>CAHIKZ030000663.1:530000-620000 GCA_903632075.3 Acanthosepion pharaonis | reverse complement strand
CAGAGGTTATTTGGTAATTTGATGTCCAAAACAGCAAGGGAAGTGAAAAAGTCAAAATGAAAAATCCAGAAGGCAAGAATTAGTAAAATCAAAAATCAAAATCAGAAGTCCAAATGACAAAATAAAAAAAAAGAGACTTCCCCTCACCAAGAAAAGCAATGGCTTTCATTGAGGATCTAACTTTTAAAATTAGTCACAATAGTTGTGGAGAATAAAAAATTATCTGAGGTATACCGAAGGCCATAATTATCTAGGATTTATTTTTTTTTCTTTTCTTTGGCAAACCATACCCAGGACACAGACACTTTTTAAGGTAAGTGATTTTCCTGTTCGCCACATTTTATGAATGACTTTGAAAAGTTTTCTGTCTAAAAAACCTTACCTATCAAATTTTAAGATACAATAAATAAAGGTAACTGTTGCATTGTGTTATTCTACAGCATCTGCTCAATAATCAATTTCTTGCCTGTCTTATAGTTTATTATACAATTTATGTCTTCTATTTAATATATGCAAATAAGTACAATTCTATTTACTAATCTATAACAGTAACATTAGCATTTGATGAATCATAAAGGAAATGCCAATGAAACATGAATACATTAATTTTTTTGACCGTAACCAGAACTTTAGGAAAAAATCTAGTAAGATTTAATGACAGACCCTGTTGATTTAATTTAACAGACCTGTTCCTCTCTCTCTCTCTCTCTCTCTCTCTCTCTATATATATATATATATATAAATATATAGTAAATGATAATAAGGAAAAGTCATAAGTTAAGAAATCCTTAAAAAATATGCTTAATATAAATAAAAGCCCAGAATGTGAATAATACACCCACCATTGAATGAAAGGAAGGATTTTGTTTAAAATCTCAGAATCTTATTTTTGTATAAGTGTAAGTGTTATTGCCGACACAGTGGTTTGAAACCAGATTGCCAGTGAGTAACATGGGCAATACCATTAAGTAGATCACATGATCATAAAGGAAGTGAATAAATAGGAAGTAGTGTGATGATTATATGATCACTATTCACTCTTCTTGTTTATCCTTTGTTATTATACATTCACTCTCTTTACTACTATATAGATTACAATTCTCTGCTGATCATTATACTCTTCGGCGATTACTACTTAAACAAGTATTACTAGTGTGGATACTATTGGAAGGCATTACTACTTGTATCAACATGTATGAAGGCTAGAATGTAACAAGCATTTTTGAAAGTTTCACTTGACATAGCAAAATTGACAAATGATGCTGTCCAACATCACAAAACTTATCAAACATAACATCAACTTCAGAAAGGCCAGAGAGTATGTTAACTGAATGACTTTTTTTTTTTCTTTTAAGCATTACGCCCTGAGCAAGGCGTGAATCCACTAGGATGCAGGGGTTGCAGAAGATTTGGAGCAAGAGCAGATAGGAGTGATAGAAGAAAGGATGAGGAGAGGGATATTGGATAAATCAAGGTAACTGGAGATGTCAATTGACATTACCTTTGAATAGTTGGAGATTATAGCTCTCAGGAAAACAGTAATAGGGAAGGGTGTTCCACAGGCGAGAGGTACGAGATATAAAGCTATTGGAGTAGAAGAGACGGCTACATTTAAAAGTTTCTACAGTGAAAGGGTGAGAGCAGGGTGAGTTAAAAGTTAAAATTGACAAAGATGATGACAGGAGTTGAAACAGATCAGTGTATATTATTTTTTATATTTGTCTTTCTCGGTATTATAATACCTCAGCTTTTCTTTCAAAACCTTCTTTCAAATTCACTGTTGTAACAACTGGTCTGAAAAATAAGCAGTTTGATATATAAAAGAATTGTCTACTTTTGTGTAAGAAATGCAAGGGAGTTATTTTTGTTTCCTTTTATGCAAATACCTCACTCAAGGGACACAACTCTGTGTGTCCAACATTTGGATTTATTAAAGTTGATACTTATGCAAAGAGGGAAAAAAGACTGACTTGTAGGCTCATAAGTTCTTGAAAAATCTATTAAACAATATTGAAATGTAGTTAGAAACTCCAGAAAGCAATTTCAAGTGTGAAAGAAAACTTTCATAGCAAATGAAACTTGAATATTACCTCAGGGTATTTGCAGCATAAGAGTTTCACATATAGATACATACTTTCTTTATATATATATATATATATATATATATATATATATATATATATATACATAAATGTATACAAAAATACACAGAGCATCAAGTAAATAAGAACAAAATATAAAGAAAAATAGATATTCAATAAAAAAGAAAATCAGTATATTTTCAGGAAAACTTGTACACATATCCAATTGAGAAAATTGAAACAGGACAGTTTAGCCTTGAGAATGGTTTCAATATGGCATTTGGAAGTGACTATGCTTAGATTGGATTGTTGTCAACCTTCAGTGAGTCCCTGTGATATTGTCGGATGCTGGTTGGTCTCCCTCTTGACAAAATCTCATTCCATAGATTCAAAGAGAAAGAAACCTACATATTTGATGTAAAAAGATCAAGAAAAATTTTGACCAGTCACTCCTAGGCCATTTGGGAGAAAGCAGAGATAGATCTTCCACTTCAGTCCAGAACCTCAGTATATAAAAGGGTATTGAAGTTGAGCAGTCATCATTGGTCATAGGATGCCTGTCTATATCATCATTTTTTATGCACAAATGAAAAAGAGCCATCATACTTGTAAAATTGTAAAGCAGCCAAGGTAACACACTGAACTGCAATTACCCATTTTGTCAAACTGTTGCTCTGTTATTATCTAAAGAAGAGTATGGGCTATTGGGGGGAAGGTTCCACTTCTAGTGTCATACCATGTATGTGTGTTTATCTGAGATATAAAAATAGCTGGCCACTCGTATTGAAGGATATCCATCTACTAGGGGAGCTAGCCAATCCTTATTGCAGATGCTCACTCAGGCACATTTGTATTTGCTCAACACCCACAGAGCCAAACTGTGATTTATATTGCAACTATGCAGTTTCTGGGAGAGAGCGTGTTATCTAGCATGATCAACAATTTGAACAAGGCCAGCACGCTCACACCCTCAGCAATGATGACATGTGGCTTTGTGCTAGCACAGCTATCAATAGCCCCCAAGAGTTCCATCTACCCTATTTCAGTCACAAGGCTTAGGTCAACCCGTGGTATGGTTTTCAGGCACTTTCTAAAGGTGCCACATACTGGGATCGATCCTGATCCAGTCCACTAGCATCAGGAAGTCTCCTTCCTGACAAATTGACCATGGTGAGATTCGAACCTGGTTCTCATAATCAGAAAGCAAATGTTCCAGCCATTCAGCCATGCACACACATATATATATATATACATATATATATTTATATACACACATTAGATGCAAGTACATACCCATAAAGTCTGTTTATGATTTTAATCTTTGTCAAGGCTTTTGACAATACATTATTTTCAAAATCAAGTCATAAAACAATAAATTTGAAATATAAAAGAATGCAAGACTATTTGTATTTTTCTTACTTGATAATTTTTACTTTAAATCTCTGATGTTTGGGCAATTAAGCATTGAAGTTTGGAATTTAAGTTAATGGAGAATTCATGAATATTCTTTTATAAAATATTTTTTCTCTTGACAAACCAACAGGTTTACGAAATAAAGAACATTATTACTCAATTCTTTTATCTATTTTGAAATGTTCTGGGATGTATTTATTTTCAATACATTCAATCCCATTAAATTAGCATCTTCTTTTTTTTTTTTTTAAATCATTTCCTGCCAAGCAAGGCAATAAAGCCACTAAAACACAAGCAGTTACTGACAGTGAAAGAAAAAGCAACACGTTATTAAGTAGTCTGAACAATAAAAAAGAGGAATCAAGAAGACAGCAGAAACAATTGACACTGTGTTTAAATTTATGAAGATCAAACATGACTGGAAAGCAAGAAGCTGGAAAATATTTTCACATGTCAGATGTGTGAGAAAAAAAAAAACTGTTAATATAGAAATTTAAACTCTAAAATGATGAGACGTCAAAACCAATCCAGAACTAAATTCATAAAGTCTTTGTACCAAAGAGGAGAGTTCATCAGAGAAATTCCCCTGAAAGTATTTATAGAAAAGACACAGGGAAGCTACATTATGGTTGTGGGAAAGTGACTGATGCTGGGATACCAGGTCAGGACCAATAACATTGCAGATTCTTTTTGTATTTTATCAAGAATCTCTAAATATATAACAGGAGCATTATATCATATGTAGCAATGAAGCAAATATGCAAGATTCTGGAAAGAAACTTTGTCTCACACGACACAGTGAATCAACTTTCCTAGCAAAAGACCTAGCAAGTGATTTAATGTAATCTTTCCTCTTCATATCAGCTGAGTACATTAGCCCAAGAAGGTGTAATGAGTCATTCTCCTGGAGGTTAGCATCAGCCATGGAAGTCTGAAAGGAGTTTCTCAGATGATTATTAAGAGAGCAGTTTTGTTTTAGAGGTGTTAAAATTAACAAGCCATTCCTTACCCCAGTTAACAGCAGATTTTAGGTCATTTTTTAAATCAGTTGCCAGTTTGGCCTTATTGAACTGATTAGACTTAGTATGAAGACAGGAGTAAATTTTTGTATCATCAGCTGAGATGTGGATTTGAGAGCTAAACGCATTCGGAAGGTCTTTGCTGAAAATTAGGAACATGTAGGTTTAAGGTTACAGCCTTGCTGGACACGTGCATTAATGCAAAATATCTAGAAGGGTGACCATTTTGGAAAATTAGTATTGCATTAAAGATGGATCATTCAGAATTCAAGCTGCTCTTTATAAAATATCCAGGTTTGGAAAAATATATTAGGCTAACGGTATCTGTCTATATTTCTGAGATGAGGGATTATGTACATTATTTACATTATTCGGACTATTGTCCTCATCTTTGTCGCCATTTTTATTACAATGTTTCAGCCATTGTACGCTCCAGCCTTGTGGTTGGAATGTTGAACTGAACTCTTTATTTTGCTCACTGAGGTAGACTGTTCTAGTTCCACTTGCCATGTTTAATGGATGTCAGTTATCAGTTATCTTCTGCTAATTTCCCTATGAAAGTTCTCCACTGTCTTAACCGGGTATTGAACTCACACTCTTTGGGTCCTTTCAAGATTTCCAAAAGCAGCAACAACTAAAATGGACAGCATATGTATCTCAAAGATAAAATATAATTAATGTTATAAACATTCATATAGTAGCACAAGAGAACAAATGAAACATGTACCACAGGTGAGACAAAAGGAAAAGAAAACAAAAAATGTTAATAGAAAATACTTTGTATTACTGATACAGAGAATGTAAGCAAAATGTCTCTTTGTGGGCAAGGGAAGCAACTTGGATGAAGAGTAGAGTTGAAAGAGCATGAGGTTGATGACTGTGTTGGTCAGTTGACTAAGATCACTGGTGGTGACATTTAGAGCTTGTTGCTGGCAGATTTGTTGAAGGTTGCCCGTTGGCTAGAGTTCTGTTTCAGTTGTTATAAGTGGCATTCATAAAAGCAAATGTGGTAAATCTTGAACTCATCTTTTTTATCATGTTCTTTCTTTGGTGGCAATGTTTTTGATTGGCTTCTTTTATATTCTACCTTTTTTGACTGGATTTGTTTTGTGGGCCGGGTGTGATGCTTGGAGCCCGTGCACAGAGGACAACTATTTATTTTCAGGTTTGTTTTCTTAGCATTCACATCTGGCTGACATGTACTTTTTCTTCTTCTTTTATGTGCCATGTCCCTTCAGGACATAGGTGATCATGGTTCTCCACTTACCCCTATTTCTTGTAGTTCTCAGTATGTTTTGTCTGTTTGCTACTTCACCCAGACCCTTGCTTAAGCCTGCTAGGTATGTCAAGCAGTGCTTTCTCTTGTCTCTCTTTCCTTCTATCCACCCTTTGAGCATCAGATTCTCCAAGCCCTCCTTTCTCATTACGTGTCCCAGAAATTTCAGCTGCCTCCTCCTGATGTTAAGTATAAGCTTCCCCCTTGTTTGCATCCTCTCCAAAACCTCATCATTGCTCACATGTTTAGTCTATGGTATCCTTAGCATCCTTCTGTAGAATCATACCTCTGTTGTTTTGAGTCTCTTCTTCATCTTTGAGGAGACCGTCCAAATTTGAAGCATAATATTAAGATGTTGACTATCTTAAATAAATGGTTAGGAAGGAAATTCCCATTAAAATTGGAAAGACTAACAACAGTGGCCTTGAGAAACCTAAAAATCTTTCTCTTAAAACTGAAAAACAGTTTTAAGAGAAAGATTTTATAAATTTCAATTGTCAATAATGCTAAATGTTCAATCAGTGACTACTGAATGTTTCCTTAGAAGAGCATGGCTACTACCATTACAGAATTTCAGCAGATTCCTTCTTCAGCCTTCTTTACCTGTATGGGGAGGATCGGGTGAATAAATAAAACTTTTTTTAGTTACTTTGTATCACTTGTAAAAGGCCAAAGAGCGCATTGGCTGAGACAGAGATAGTAGTATCATTTATTTCAACTTATTTCTAAAATATTCTATCTTCTCCACCATGAAGTCACAATTTACTTGTTTTTATTAACAGCAATAGAAGTTGTACTAATTACAAATATTTTATAATCAAATCTTAAGGATAAAGAATCTGACTGAAATCTTGGATAATTTTTTCATGAATTTTGATCCATCTGAACATTACTTGACAAGGTGAGACCAATTTGAATACATGTAATTGTTAATATCTAATCCATCATTCTCTTTCTGCATGAACCTCTCTGTCATTCCATCTTCCGATACATAACAAAATAGTGGAAACATTACCACTGTGTGTCATTGGGTATAGCACTTTTATCAAAATATAAAATAGAATCAGACTTATAGTGATTTTATGAAAATCTTAGTTGACGCTCTATACTGACGAATTTAACTGAAGGCAAACTTAAAACTTTTATGCTTTATGTGAAATCATAATTTTATAACAAACAATGCATTTGATTTGTTGTTTGTAAGCAGAATGCATTAAATGTTAGCAGTTTCAGGCAATGTTGATTTTTGTTTAAAAATGAGTGAAAATAACTGACTTTTGTTGAACAAATGTCAAATTAAATACAAAGTGTTTCAAGTAATAAAAGAATAAGAGGTAGTCACATTATTCATGTGATGTAAGTAAAAATCTGGAAATATAGTTTGTTTTCATGAATTGCTTATCAATGGCAACTTAAGAGGATTATCTCTCAGCGGTAATATCATTTTTTATTTTGTCTTTCATAAAGTGATAAGATGCTTAGAGAAGTTTGAAAACATTTTCATAAAGTCTTCTTGGACAAAATTCTGAATTGGTTTTTGGTTTCATTGTCTATCTGTCCAATTTGGAATGTTTTATTTTTTTTGGTTTTACCATTGTGTTCTGAATATTCTTCAGTTCCACAATAGACATTACCATTAAGGAATAATGATGATCAAGTGAAACTATCACAAGTTAAGAAGCAAATGTTCAAAAAAGGATTCCTCAATTGCTTCTAAATGCAGGAACATAATGTAATTATCATATTCTTTCTTTTTCTTTTTATGTGCCATGTCCTTTGAGGATGTAGATGACCATGGCTCTCCACCTAACTCAATCTCTTGCAGCTCTCAACAAGTTCCTTCCCTCTGCTACCTCCCCCCCGGACCATGTTCTGTCATTCACTTGCTTAAGCCCGCTAAGTATATCACACATTATTTTCCCCTGTCTCTCTTTCCTTCTATTCAACCTGTGAGTATCAGATTCTCCAGGCCCTCCTTCTTCATTATGTGTCCCAGAAAATTCTGCTGCCTCTTCCTGATGTTAAAAATAAGCCTCCTCCTTGCTTGCATCCTCTCTAAGACCTCATCGTTGCTCACACGCTTGGTCCATGATATACATAGCATCCTTCTGTAGAACCACATATCTGTTGCCTCAAGTCTCTTCTTTGTCTTTGAGGAAATCATCCAACATTCACTGCCGTAAAGAAGAACAGATGTCACATAACAGCTCAGTTTTCTTTGCTACCAAAGAAATCCTCCTATCTTGCAGTATTCTGCCCAGCTTTTGGAATGTGTCCTTGGCCATGCCAATACATCTATGGATCTCAGTGTCGTACTTCTCGTCCTCTATCAAGACACTTTTATAGATATTTAAATTTCCACATCTCCTTGATTCTACCCGACCTTGAAAGAGATCCATAATTAAAACTTTGGATCTGGAGGCCCTACAAAGCCCACTGGATAAAATTTGAGTTTAGCCTTCTTTCTTTGAAAGGAAGAAATTCTTGTCTTTGAGTCATGACATGAAGAACTTCAGATCTAAAGAGATACTGGAATTTTTAACTAAATGATTGTAAAATAAGCTTTGATAGAATAGTCCAAAAGAATGATTTTTTTTTTAATTGATGATACTCATAATCCACTTATATAAATATATTGTGTATCTACATAAATATTATGGAAAACACTTTTCTACCTCACCACAAGAGTCCACTACACTGAGATGGCTAAAATACTCATCTCTGTCTAGTGGATTCTCTTGTGAAGGAAATAGAATTTTATATCAAACTTTATCAATTTTCAGATTTTAGAACATTTTAATCGTTTCAAGCAAGATAATAAAGCCACAAAGATGGGGAGATAAGGCAATAAAAAAGAACAGGGAGACAGGAAATGATGACTGATGTTGCATTTAAATTTTTGAAGATCATAGTTGACAGGAAAACAAGAAGATGAAATAGAATTCCACAGGCAATTCTAACTGTAAAATGGTGAGACCTATCTGCCAATCTAGTATTGTATTTAAATTGCATTGCATTAATCATCAGAAAAATTACCATGAAAATATTTGTATTTTTTTTGGAATTTACATTACAGTGTTGAGGAAGTAATTAAAATTGGCACGCGAGGTCAAGACCAATAACATTGCAGATTGTTCTTTGCATTTTGTCAAGACTCTCCAGATACATATCAGAAGCATCAGGCCAGATGTGGCAACAATATTCAATGCATACATGAATGATAGACTTATAAAGTTTTCATCTGGGAAACTGACACTTACACACACACACACACACACACATAGTCAACATAATTTATTTGACACAAGAATTAGTTTACATTCTTAACTAATCTGATAGGGCTTTTATCATTTGACGATTCCAAGTTTACATTTGTTTTTAATCTGTTTCATCCCAAGCAAGGCAGTAAAGCCACTAAGACAAAGGGGTTACTGGGTATGGAAGAATTAGGAACAGAAACATTAATAATGAACGGGAAGAGAAAAAGAGTAATCAGGAGGACAGTAGATAGCGATTGACATTGCATTTCAATGTTTGCAGATTAAAGTTGGCTGGAAAGCAAGGAATGGGAAGGGAGTTCCACAAGCTAGATGTGTGAGAAATGAAACTGTGCAGATTCAGAAGTGAATAGGTTAAAGCTTCACTTCCATTTTGCAGGGGGGGGGGTAAATATTGCATAAAACTCAACTACCATCATTTATCATACATCAGCCTTCAATAAATCTTTTGGATACATGTAACTGTCTTTCTTTTATGGATCTTTTGATATCAAGCTTGGAATATATTGTTGCTCATAATTATATAAGAACTGATTGGCCCCAAATGGGGCAGAATCTATACCCATTGGAATATTTATGGCTTGTCTCAAGACAATGTTACCAATTGGGAAGAAGCATTATTCTATGAGTGATAGCTATCTTCAATGTCGATGTTGAAAATGACACGCCTTGTTTTTTCTTTGACCAGAAGACACTTTGCCTTTGCGAGTTATTGGAATGAGTTTTCTATCCCTTGCATTGAAAATAAAATCTATTATCTTGCATATTTGAAATATGAATTCATTGTCAGGTTGCTTTGTGTAAAGTCATAATTCTAAATTGACTCTGCTTTTTATATATATATATATATATATATATATAAAATTCAGATATGAATGAATGTATCTGTCTATATTTCTGAGATGAGGTATTATGTACACTATTTACATTATTCAGACTATTGTCCTCATCTTTGTCACCATATTTATTGCAATGTTTCGGTCGTTGTACGCTCTGGTCTTCTTCAGGTGGAGGACAATAGTCCAAATAATGTAAATAGTATAAATAAATGTACTGGCAAAAATGATATTAATAAGAGAGAAGATTTTATGCCAATACATTCTGTTTCTTGAGAAACTTTACCAAGACAAATGTAGAAATTTTATTGAAAAAAATGTATTTATACAGAGAAAAGTATAGTTGAGAAAAAATGTTATACATTCAAATTTGAATTAGAAAACATTTTAAAATATTTGAAAATCACTCGTTAAGGAAAGGAACCTATGGAAGACGCTAAGTGATGTAAATTTTTGACATGTTAAAAAAGTGAAATAATATTATTTAAAAAAGCCATGAATTAACAATTTTCCTTTAACTTTTAAAAAAAGATGTTGTGATTTGAAAAAGGAGCATTTCTTTTAAGAAAGGACATATTTGAAAAAATCGAGGGTGCATGTTTGTTTGTGTGCGTATGTATTAATGGCCTTTTTAAAAATTTATATCTTAGTAAGTTGTTTTCTTTCTTGAAAGGTATAGCATTTTTAATTGAAATTGGAGTTAATTACTGCATTCAATTAATGATTATATAATAACATGTGAAATAACATAAGTCTAATCAAGTCTTAAATTTCTCAAATCAGGAAGTATTAGATTTTTTTTTTAAACATATCACCCCAAGCAAGGCAGGATGCCACTAGCACGCAATGGGTTACAAAGAGTGGGAATGAGAGTAAAGAGGCATGACGGGAGAGAGGATGAAGAGGAGGATGGGGAATTAGATCAACACATCTGAAGATGTCAATTGACATTACATTTGAATAGTTGGAGATTATAGCTGTCAGGGAAACAAGTAATAGGAAGGGAATTCCACAGACGGGAGGTGCGAGGCATGAAGCTATTGAAGTAGAAGAGACGGCTACATTTAACTGTTTCGATAGTGAAAGGGTGGGATCGAGATGCCAGCCTAGTTGCACGTTTAAATTCATGCAGTCTGGAAACTAATGAAAGCAGCTCATTGGAGCAGTTTCAGTGAAAGTATTTGTAGAAAAGACAGAGGGAGGTGATGACACGTCTGTGAAAGAGCGACTGTAGACGAGATGCCAGATCAGGGCCAATCACATTGCATATCCATCACTGGATTTTGTCGAGAACCTTAAGGCGAACAGCGGGGACACCAGACCATATATGGCAGCAGTATTCTATGCAAAGGAGAATGGTTGATTTATAGATTTGAAGGAGAGACTCGGGCAAGAAAAACTATGAATATATATAGGAAATTTTTTTTACATTCATAGATATGATATTTTAAAGATTCTGCAAGTTTTACCAATATATTATAAGAGTTTATTTTATATATGCCTACCTCAGAATCATTATTCTTCTGGTCATTTTTGGTTCTGATCCTATACAGAATATTAAAACTGGGCATATTATTCTGAATAGTAGATATTATGGAATTGGCAGGTCATATTATAAATCTGTTTTTTATTGAATTATTATTATTATTGATATTATTATTACTATTGATACAAAAGTGGGTGCTGAAAAGTCCATGCCTCACCCTAAATCTGATGTCTTGTCATTTGGTCAGTTTTGGAAGTGGTTCATGCTCAGATGTGTATATTTTGAAGTGTTACAATTCATACAGGTCATTGTGAATTTACAATTCTAATTGGTTATAACAGATGATAAATCGACCTGTAATTTATTTTCAAATATTTTTTATCTTTCTTTAGGCATCATTGTATAATATTTTATAATTTTATGGTTTCTTTATGTTTGATACCATTTGTATAATCTTTCTACAGATTCTTTTGTTTCTTATTTTTATGTTTGTCAGGTTTAATCCAGACACTGCATACTATGGTACAGTTGGCTTAATATTTGCTCAACATACAAAAAACTGATGACATTCATCTTCCTTCCTTCTTTGTGCTCTATAATCCACATCATTGTTGTGTCTAGAAGTCAAAAGCCTTTCTTTCTATGTTGAGGAAGAGACAAAGAAAAATTTCCTTTTGGTAGACATCATGGGGGATTTTTTAAGAAGAATTTCAAAGACACAAATAGACTCAGGGAAGTATGTTGTACTGAGGTTCTACTCTGACCCTAAGGTGTACAAAGGAATTCTAGTGCTGCCAGAAACTAAGGTGGAAATTGTTCTACACTAAGCAGGAAAATACTCACCCAGCTAGATACAGAACAGTCATAATGAGACAGCCAGCCAGACATACCAATTCACAGTCATGATCATGGTGTTAAAGTTGAACTGTCGTAAGTTGATGACAATGACATGTATTTCATTCATCACTTCTGATAATGTAATAATAGAAACAGAATTTTTTTACAACTTGCTAACTAAAACACTGTAATTCATTTCTGTCTTAGATCATTTTTAACTCACAGATAAATGAAGATAATTTTTTTTAAATACATTTTCTTGTTAAATATCAAAAATATTTTTATTGTTAAAATCATTTTTAATGACATTTTTCATGGGTTCCTTCCTTCTTTTATGAATTAAATGTTTTAAAGAAAATTGACTTGCAATCTGAAAACTTCTTTTTTGATTTCCAAACATACCATATCAATTTGTTGACTCTTCAGCAATGAAGTAGAATATTTTTTTTTTTAATCACTGCATCCCAAGCAAGGTGGAAATTCAACTAGTATGCAGGGGGCTACATGAGTGAAAGAGAGAAAAAAACTGAGTCTAGGGAGGATTGAGGAAAGGACAAAAGATGAACGGGATTCAAGATGATAAAAGATGGCGATTGACATTGCATTTAAATTTTTGAAGATTATAGTTATCAGGGAAGCAAGTAAACAGAAGGGAGTTCCGCAGGTGGGAAGAAAAAAAAAAAAAAAAATAGAAGTCACAGTTGCATTTAGATATTTCAACAGTAAAGAGATGGGACCTAGTTGCCAATCTAGTAGCACACTTAAATTCCTGGAATCGGGGTACCAGTGAAAAAAGCATATCAGAGCAGTTGCCATGAAAATATTTGTAGAAAAGACAGTGGGAGGCTACTCCATGTCAGTGAGAAAGTGCCTGAAGTCAAGATGCCAGGTCAGGATCAGTTACATTGCAGATCCTTCTTTGGAATTTGTCAAGAATCTTGAGATGAATAGCTGAAGCACAAGATGAGATATGGCAGCAGTATTCAATGCATGGAGGAAAGATAGATTTGTAAATAAAGCAAGATGGACCCTGACAAGAAAATATACTCAATGCAGTAATTCTTACTTCTACCACTTGATAATCTCATAATTACCTATATTAACTTTATTAATATCCTGATTGTGTTCATCTTATACTGTGGATATTTATTTGAATAAGCCACAATGTAAGTAAAAGAGTAAAACTAGACCAAGTGAAATTTCCCAAGAGAAAGATATGATAAGTGAGTATGATAAATTTTTAATAATGAAGCAATAAATTGAGAAACTTTGAGTAGCCATGGTAGAATTTCTTGATTTCATTAATGTTTTATTACAGCAATTTTAATCTCAGATTCTGTATCCATTGAATAGATTTTGTTACAATCACATGAACCAAGGTCTGAAATAAAAATCCAATATTTATAGTGCAAAATGTTAAAATTATTATCAGAACGTATTATTTTGTCAAGGAATTGAGATGAAGCCATATTTAGTCAAGAGATAAATATCCTGGGGTTTTTCCTTGGTAAGTAATCATTAGTGTAATTGACTGAATGAAAAATTTATTGTTTCCTTTTTATTGAAGAAGACAATTTTGACAGAATGTCAGAAAATAAACCTTTTCTCTGTTCTCGGATGTCTGTATAAAATGGAGTCCAGAACAAATATATTTTTAGCAATCCGTTCTTATAGCTAATTGTTACTGAGTAGTGAGCTGTCTTATACACATATCCTTGTGTTAAGTTAAACTTAATAAGTAAGTTTTTACACTTACTAAACTCTAGAATGGTCATACCATTTTGTTTTAGCATAAACATTTGACAATGTTTAGTTTTCATGCCTGCAGAAAGACAGTGTATCAAAATGACAGTTATTCTATTGATACTGCTATTACTGTATACACTTTTGTCTCCCTCAGCAATGTTCAATTACAAGATTATAAAAATATGTTTATCAAATGATTTAAACCAACTACAATGCAGTATTTTTACCATTTAATGTATAACTATGAAAACAATTTTTTCTATTTATAATAATATAAAAAATATCAATGAACTATAGAGCAAATATTTCATTATAATTGGTTCATATATTTTTATATTCTTCTAAATATAAAAATATTCTTTCAAATAAGCAATATAATAGTGTTTAACATCTTTGTTGTCAGTTCTCGAGAATAAAGTAAATGTATAAATTCACTTTCAATAATATTACTGAGGGAGTCAAAAGTATGTTCCATAATAGTGGTGTCAAGGGAATAACGATTCCTTTAGCACACTGTTTTTTTTTACTTTGCAGCCAGAAAGGTGAAACATTGTCAACAATTTAACTGTAAAATCAAAGGTAATATTTATAAGCTAGCTCAATTGGACTCAGCTTGTTTCCTGTGAAATTTAAACTCAAGATTTAGAAATCTTCCAAACCACTGAATTGAACAAATTGTGTAAATTTTTTTTCTTGGATTGGAAGATAATAAATGGCAGTTTTTGTACTAGTGCAACTATTTTTTACGCATTCATACTTTACATATATATATATATATACAAGTATACGGAATAAATTCCAATAACCAAAAAATACTGTTCTTAAAAGAGTGCTCAATACACCATCACTTGTTAAAATACCAGAAATGTTGAAATGAAATGGCTATTTTTGTAGTGATTTTATAACATATTTATGTTATAATTTTCGAATAAATTTTATATATAGAGAGAAAGAGAGAGGGAGAGAAATAAGGGAGAGGTTATAATTGTTCCATTGAGAGAAAAGTGTATATTTTAAAGAGAAGAGAAAAGCCACAAATGTTCTTTGTTATAATGTGGATTTTTTTAATATACAGTAATATGTAAAATAAAATATAATATATATTTAAAAAATCCACATTATAACCAAAAATGTTTGCGGCTTTTTTCTCTTTAAAATATATATATATATATATATATATATATACATACACACATATAGGAACCAGACAAAGTTTAAAGAATAGGTCTGTCAATGTGTTAATTCTTCAAACTCTGCCTGGATTCTTTATATATACATATATATAATAATAATAATAATAATAATAATAATAATGGCCTCTCCCGTCAGTTTCGACGTATAAGGATCTGACAGCTTAGTTGATTCAGTTATGAAATTTTGTGTGATAATCTTGACCTGAAGATTGTGTTCATGCATGAAAAAGACTGTCGCTGTCATGTGTTGACCTCAGTATCCATTTTTATATTTACATACACTTTATCCCTGACATTGAGCACTTTAACCCATAAATATAGCATACCTTAAAACTATATTTTTTATCATATTATATACATACTTAAATACACACACATACACATATATATATATATATATATTGTAAAGTTCTGTATCTCCTCTTTTCAAAGTTGATTTAATTTTTTGATTTATTTTTTTTCTGTCACTCTGCACCATGAATTCAAACTCAACCCTGAAAATCATCTGAAACATCAAAAGTGCTTGAACATTTGATTCACTTCCAGAATGGGACATACATTTTTAGTTTTCAAACTTACATTTTTTGTGATCTGGATTTCCCTAATGAACCTGGGCATAGCTGCAAATTGCTGCAAGACATTGAGTGAAGCTGTGGAGGCTCATCCAGAAACAAATACTGAAGCATTGTTGAAAAAATGCTAAGGTTAGCCAATAAAACAATCAGAAAATGTTTGACACAAATTAAGAGAATATCAAGATGCATTCTTCATAATTTGAAAGATGCTTAGCAGCTTATTTAGTTTGCTACTTGCTGTAATTTGTTTGTTTTAAAAAGGACCCTTTTTTTAGATCATGTCCTTCATGTTGATGAAAAGGGTGTTCGGTATAATAATTGAAAATATCACTTTCTTTGTGTTGACAAATTTTCGTATTCGTCTATCTTCCAAGAATCAAATCATCATCATCCCCAAAATATCCTCTTTTCTGTTTGATGCCTGATCTAATGGATGACCTTTTAACCTGGTCAGACCATCATGGCACAGAATCAAATTGTCATGATTTAAAACTGAGACATCAAAAGTTGCAAACATTTTAGCCAACAGTGTTAAACTGAGAATGCTTAGCAAGAATTGATTCAGTAGGACATTAAGATATTGTCCCACTCTCAATATTTACTATACTTGTCCACTGCTAACTACCACTTTTTTCAGGCCTTAGATGCATATACAGGGCAGCAGGCATGCATCAATATACACCATATTGAAATGCATTTCAGCAGTTTGTCAGCTCTTATAACCCTAATTGTGTGGTGAACAGCCCTATAGAAGCAAGTGAACCAGAGTGGCTTGTATCTGGTATATAGGAAAATAAGGGCCTTACTTTAATGTGCGGCATGTGACATCGGCAAGTTTGCTCCATGAAAATCGCATTACTCTCCCATCTAGCAGTTCCAGCAGTATGTGTGGTAATGAGAGTTTTTGTACAGTTTGGCATGCTTCAACCAATAGCAAGTCGTGTGCTGATTGGTCAAACTATTTGCCTGGGTAACTGAGAATAAAAGCGAAGTACGCTGGTTGGTTGGTCGATTGCTGTATTGGCTTGATAAAAGGGGGCTGAAGCAGTGAAAAGGGGAAAACAAAAGCCAGAATTACATTGTGAAGTGGGCAGAAAGAAAGAATGGCGAATTGAAACAGCGGTATCTTGATTTGTAAAAGTGACGTTGTAGCAATAGAGACTCATTTAAACTAAAAATTGTCAGTTATCCTAGTGCTTAGTATGACTAATGAAGCTGTATTTGATCTGAGTTAAAAGTTTTAGAGTTTGTCGTTGAAAATGACCACTTAGTTTTTTTTCCAATTTGGGATTACAATGAATATGATTTTTATCATCAATATTAAGTTAGTTAACATTACTAATATTAAAATGTGACTTTTTCTCTAGACAAATGTTGAAGCTACGATTTTTTTTTATGGCGACTATGAAAAAATACAATAATGAATATAAGTCATTTCCTGATCATTTGTTCAGGTAAAAAATCTGCCTCTTGGATATTTTTTTGCTCAAAAATATAAGAAACATATTTATAATGTTTCTTGTCTCTCTCCATTTTTGTTTAAGGGTAAGGAACACACTTTTAGAAATGTGCTTCATGTTCATGCCAAGGATCTGACCTGCTTCATTTGGCAATGAAATTAAATTTCAAATTAAATGTAATTCAACAAATTAATTATTATTTCTCCATTTAATAAAATACATAAATAAAAGTTGGTAAGAAAATTTCTTTATATTTTTCAATGATTTTCTATCTGAAAGATATCTATTATTTAAAAGAAAATTATTAAATTAAAATTTATGGGTTCCAAGGCTGTATTAAGGGTTCTGAGATTAAACATAAATATTAAAATATAAAATATCAAAATCTTTGCCTGATTTGGGATCAAAACCTCTCAAAGCCTCCCATATATTTCAGAACTTTATTTTTCTATACTTTTCCTCCTTTATTTGTGGATTACATGTTTTCACATTGCTGTATGGCCCAAGCCTTTTTTTCATTTAAACAGAGTTGATACTTCGATCTGATGGGTTTTATTTTAAGTATCTTGCTCAAAGCAATAAGTTTATTGATTTGGTTTTATTTTTAGAGTTAAATTATGGCTTTCTAAATTGCCTCCTGCTAAATAGGTGAACTCCCTTCTTTTTCATAGATGATTCAAGTATGTAACAAACATATAGGTGTGTGTGTGTGGTGTGGTGTGGTTATCAAATTGTAATTTAATTTTGCCTATGTTAAATTTCTTTTTTGAGCTTCTGTGTTCAGTCTGATTCAGGATTCATTTCCAACTTAATAACTTTAATTCTGTTGCCTGCCAAGCATTTATTTTCCCAGAAAACCCTGCTCTACAAACTGTCAAAGAAAGAACACTTTCAGCAAAATAATGTATTTTTTTGTTTGTTTAAATTGATTTTATTTCTTCATGAAAATCCGAAAACAAAAAAAAATCCAAGCCAATGGGAATTAAATAATAGAGAAAGACACTTGTTTGAAACAATTTCAATTCTTGCCTTCAATGACGGATCTGTTTTTGTGGTATCAGGAGGAATCATTAGGAAGCACGGATGTTCCTTAATTTGGTCAGATCATTGCAGCTGTGGATTTTTATAAACTGCATCTTGACATATCAGATTCAATTTCTGTTAGTTTGGCATTTTGACTTTAGGAATCTACAGAATGAGAGAACAGAATATGGTTATGTTGTTGTAGCAAATAAATCTCCAAAGTCTGGCATTTATTTTTGCTAGTGCCAAAATGATGGAAACAAATGAGTCTTAGAGAATGAAAGAAGAACATTGAGGCAATTCTAAGATTTTGGATGAGATTGAAAATTAATGGTTTTTGTCTCCAGAACAGAATTTTGAAAATGTTAACAAAACCCAAACTAAAATCAAGAACACAAGGATCTTGTCAAAGATTAAAAGTAAAAAATAAGAAATTTAGGCAGCTTAAGACTTTTGCAAAGACGTCCGAGAAGATAACAAAATGCTTGGAATTTTTGCTTTATCATTTTATTAACAAAGCTTAAGTATTTTTCAATTAGTGTTTGGGATTATTCTGGAGATTTTATGATCAGAAGTTTAAAAAAGTGAAAAATATTCATCAAATGATTGATAATTAATGCATTAAATAAAATCTTGAAGTTCTATTTGAATTTCTTTGATGAGGAGTTATCTATATTCATTTTACATTCAAAATGATGTCCACTATGGGAGGAGATTGTTCTCATTCTGATGTCCATATTAAATATGGGGTGTGCTAGAAATACTTCTTTTAGACACCACATGTTGCTATAAAAGCCAAACATTCACTGAAAAACTTGAGTCATGATATTTGATAGCCTCATTTTTGAGACCTTCATGTTATACATAGTGTCCAACCAGATGAGAAATGTTGAAACTGTCAACTGTATATAACTGCTTTCTCAGATGAATGATTAAAAATAGCTTTGAGTGAATGAACCCTATAGGTTTTACTGCTGTATAGGAATAAATTGTCACTGCCCACATCATAGTTTGAACACAGATCATCAGTGAGCAAACATAGAAAATTCCATTATTAAATAAAGTAGATCATGTGATTGTAAAGGTATCGTGTAAATGGGAATTAGCATGACATCTAAGTGATCGCTATTCTCTATACTATCCACTATACTATTTCTCTGTACTGATCATTATACAAATTACTATTTGAACAAGTACTACCAGTACCTGCATTACAAAGTCTCGTCTACAATGAGCATTACATACATGATAATGAGCATTTGTGGACCTAACAGAAGTTACAATGAGTGAGCATCTGACATCACAAAATATACTGAGGGCCGTTTTACTTTGCACATGGTGTACTGGTGCTACAGAATCATATACAAAGAACTGTGGCAAATAAAAGAAATCACATCATTTGAGGTCTTTTAACAACATTAGCTAAAATGGTATTTAAAAAAGAAAATGTAACTCAAAGAAAAAATAATGACATGATCATAAAGATGGTGTTCCACACTATTTCAAACAAAAGGTTAGGATGGAAACCCCCATCAATACTGGAAAGAGCTATAACAGCTACTGGACTTGAGAAATCTGTTTTCCTGAAAAATTCTTTTAAGAGAAAGATTTTATAAATTTCACCTGAAAGTAGCATTGGTTGCTCTGTTAATGGTGATTGTTTCCACATATGACTGATATGACCATTACCATTAGAGATGAAGAGAACAGATACTACATTTTGATCTCAATACCACAAAGTGAGTCACACTGGCTGCTTGGTCAATGAATATTCATTGTTTCCATGTAACGAAATGGCTAATATTTATATGTTGATGAATATTTCATCATGTTCTGTTTGCTGTTTCCACTGTCTGAGTCTGTACTACCTGGCTCTGGGATTGAACTCACAATTACTCTTATAGATTAAATAAAGTGTTTGGTTCAAAATTCCATAAAGGTTACCTGGATGGATTAGCACTTAATGAAGGTAAATAATAATAAGTAATGTCCAACAGTTAATTGGTGATAATAATATCACATGTCAGTTAAACAATATTGGATCATAGTCACCATTATAATAGGAGAGCTTGGAAGAAAGATTTATTCTCCAATTTGTATTTCTCCCATTATGGGCATTATTATATCCTTGATATAATAACCCCTTATTTCATTGATGGAATGGCTAAAAAGAAAAAGAACGAAAAACATGCTTTATTCTCAGAGAGACTTTTATGTCACTAAGACATGCACAATTCTAGATATACGTATTTACACAAGTGCCACAAGAGAATATAGCATATATCTACACAGAAAGCAGTGTGAAAGGAGAACGAAATAATAAGGTCTTTCATATTCAGGTTCTTTCGTGTCTCTGGAGAAGTTATGTTTAGGACATCAAATTCAAATGGGCTGGATTCATCTGCTTTGTCCCAGTCAAGGACATTCCATGAAGAAGAAATAGTGAGGCTTGGGTTTTCCCAAATTGAGGACTGTGAATTGGTGTTTCTTTCTGTTGTGGTAGGATCCACCTAATTTGCATAGTGGAGTACCGACCATATAAATATGGTTGGTACCGGGAAGAGAGGGAGGAATCAAGAGATTCAACCAGAGACTCTGCCCGACTGTGACTCAGTCAACACATTCCAGGAACGGTCTTACCAGGAATATACAAAAGACTATATGTAAATATTGTGTACACTTTCTTGTTTCAATACATTTTGTTCTAAGTACATTTTGTGTTGCATTATTATTCCATGCATTAGTCAAGTTTCAACACTTTCTATATCTGGGGAAGATACAGTGTGATGCAAAAGTAAGTGAACCCCGAAGATAATATTTAAAATAATTGACTCTTTCTTCCAAATAATCAACAAATCTTAATTAAACTATATATTCATTAAAAAAAAACTTTATTAAATCAATTACAACCACTTTCAAAAAATTTTATCAAGCTGGAATAAAAAATATTAATTAAAAATTAGAAATTAAGATGTACAAAAGTAAGTGAATCCTTGCATTTAATATTTGGTGACTGCTCCTTTTGAGGTCACATCTCGACTACCTGTGACCCCATGGCATCACTGATGGTTCAGGTTATAAAACATTGAAATTGATTTCAACGTTTCATTGAAATGAAAGTTAATTTTAAGATTTATTTAAATATTTCAGTTCGTTTGTGTCATCATTGGTCTGGTTTACAAATTCATGTTTAACCCTTTACTGATTGTTTATAACATTTAATAGGAATAAAACTTTTGGGATAAACTTGAACTTTAAATCACATTAACTTTAAAATATTTTTTTAAATATGCCAAAAATTATTTTTAAATCATATTCACTTGTAAATATTTTTTAAATATTTAAAACATTGTTTGTCTAAAGAAAGTTGAAATATAGATAATTATAAGATTAACTTAAATCATCATGCACCAGACAGATGGATGTACCATGCAACCATGCATCCAATCACAGACTTTTAGTATTATATAGATGTCAACCGACTGGTTGACATCTATATAATACTATAGTTTTATGAAGTTTCTAGCAGTAGTTTGACCATTATTCTTGGCAAAACCTCCACAGTTGCTCGATATTATCTGGGTTTCTTGTATGTACTGCTTTCTTTCTCTTGAATCACAGTTTTTCAATTGGGTTTAGATCAGGACTTTGACTATCCATTGCAAGATTTAAAATTTCTTTTTATGAATCCATTCTTCAGATCATTGTCTTGCTGGAAGTTCCAGCCCTGACCTAAACCTAACTTTTGAACTGAGGACAAGACACTTTCATTCAAAATTGCTTGATATCTTGCAGAGTCCATTGTGCCATCAATGTGTACTATTCTCCCTGTTCCAGCTGCAGCAAAGCACTCCCAAATCATAATGCTGTCATCACCATGATTAATGGTTGGTATCAAATTCTTCTCTTCAAAAGTTGTATTAGGAGCTCACCACCAGATATACCACCTATTGTTCCTTCCAAAAAGGTCTAGTTTGGTCTCATCCAACCACAAAACCTTTTGCCAGAATGTTTCTAGCTTATTAATATGAGCTTTATCATAGGGGAGGTCAGCATGTTTGTGTTATTTCATAAGCAGTGACTTTTTCTAGGCATTCTGCCATGAAGATTGGTATTGTTCAGATGTTGTCATAATGTAGATGTATGCACATTGATTCTGACATTGGTCAGTGTGCACTGGAAAACCAAAAAGGTCACATCAGATTTACCTGGGCTTGCTGAACTAGATGACTACTTTCTTTTGCTGTTATTTTTCATCGACAGCCACTTCTTGATTGTGATGCTGTCATACCAAAGGCCTTCCATTTATAAATAATTTTTTGCACAGTGGAGAAGTGCATTCGAAATTGTTTTGGTAGTTTTTTGTAGCCTTCTCCATCATTATCAGTTTCAACTATGTGATTTTTTAAAGCTTCAGGAAGTTCTTTTGAGCTTTCCAGATATATATTTTTAAAATTTAATCTCTAACTATACACTTTTGAATACACAATGAGTTATATTGTTTGACTGCAGTATACACAGCTTAACAAAATATGAACATGTATCATTTTGAATTTTACACGTGCACAAAAAATTATTTGTACTGGCAACCATGTAAAACAAAAAATACAGAGTGAAAATGTAAGCGTTCACTTACTTTTGCACATCTTAATTTTTAATTAATATTTTTATTCCAGCTTGATCAACAATTTTGTAAGTGGCTGTAATTACTTAATAAAGGATTTTCTTATTGAATATATAGTTTAATTAAGATTTGTTGATTATCTGGAAAAATGAGACAATTATTATAAATATTATCTTAGGAATTCACTTACTTTTGTATATTCCCAAAGACAAACAGCACTACAGACTTGTAAGCTACAGCATGTGCTGGAGGAGGCAGATTTATCCTCAATCAGGTCCTACAGGAACCCAGCTAAAAGAGTAACTGCTCACTTTAGTTCCTGTAAACTGACTGTACCTGGCTGCCACTTTCATCACTGTATGGCCTGATGTCACTAAGTGGTTGTCACATTACCCATGTGACTTATCTTAACCAAAGTGAGTAAATCGCCTTTTGTATCCCTACACACTCAAAGAAAACCATAGAGTACAATGGCATAAATGTTCTGATAAAAAAAATAAAGATGAGGACATTAGACTTAATGTAAATAATATAATAAAATATTAAATATTTCCTCTGTGAAGATTTACCATTCTTCTATCCTAAACCAACATGAATGAATTTCAGATTTTGTCTAAAGAAAAAAATATAGAAAAATTAAAGACATTGTTTAGTCAGAATATCAAAATCTAAATTCTTCCTTGTTTAACTGTGACTTTAACTAGCACAGATTAAACTAATTGAATAATGACTGTTTCTTATTTTGTCTTAACATTAGTTTGTCATACTATGTCATACTATAATATTTTTCACTTATACATTAGTTTTTAAAGTAAATGTTAGAAATGATAAATGGAGCAACACCAGATTACGCTGCTAATCATTTATAAAACAACTTAGTGGAAATTTTCAACATCTTGAAGCATACATTATTTCAACTTGAGATAGCCTCAGTTTTCATTTGAGTAAAACGTTGCTTGTATTCATCAATTTAGTTAATGATATTTTGTTTTTTAAATGCAGAATATCTTTGTTCTAGTAAAGAGAATTTGCTAAGTTGCTTGTTCCATTAACGATTGTTATTTGTTATTTGTGGTGTTTCAGAAATTTTAATCATTGTTACCAATTGGGATTTTTCTGACATGTTGTAACTCCAACGTGGAGAGCTGAAACCACTGTCAATCAATGATGCCCTTGCTAAATCAATTTGAAAGATGAAACTATAAAATCCACATCTGAAATGATTCATGGATGAGCAATGATTGATTTTATCTAATTAAAAAAACATTTTTAAAGCCATTTCTTCATTTTGTTTAATTTGCACCTGAAAGAAAATTTCAAGTTGGAGTTAAAGTAAACTAGTGCTTTCATTTGAAAAAAAAAATTAAAAATACTTAATAGATAAATATCTTTTTTTGAGGTTTTTACATTTTTCTTTTTAGTCTTTTTCATTTCAAAATTCTTTTTGGTGTGTCTCATTTTTCAGCTTTTTAAATATAAACTTTGTTTTTGGTTTTTTCTTTCATCATTTATTATATAGAACTTGTTTATCTTGTAGAATTCTCTACAAGATAAACAAGTCTTTTAGTTGTTCTTTTATCTTTCTTGAATTGTCTCTCTTTTAAATTCATTTATTCTCTCTCTCTCTCTCTCTTTCTGTTAAACCCATTGATTGTGTCTATTAAATTAGCTTATTATTGTCTGTGTCTTTCCTAAACTTATTGTCTTTTGGTGAAATCCATTTAGTATATCTCACTTAAGTTCTTTGATTGTGAATCCCTAGGAAATCCATTGTATCTATTAAATCCAAAGTAAATTCTTCTTTACTGAATGTTAGTAATGATTAATGAAATGGTTGTGTTCATTAAAAAAAGTCTAACTCACAAAAAGCTCCAATTTCCAGTCGTAGAATGGCGTGTGCTATCAAAAATGCATGAAACCAAAATTCTTTGCCATTTCCATGATTTTTCTCTTTACATCTGATTAATCACTTAAATATTCATGTAACCTGAAAGTCACATTCTATATGTAAACTTCCATTTCTCCAAAAGATGAAAATCATTTCATGATAGCTTTTGTGAGAAATCATGCAAATCTAATCATACCAATTCTCTAGCAGTGGCTATAGTTTAAAAGTCCACAATCAATAGCCTGTGAGGTAAGCAGGTGAAATATCACTCTTAAGGCAGGTAGTGTAAAGATATATTTCCTCTTTTAACAGTTATTAAATTTTATTCAGCATTAAATTCATTTTTTTATATTATTGATGTAGTAGTGCAAATGGCTTAGCTCCTGGAACACAACACACACTCGTATGTGTGTCTTGCATACAAGATACTTGAAAGAAAGTATGGCTGATAGAAAAGCTATAATGTAATAACAAATTGATCTCATAGCTCAGTTATTAATTTCCGAGTCTCAGTCACTCAATAAAATAAGCATGAGCAAAAGAACATCTGAGGGACAACAGAGGCCAGCAGACAGGCAGCAGAGAGGCAGGGGGTATCAGAGGCCAGCAGAAGGGCATCAGAGGGACTGCAGGGGGGAATAAGAGGCCAGCAGGGGGCATCAGAAGCCATCAGTGGGACAGCAGGGGGGAATCAGAGGCCAGCAGGAGGGCATCAGAGGGATATCAGGGGGCATCAGAAGCCATTAGAGGTGCAGCAGGGGGGCATCAGAGGCCAGCAGGGGGGCATCAGAGGGACAGCAGGGGGCATCAGAAGCCATTAGAGGGGCAGCAGGGGAATCAGAGGCCAGCAGGGGGGGGCATCAGAGGGACAGCAGGGAGGCATCAGAGAGACAGCAGGGGGGGAATCAGAGGGGCAGTGGGAGGCATCAGAGGGACAGCAGGGGGGAATCAGAGGGGCAGTGGGAGGTATCAGAGTGGCAGCAGAGGCCAGCGAGTCTGGTGGTAATTCTTTCTTTGTAGAGTTTTATGATAGTCTCAGTGAATGTGATTGTAAAAAGACAGGGTACAACTGGCACACCAAACAGATGTGTACCTTTTAGTAATAATTGATTTTTCCATTCTCTATATAACTTGCTTTAATATATATAATCTGATGATCTCTTAAGGCATGAAACTGACAATAACCATGCAATGTTGATTTTTATACCCACATCCCCACTCTCTCTTATATACATGCACATGCACACACTCATATAGATGACACAAACTACTACATAAATATGTGGAAATGCATGCAATACTTGAAAAGGAAGAAACTGATAACATAGCACAAAAAACAAAAATCATTCATTATGGATAATGATAGCCAAACATACTTAGAAATTAGACAATTCATATCTAAATATGTACCTGAAATTTAGAAAATGATATAAGAAATCCTTAACAAATACAACATCCTTAACATATCCAAGTTTAATCAAACATGTATATACACACACACACACACATATATGTAAAAACATATATTGTTAAATATAACAGGCAAAGTATGTGTATTAATTTTGTTCATGAGCCATTCTAAGCTTTGTATAGTGGCTTGAATTTCAGGAGAAAATAAAGACAAAAACTGTCCAACATTTGCAAACATAACAGGATGTCATCTTTGATGGTGAACATCTCTGTTGTAATGTCCATACAACCACTCTGATGACGGCTCATATGAGCCAAAAACTTAGATTGAGGAACAGCATGGCAAAAAAAATATCTAAATGTTAGTTTTTTGTCTTTATTTTCTCCCAAATTGACAATTCTTGTCTGTTATATTTAACTATATATGTTTGAATAATTATCTGCTGTCCCAATACACTATACACACACACACACACATACATATATATATATATATATAAAAGTGTGATGACGATTAATGTTAAGGTCTGTATAGATGAAAGGGAAACTTTTGCCCTGATGTAAAAGTATTCTTTATTAAATCTTTACTTTGTCTTCAGATGATTTGTTCTAGCTGATCTTTTTGTATTGACAATTATTCACTCATCTTTGTTTTTTATTATCATTTAAGAATAAAATGGTATTTCTTTGGAAATATTACAGCATTCTTCTTTTATGTGTTATATCCCTTCAGGAGTTGAATGATCATAGCTCTCCACAACTTCTTGTCTCTTGTTGTTCTATGTAATATTCGACATTTTTCCTCTCCTTTGTTTTCACTCTGCCATTCATTCTCCCACACTCATCAGTTTACACCCCATTTTTCTCAGCCCGTATTTTCTTCTATGTCTCATGAGTGCTATGTTACAGTATTAAATTATTTAAAAATGTTTTTGAATACTTTATTTGACACTTTCTTCCATGAAATAATTTTATATTTTCATTTTTAACAATTTTGTAGATATTGATTATTTGCTAATATTTATTGGTATATCTGCTGTTAGTTTCTAAAGTCTTGAAGTAATTTAAGATTTTTCTCTATTCTCTGTGTAAGGGTTGTTAAAACTATCTTCATAAATACCTTGTCATTGGTATATCATGATGGATGATGGAACAGAATCCAGGTTAGTCTGAGATTTTCTTGCTCCTTGTATCCTGTAAGATAATGCTATCTGATAGGAAATTGCCTCTACCAAGTAACCCACTTTGCTCCAGAATTGCTATAAATAAACAAACATATCATCCTTATGAAGTTTGGAGAAATCTGACCATGAAAAAAATGATATTCTCTCCTACCTAATTTCAACCATCTGAGTTTTTTTCTCAGATGTCATGGGATAGAGAATGGCAAATTGCTGCATATTTGGTTTTACGTATGCTGTTAGATTTCCCTGAACTTTTGGCTACCACCTTTAATATTCTTTATTTATTACTTAACACTTTGTCATAATTTTGATGGCACTTCTTTGAATGCTGTCATATTTACAGGAATTAAATTGTTTCATTTGGATGCTGCACTTTCTTTATGCCAATAACACACAAAAAGAACATGAGTATAAATTGAGAATTAAAAGAATTGCTTATTTAACCATCACTGATGCAACATGGAAGACCTTTAAGGATCTTTTCTGAATGCCATTATCTCGAGAAAAAGGGTTCTGCTCTTGTATCTTTGACTCATCTTAAACTGACATCGTTGGAGATACAGGACTTGATAAGAAAAAAACCTTGTCAAGTTTCTCAAGCAAAACATTTTTCCTCTGATGCATTTGACTTTTCCAAAAGTCAAAAAATCCTGTTGTAACAAATGAGAAACATTTACAATATGTCTCCTTTTTGCTTCCTCACTCATTTTCTATCTTTTATTGGAAAGGTCAGATGTTAATTCAGTAAAATAAAAACCTTCATCTGAAAAATATTTGAATGTCATTAGTAAAAGACAATAAAGAATTAAAAGTGCTTGCCCGTCTCCTTTGAGTAATCCAAACATATTGCTTTGACTTTTAAAATTACTGAAAAGTAGTCTGTAATAAAAATGTACAAATTTTAAAAAAGGATTTGTAATTTTTTCTGTTGTCTAATTTAGGGAAAGTTTTAATTCATTGACTGTTGATTACTTAGAGATTTTTTTTCTATTTCATAAACAAACCAGCTTAACAAAATTCAAAATATATTTCTTGTCTATCAATGACCTTAAACACTTTCAGCAACAACATTTTTATGTGTTCATCAAGAAGAAAACAATGGTGATTTCCCAGAGGGGCTAAATAACATTGAAAAAAAAAAAAAAAAAGAGTTAGTAGTCCCATGAGTATGCAGAGGAAAAAAATGAAGACCGAGTTGAAATGGGAAATGATAATTAACATTATTTAGTACTTAACAAGTAAAATAGACAAAAAAAAAAAATGAATTTGCCTCTTTTGGGATAGAATGTGTAAAGGATAAAAAGCAATGAACAATTGACTCAGTAATCAGTTACTGATTAACATTGATTAACAAGAAATGATCTTGCTTTCATGTTTGTCAATCTGATTTTTGTTATGATTCTTGACTGTGATTTTTATCCTTCCTATATTTTGGCATTATAGAGATATATATATATATATATATATATATATATATATATATAATGCCATATTTTCTCTAAGTGCTTCCTATCAATAAGTAACTTTTAAATAAATCTCCCTCTTCCAATAAGCACTCTCACAGAATAGAGAAGATCTTTGTTTTTATTTAAAACATGCGCCCTTCACAAATGCATGTAATGTTTGCCAATATCAATTCATAGGAGTAGAAAAAATTAAAAATATATAATTTCATTTTGGTTTAACTATGTAAAAAATAAAAAAATGTTTTTAAAATATTGACTGCAATTAAGCAAAAAATGGAAATATTTACATTTTCAGCTATTATACAGGTTTTTATACTCTTTGAATTTATGTGACCAACAATTTGTCCTTTGTAGAAAATAAGAGTAAAAAGAGCATTGATGGGACATGACAAGAGAAAACAGGACAACACCAAACTTGAGTGGAAAAAAAGAAAGGCTTTTATATCAGAAAGAGGAAGAAAGAAAAGGAAAGATAGAAAAAATTGGGTTTAAAAATTGTTGCAAAAAAAAAAAGTGGTTTTTGCAAGGACTTAACTGGTGGCAGTAAAGTTCGTTCAGTTAACAGTTCTTCTCATTTTTGTTGCAACATCAGAATAAATTCATCTTCAGGTTGAAGTGGGATTTAGTTTTTGGACGCTTTGCTGTAACTGTTGGGACATCCCCCTTCCTATGTTGTATTCTTGGCCGCTCCATTTTCAGACCCCATGTGGCTGCTGGTTGAGTTTTATGGAGCTAAATTAGTCCGTGTTGGCTCATTCGTAGAACAGGATAAAAGAGAGGCCATGATAGGCTGCTTTCAGCCCAACCCAGGGGCCGGTGATAACAACCCCTACAAAGGGAGGCAATTCATATCTCTATATAATATTTTCAATACTATGTCTATTTTCATTGATATCAATCCCAAATTTTCTTTTTTTTTTTTAAAAAAAAAAAAAGCTGCTTCTGCAATATTTCATTATTTTTTGTTTGGGGGTCAGCAAGGTACAGGTCCAGCCAACCCAACTTCTTGGAATCATGACAGAGTAGACATGCAGAAACATTGTTATCATCATTGATGAAGAAATGACATCATCATGCGGATAGTTCTATAACAGCACAGCCAACTTATGAAAAAACATTTTCCTCACCAATTTTGAATATCTTTCAATTAAAAAGTTGTTCTCTTTGTTCTATTGTCAGTGCATGTGTCCTTTGCGAGCATTTAGGAATCATATTTTGAAGGACTCATACATTTTGATTTTATTATAAAGAATAACAGAACCATTACAAGTTATAAAAGCTGCTCATGCTACTCAGGCTTCTCATGTCAGTGACTGTTTTCAGCAAACATCCTCTCCTCAAATAAATGAATCTCTTAAAGGTCCAATATCTAAATGATCTCTCTGAGCATTTATTCAAGGGAAAAAGTTATGTAAGTGCTTTTGTACTGGAAGTTACTCTTTATTTAAAGGATTTTGATCATTCTACTTTGATTTTGTTCTTCATCCTCTTAATAAAATAAACTGTTTAAATATAAACAATATTTTTTTCTTTTCTCTTTATGGTGATGTGACCAAATAATGAACAAACATGTTGAAGATGAAGTTGATACCATTCACTTCACTGTTTTCTGCTAATAAGGATGGGATCAAAATCTTGTTTATTGTCAAACTTATTTCATGTGCCATACATGCTTAGGCGATCATGTATCTTTCGATACATGTCTGACGAGGCAGATTTTTTCCCTCAGTAGGTTATAACTTCTTTCTACAGTAGACCAGTTGCCATCCAAGGCTATAGAACCAGGTCTGTCCTGCTATTTACCCACAGCTGGGGGCAGGAGAAGAAGAGGATTCATACCTTTCCCAAAGGTATTAGCATGTAAGTGAATGTAACGGATTCAACTGGAAGTCAAGCTCGGCTCTCTGATTCTTCAATCTGAACTGCTATCCATTACTCCACTGTGCCTCCTCCAAACTTATTTACAGGCTTCAATTAAGTTATTGGCTGAAACACTGGTGAAATTAGCCATGTATTTACTATTGTCTATATACACATATATAAAAATCATGACCATTAGAAAATTTTTAAATATGAAGGATATTGTTTTCTCTTTAATGTTTGTAGATTTTCAATAATTAAGAACATTTTGTTCATTTTTTCAGTATTTATTTACAGGATTTGAAGTTTATGAATCAGTCAGTTTCAATGTATCTTTGTAACGAAAGATGAAAAAAAACAAAGATTAATTTTGGTCAAAGAGAGAGTGAGAGAGTTTGAATTCTAAATTTACATGTATACATTTCAATAAGAAAACATGGAATATTACTTCAGTTCTTTCTGTTCTGATGATGATGATGTAAAAAAACATTGAAATAATAATGATATTTCATCTTTCATTACTTATAATCATATGTGTCAGTGCCTGAGTGATTAAAACATACGCATTCTGACCATCAGACCTGGGTTTGAATCTCACCATGGTTGATTTGTTAGGAAGGAGACTTCATGACATTATCGAAATGGAGGGGTTGATTCCATCATGTGGCACCTTTGGAAAGTGCCTGAAAACTATACCATGGGTTGAGCCAAGCCTTCTGAATAAAATTGGGTAGATGGAACCCTTAGGGGCTGTCGATAGCTGTGCTAGCACAAAGTCACAAGTCATCATTGCTGAGGGTGCGAGCGTGCTGGCCTTGTTCAAATTGTTGATCACACTAGATAACATGCTCTTTCCCAGAATCTATAACTGAGGCCTGCTCAGCATAGTTGCAATATAAACCATAGATGGGCTCTGTGGGGGTTGAATAAACACAAATGCACCTAAACAAGCGTCTGCTATATGGATTGGATAGCTGCTCTAGTAGACAGGTATCCTTGAATATGAGTGGCCATATATATATATATATATATATATATATATATATATCTTAGAATTTAGTATCTTTCTTTGCACATATAAAAAGCATAGACACTCTCTCAATTCCGATCTATCTAAATATATAATACACATTGTGGATCCTTATTTGTGTAGACACAGTATTAGAGAATAAAAGTTTAAAAATAAAAAATATTCAGTATCTGTCTATATTTCTAAGATGAGGTATTATGGACACTATTTACATTATTTGGACTATTGTCCTCATCTTTGTCGCCATATTTATTACAATGTTTTGGCCATTGTACGATCCGGCCTTCTTCAGGTGGTTGGAATGTCGAACTGAACCCTTTATTTCACTCACTGTTCTAGTTCCACGTCTAATGGATGTCAGTTATGTCCTGTTAATTCCCTTCTGAAAGTTCTCCACTGCCTTAACCAAGTATTGAACTCACACTCTTTGGGTCCTGTCACTGGATCTAACTAACGCCTTTATCTACTGTGCCATGTGTCCTTGAGGACACATGTCACAGTGGAGAGGGGATTTAACAGGAGATAACTGACATCCATTAGACATGGCATATAGAACTAGAACAGTCTACCCCAGTGAGTGAAATAAAGGGTTCAGTTCAACATTCCAACCATCTGAAGAAGGCCAGAGTATACAATGGCCAAAACATTGTGATAAACATTGTGATAAAGATGAAGACAATAGTCCGAATAATGTAAATAGTGTAAAAAATATTCAATTTTACAAATTTGATTGTGATAAAAATTGCAGTAAATATTCCTAGAAACACGTTCTTTACTTTGGCAAAGATAAAGAAATTTATTGAACAAAATTTTTTTATTACCTAAAAAGTATGATATCCAAAATTAGAAAACCAAATTGCAAATACACATATAATTAAGCAACATTATTGACATCATATATACATGTTATTTTAACGAGATATGTGACTAGCTTATTCTTTGAATTGCTTCTGTATATCTATGGCCACAAGACTTCTGTAATTAGTTATTTTGTTCAGACATGATTTTATCCCATTCCTTCTGCAGTTTATGCTACAAATTAGGCATCAGTTACTGATCATGTCCTAAAGATTAATTTAACCCTAGAACACTAACCATCAGTTAAAGTTATATCACTACTAACCATGGGTATATCATACCAGATTTTGAAAATATCAAAAAAAATATTAAACATAAATCTTTATTTGAAATATTTTACATGCAGTCACTTCAAACTTTGTACTTTGAGTTAAGATTAATAGGAACTGAAAAACATTATTTAGGTAAGAAAATCAGGTACTGAAAATTGTAATTAAAAGTAGAAAAATTTGTGCAGGGTACTATACCCATGCTTAGTGTTCTCGGGTTAAAGATTTGCAGTTAGACTGAAATCTGAGTTTTGAATAGGCCATGAACTAACCTCAAACTTTTCTGCTTTGAAGGATTGTTTTACCATTTTGCAACATGACATGTGGTATTATTCTGTATAAAAATGAGTCAAGAGGCAGAAGTCCTCTCAAAGAAGAAACCATATGCTGTTTAATAATATTCTTGATATACTACAGTAACTGGATGAGTGGTTCTACATCAGCACCAGGAGATACTGTTATATTAGTATGCTATCATCTTCAAGCTTTATCAATTCTTATACCTTGGGGAAGCAATCTGTGAACTTTACAGCATCAGACATCCAACATGCCATCAGCACAAATCAAACTGAGCTTCCTCACTGAAGAACACTCTTTCACAATTGTCATTGGTCTTAGCAATAGACTTGCTTACAAATCATTTTCTACCTATTTAGTTTTTCTTGTTGATGAAGAATTTGATGGCAATGGAATGTGCATGGCTGGATGAAAATGCAATGTCTGAAATATACAACAAATAAAATCTCATTAACAGAGAATTTTCATTGGTTTTTATCCAAACTCATATAAATGAAATATCATCATTGTGCAGATGAATGAAAACACTTGATCTCTCATGTGTGACTAATATATATATTTACTGCTTACTGGAATATTCACTGCAAATACATCAAGAGAACCAACAGTTTTGTACCTACTTTTACATTTAACGAATCCCTGCAGATAGTAAGGCGGGGGGGTTCAATTTGTTATTGCACATGGCATACAGTGACCAAAGTTCATTTATCTGATTCTGTTACATTTCACAGGATTCTTGCCATTGATAGAGAAATATTGATTTTCCACTTGAATACGGTTTCTTAAATTTAGTGTTTGCTGTCAATTTCAGTTCCTGCTGAAACTCAACATTACTGGTAGAAGTCTTTAGCTGAGCACACTGACTACCTAAATGAAATAAAGGCTGTGTTATATTTATTCACAGACAGAGATGGAAACTGTATTCAAATTTTAAAACATTTTATCTCAATTTATTATAAACAAGCTTAACTTAGCAAATACCAACCAAGTCAGGGTGTGATTGTCTCAGTTTTCAAACAGTGTTAATAACAATAATTTGTATGTATGCACACATGCTTATGTCTGTGCATATATATGTGTGGTGATATGTAAATATGTATGTATATGCAAGGAGGTGCAGAAAAGTTCTCAGTCTTACATTTATCAACACATAATTACAGCATTCACAAGCCATTTTCTCAAAGTCTCTTTACTGTCTGCAGATTCTTGGGGAAAGTTTGTCAATGCCAAGATGGAAATGGTGATAAAAGAAAAAAGATATACTGTAAATTTGTTTTGAGAAAAACATGGGGAAATTTGAGCGAAAAAAATGTAACTTACTTTTGAATTCTTCCATTGGCTTTAATTTACTGTTACTAAAATTGAATATGACAGATAAGGTGCTTTGATTTTGTTTTTTATACAGTTTCTCATGTGATCTAATAATTTTTTCTTTTCAGATGATAAATTATATAAAAAATGTCCAAATGTTCTTTTTATTTTATTTTTATAGCTTTTGGCTATACATTTAGCCATTTTCAAGGTTGAACTATATTAACTGTTAACAAGAAATAGATTGTTGTATGTATGTATTTATATAATGTCTTCATTTTCAAGACACGGTCAAGGTATTGTGTCCATGTTCATAGTTGATATTACTGAGTGTTGGTTTTTTTTTAATTAATAGAGCTTCCATTATTTTTAGCCTTTTTTGCATGTAGATGATGCTATTATATTTGTGTTGTCAACAAGTATGTTACGAATAGGGTCTGGTCGGTCTTCATGAGTATTTAATTTACTAAGAGTTATCAAGAACTGGAAATTGTGGAGAGCCTTGATTGATCCATCTTGGTACATAGAAGAAGATGATCATGTCTCATTCATACTAATAATTCATATTACCTTATCTAGTTTTATTAACCAGTTTTCAAATTGACTCAACAGATGTCAGATCATAACTGAAAAGTTTCGGACATTTATATGACATCAAGGTACAATGGTGCCATTACCTCTCACCACCTTTTCATATTTCTTCTATCTTTTAACACATCAGTGTATATATATATATATATATATATATATATATATATATATATATATTTGAAAATAAAAACATCCCTCTAGATACATACATAAAACAATCCATACATTCAGTTAGAAGTAAAAATAAAATCATCCTTGATAATGGCTAAAAGTATAGCCAAAAGTGTTCCCACATGCAAAACATTTGGACAATTTCTACATAATTTATCTCCAGAAAAAAAGAAAATTATAAGAACACAAGAAAAATGAAATAAAATACTTAACCACAGTACCTTGTCAGTTGTTTTTCATGAAACTTGTATAAAAAAGAGATTGCTGCCCAAATACACACACACACACACATATATATATATATAGTCAATCTCAAAAGTATTGGACATATAATATTTTTTAAAGTTTAAGAAAAAAATATTACTAATGGTACTCTAAACCTAAAAATTCAGAAAGTATTCAAAACTTCTGCATGCCTCTTATATGTTTAATTTTCATATAAATTTGTACATAGACAAAAATATGTTTCTTCAACTTATATATATAATAGCCTAAGTATTTAAAGTGTTCTGTCCATTTTTTTAAGTTTGTACCCACTTCAAAAATTTTTTTTTTTTTTTTTTCTCAAAAAAATATTTAAAATCTTTGTGTTTCTATATTTTCCTATATAATTATGGACACTGGCCAAAATGTCTGAAAAGTCATTTTTGATTTTGATTTTTAGATCACTTTGCATTTTATAAATTTCTTTAAGAAAAATAAAAACAAAGAACAGAATATTATTTGATTTTTTTTATCTTTTGAGACACACCTGTATATTTTGGTAGACAGACAGATGAAGAGTAAAAGAATTCTGCAGACTTTGGTGAATTACTTAACAAAATTCAAAAATAATGAATTCAGCAAGTATTTTTCCCTGGGCAATCTCCCATTTATCTGCAAATATATGTGTACTTCTAGAGCATGGTTATATCAATCAAAGAATTTACGATTGGACTTATATTGAATTTATATTTCATTTACATTTCTTCTCTGGTCTTTTATAATGGTTTTCTTGGTGTTCGACATTTTTATTTTAGGCTTCTCTGAAGTATAGATCAAGAAATCTAACTCCAAGATATTTTCTCTTTTTACTTGTGTTTTTTTTTTATCGCATGTTTATATGTTTTATGCTTTTTTATTTTGTTAGACACTTCATCATGTCTGTCTTGATCTTCTAAGCCCTTCTGTTACAACAAAATAAAAAGCAAATAGAAAAATTATATACTCGTATAATACCCATAAAAATGATAGGTTTAATCCTCTCCCAACTGTTCCAAGAAATAGGATTTGAGATAAACCTTTCTAAAACAGAAACTATGAATTAGAATTGGAATGAAAATGATGATTGCACATACCCATCATAAAATTTCAGAATGTGGATGTTGTGTTAAAATCACTGAGAGACTAGAAGACTATTAGTATAGGTTTTAATACCAAACATATACACCTGTTATGTACAAACAAACATGGAGGTCTTTTCAGGAGTCTTTTACATAATGGGGAGGGGGAATAATTATATGTCTCTTTGCAATACAGTATAGTATCTGACAGGGGTAGGAATGATCTAAGGGGTCATGATAATTTACAACAGTGGAATTAGTAAATACTAAACACATCAGATACCTCAGCGTATGGATCAGTTATAACAGATTTAGTATTGGGGAGTGGGAAACTGAACATAGGCTGCATAAGAAGTAGCTTCACACAATGCCACAGGTTGCTACAGAATCCAAACATTAACCTAAAAACTTGAGTTATTTCTTAAATTGCTTTGTCAGATGGAGACTTTCATCAAGATGCTATGCACAGTGCTAAACCATTTCAGAAATATCTAAACTGTCAGCTGTATACAACCACTTTCTAAGATAAATAGTTAATAATAGCTTCAAATAAATGAAACCTGGAGAGAGTCTTAGTGGAGACCATCCTTTGAACATTGTGGACTGGTACGACAGAACCACAAAGAATTCTACCAGTTAATAGAAAGTACATCATTTGAGGACTTTCATGAACTGCAACAATTAAAATGTCTATCAAATTTAATTTGAAGAGAAAATAATGATATAATCTAGATAATGATGTTCCATACTACTACTTCAAAAAAAAAAAAAAGAAAAGATGTTAAGAAGGAAGCCTCCATCAATTCTGATGTGGGCTTCCATACAATCAATAACAATGGATTTGAAAAACTTATTTTGCTGAAAAATTGATTTAAGAGAAACCAGATTTATAAATTCAACTAACAGTATCACTGGCTGCTTGGTCAATGGATGCTGAATATTTTCTTACGAGGAAATAGCTAATATTACCATTAGTCTACAGATTGACACTTCAGTCTTGGATAGGAGTATCTGTGCTGTCTGCCTTGAATGTACTATTTATTTGCCCACTTGAAAATATTACTCCTCCCACCTTCAAATAAATTTATGTTGAGACATATTGCATTTTATGTGTCACTATGCATGTGAACCCTATAGACTAGACAGTGAAGTTTCAGTCCACAGTGATACCATGATAGATATTAATGCTATGGTTTCTCTGTTAAATAGGTTTTTCTGAAGTGGGGTTTCTTGTCTCACATTCAACTGGTTTTAAATTTAGAGTTCTGCTCAATTGGTTGCCAATGCTATCTAGCTGTGGGTAGAGATTCATACATTTCAAGACTATCTGGAGTTCAAACATGACACACCCATCCTAATTTTCATGCTGATAACTTCTGTTGCAATAAAATAAAAAATTCAGAAATTCTGTCCAAGCATAGTATCTATGGACGAGTATGTAGCTTGGTTGTTATGAGTCCTTCAAAATATGATTCCTAAATGCTCACAACTGAGATACATACACTAGAACAAAAGGGAACAAGTTTTTAATTGAGAGATATTCAAACTTGGTAGGGAAGATATTTTTCATAAGTTGGCATTTACTTTCACACAAATACCTTTAGGAAAGTTTGGAAGCCATCTTTTTTCCCTCTTTAGCTATGGAAATTATAGCAGCAACACCTAGTGTGGTGAATCTGTGTCTTTTTAATCCACAGGGTGTTTCAAGCATTAACACCCATAGTATCCATGACAAATGATAGGATTATTTTTATATAAATTAACACTTCTCTTGTGGACTACTGCATCTGTGCACTCTGCCTTGGATATATAAGAACTGTTTGCCATCTGAAAAGTGTAACCCCAAAATTTATGTATGTATGTATGTATGTATGTATATATGTATGTGGAGATATATTGCATTTTATATGCAGTAATTATATAAAATTATGTTTTTATCAATCAATGACAGATAACAATTTCTTATTTTTCATTTGTGATTGTATTTTTTCTTTTTCACTGACATCTGACTGATGTCTTTGAAAGGTTGTGTCTTTCCATAAATTCAGCAGGTGTCAGAAATCCAGATTGTTTCCAGAAATCAGAAATCTAGCAGATGTCTGTGAAAGGGTGTGTCTTTCGTGAAATCTGGTTTCTCAAAGCTTTGTCTTGTGTGTTTGCTTTCGAAATATAATCAAAATCTTTTGGAAACTGCAGTCACTTTTCTGGTCTTTTTTTAAAACTGAGAATTTTTTTTGCCTTCAAATATCTATATAGCATTTACAGTTTTCGAAAGAAATGCTAAACAAACATACCGAAAATAGTATAATAGATGTGAATATCAATTTTATTAATTGATGATTAACCTTGATTAATTATTAAATTATTGATTACACTGAATCTGTCAATTTAATCTGTTAATTTCTTTTCTCCTTCCAGGTGTGCCGGCAGACATACACAGATTTTAAACAGGTAAGATCAGGATTCCAATTACTTTTGGGGAAATTGGTAAAGAATTATTTTCATCTGATATATATTTTCTATTTGAAATGAAGAAAAGAAAAGAAAAAATTTCTTGGGTCACTCAAACTTACAAACAACAGAATTTAATATTAAAAAGAATATGTAAAATTGACCCTCTTCAGAAAACTTTCCCCTAAATTAACAATAAAATGGAATGGTTCAATTTTTATAAAACCCTTCAGAATTTATCATGTAAGACAAATGATAGCATTCTTGGAAATAAAATTTGTTTTGTTAACTTTATTTCTGGCTAAAAAATATGATAAAGCATTAGGATGGAACCAATGATCTTTGAGTGAATAGTTGAATGTTTTAACCACTGAGCTATTATGTGTTTATATAATTAAGAAATTGAAATGTCCATTTCATGGGCTAATTAAATAATTAATTTATTTTCCTCTGCAAGATTTGTAATACTTAGAAAAGTTTAAAAATTAAGGAATTTTGAAGATTTGTCTTCTCCTGGTCAGTCATAAAAAAGAAGTTGTTTGCAAAATATTAGCCTGGTAACATGATCATACTTAATTTATTATTCATTATAAGATTAATATAAATGTGTTTTATGTATTTTGATTTATTTATTGTGTTCCCTATGTTCTGATTGAACAAATGATGAAAGACTACTTTCAATAATCCAATTTGATTCTTTCATATTCAAAAGAGAAAAAAAAAAGACCAACATCTCTGAAAGTTGTTTTAGATTTGAACTGAAATTATCATTTCCCCTTGACATTTGTGACAATTTTCAACAGTTTTGTTACCTCTCTTTCTCTCTTTCCTCTCTCTCTCTCTCTTTGTTTCTTCTCTTTTTCTGTATTTCCTCTCGCTCTTTTTCCTCTCTTTCTTTGTTTCCTCTCTCTCTCTCTCTTTGTTTCTTATCTTTCTCTGTATTTCCTCTCTCTCTCTTTGTTTCCTCTCTTTCTCTCTTTGTTTCCTCTCTCTTTCTGTGTTTCCTCTCACTCTCTTTGTTTCCTCTCTTTCTCTGTATTTCCTCTCTCTTTGTTTCCTCTCTTTCTCTCCTCTCTCTTTCCTCTCTTTCTCTCCTCTCTCTTTCTCTGTTTCCTCTCTTTCTCTGTATTTCCTCTCTTTGTTTCCACTCTTTCTCTCTTTATTTCTTCTCTTTCTGTTTCTTTCTTTCTTTCTCTGTTTCCTCTCTCTCTCTCTTTATTTCCTCTCTTTCTGTTTCTTTCTTTCTATGTTTCCTCTCTCTCTTTGTTTGCTCTCTTTCTCTCTTCATTTCCTCTCTCTTTTTCTGTGTTTCCTGTCTCTTTTTGTTTCCTCTCTCTCTCTTTGTTTCCTCTTTTTCTCTGTCTCTCTTTGTCTCCTCTCTCTTTCTCTGTTTCCAACTTGTTTGTCATTGTTAAAAATTTCAGATTTTCTCTATAAATTTTTGGAATTTATCTGATGAAAGACTCTGTTCTGAAAATTCAGTTCGTTTAACAGCTCTCTCCATTTGTTACTGTTTTTCTTGAATTATATCTTATCACCCAAACAAATTTATTAAAAAGGAAAAAAATTGAATTCCATACTAAAATAAATATTCTGCTTTTTTTTATATGTAATTTTTTTTAAAAATGCTTTTGTTTCTGAAGGAATTTATATGACTATTTTTCTTAGCCTATCCATCTCTTTCTCATATATATATATATATATATATATATATATATATATATATATATATATTTGCTACTTGAAGTAATTGATTGTTTCTATTCAGCTCCAATTTTGATTGATTCATTTTGAAGAAAATTGTTTTCATTTTATAAGTTTTCATCAAAAATAAAAATTTGGTATTTTTATTTTCTGTAATTTCAAGAAAGAAAATCCCTTTACAAAATATTCGTAACCTTTTGAACTCTGAAAACTTTGCATTTTGTTTCATCTCTTGGGTTTAGACCCTGATGGCCTGACTCCATGACGTTGACTTAAAATGAAGGAGAATTTCAAAAGGCACAGCTCATCAGAATTTTACAAGTTTCAGGAAAAAATCAGTACAACTGAGGAAATTGTTTCATCCTTCAGTTTAACACAATTGGACTGAGGCAGTTTTTGATTTTCATTAGCAGGGTTGCATTTGACTTAAATATTTTACCTAAAACAAAAAAGAAGGACTATTTCAGTTGAAAGAGAATATAAATATGAATAGTTAGTAAACTTTATCTAGCTCAAAGTCAAGTAAGGAAGAAAGGTCAGAGGTTTTTGTAACACCTGTCTTAAATCCTAGTACTTACCTATGTTCGTATGCAGGTGTGCTTGTGGTAAATATACAACTACACTATATAAGCCATTAAGTAATTCTCCCCCCCACCACACATATACGTTTGTGTGTGTCTTTTTGCATCCCTGCTTTTCTCCAATTTCTTCCTCTTATCTAAAGGTTAGCGCCATTCTGCTGGAAGGCAAGGAACTGCAACTAATGTGGATTTCACTTCAGAAAGGCAGCAGAATGATGAGTGTCCTTCTTGCACAGACAATGACTTGCAGTAATAATGGACAATGGTGTGTCCTCTTTGAGTATGGACGAAGATTACATATGGCAGAATGTTTAGTTCTGTTTTTACCCTGATTCCCACACCTCATCCTACACCTTATTTCACCTTCATTTTTTGTGTGGCCTTTTTATTTCTGTATTATGTAGACAAAGCAAATGATTAATGTGAATATGGACTTATTTCACATTTTTACACATCTATTTCTTTTTTAGTTCTTCCTAAAAAAATTATGGTGACACTTTTAGAAAAGTTCTAGACATTATTTGCAAAAAATGACAATTGCAAAAAACTTTTCCTAATATTTAAATTTAAGGTTTTCATCATTTTGAATTGAATACCAAAGTTTAATTTATGTCTCTGTTCATTAACCAAATCCATCATCCAAATTTCTCTGCCTCTTCTTTATAATAAAAATCTTTAAGATCAGATCTCAAGTCACTGGTTTGCATCTTCTTTTACAAACAACTGCTGTCTTGTATTAGACTTCATACAAGTCAAAGAGTCATATTAGACTGGTTTACATTTTTGTTTACAGACAAAAAGTGTTGTCTTGTATTAGACTAGTCTTAGGCTGGTTTGCATCTTCTTTTGCAGGCTTGTATGAAGCAGCCATGGTTCAGATGACAAATGTATGATTGGATAAGACTGTCACATGACCAATAATTTCTCAGCAATTCATGATCATGATTAGTTAATTCTTTTTAGAGTCTCATATGTTCAAAGATATGGAGAAGCTACCAGACCTGGCCTTTCAGTAGGCAAGAAAAAACACTTGACTGTGTTCATTTTCTCACCTAGTATCATGCTGCAGATGCCACAGGCTAGAAATAGTGTTGAAAAATCCTGACTTAAGATTAGGATGTAATGGAGGATTTTGCTTTCAGACTATGAATTCGTGTATATTATGATATTTTAAATTAGCAAGACGAGTTATTGGTTGGTTACTGTTTCCTTTCCCCGTATCATTTGATAAGTTATTCTTGCATCCAGGACAGAGAAAAATATTTATATTTGTAGCATTCAAGAGACAAAACTTTGATCAAAATGACAAAGAACGGGTTTGACTTACATTTCTGACTTTCTGTTTATGTGGAGCTGATATTAAACATTTTATCTCAAATTTTAAGTTGGTCTCTTAATTCTATTGATAAATCAAGAGACTCATTCCTTACAGTTTCACTTCATCTTGATGGACATTCAACATCCAAGAGCATCACCAAGGCAACTTATCTGAGCTGATGCTTAATAAAAATTATATATTCTTATGATATATCATGACCATATTAAATGTTAACTCTGTTCATTTATGAGCCTTGAAAAATCTGAAATGTTGCCAACCATGTTAAATGTATTGAATGTCAATAAAATTGACTCTTTACTTTACATCCACTATATTTCTTAGAATCTGAAGATGAAAAATCGATTCCTTTACTTAAAACTGTGTAGTGTGAATATTTACTGTGACTTTTTATTGATCTTGCAAGACTAAACACAAATATAATCAGTCTCAAATCCTCATGTAGTGCATTTGCTTGCATTGAAAATAACGACTGGCTAAATGTTCAAATGTTAACACATTGTAAAAGTTTTTTTTTTAATATTTTAATAACAATTCCAAATGTTTTTGAAGAAATAATTGCTCTTGCCTAAAGTCAAATTAATGATTAAAATTAACTTTAAAACTTGTATTAAATATTTCTTTTTTTTATTTCCGCAAACTATCAAAATAGCCAAGATAAAAGACTTTTTTTTAAAATTTTTAATTTGTTGTTGAAACTTGCTAGAAATTTGCTACATTTGCTTTACTGGTTAATTACTTTGATGACAGAACTTTATTCATTTTGGATATTCTAAGATGGTTTCTTTTTCTTGACTGTTTTTGAAAATATTCATAAACAATTAATATTTGTTTTTAACTTGTTACTATTTTTTCTTTTGTCCATAATTGTTGTCTGTCAATCTTAAATCTGAAACTGTTTTCCTTTTTGGTAACATTTTGTTAGCCAATGCTTTGACAGATTGGCATTTTAAAATCTTCTAACCTGTTCAAATGCTCATTGACATGCTTATAAAATCTGTGATAAATACATCATGCGGTGACTCAGAACTAAAATCTGAACTCATTGTCTTGATTTTCCTTTTGTAACTGTAGGGAAAAAGATATGATGTTTCGAGTGTCATCTGTACCTTGTTTTTCCAATGACAATCAGTTAGACTACCGTGAAATTCTACCCTCAAATCATGACCACTTGACTCGTCAGCTTCTGCACATTTTACCAAGTGGCTGAGGCTTGGAAATTTGCATAAGTCACAAATTCGTCTTACAAAATCTCTGAGCTCCGAGATCAAGTTCTTCTTAAATTGTAGCTTTTAGAATAGCCATATTTTCTTTCAAGCATTTTGCATGTGAGACACATATGAGCATGTTTTGTTCTAGGAGATAAGCTGATTTTCCCTTCTACAATAACCATTGAAAACATTCCAGTCTGCATCCCCCAAACAATTTGCAACCATTAAAAAAGAAATCATATTTACATTATTTACATGTGAACTAATGTTCTCATCTTTGTTGTTATTTATCGCAACATTTTAACCATTTTTCCAGCCTTCATTAAGTGTTTTGTGATTTGGGTAATGTTCAGGGTATTTCAAACTGAATCCTTTATTTTACCTATGGGGGTCAATTGCTCTCATCCTACTGACCATTTCTAGGGAGATTTCATTGAATTATTTATTGCTTGCACCATTTTAATTTCACTTTGAAGGTAAACTTGTATGAATAATGTAGAAAGAAAATCAAGTTTCAAACATTAATAGGACACATTAGTAATTCTTTAAAAATTTAGAAACATGTTGGAAAATATGCAAGAATGTCTTTGAGTCAGGTGAGAATCATATGATGTCATTTTTAGAAATGGCAAAATACTAAAGTCTGTCTCGAGTTTAATTTTCCCTTTTGTTAAAGTGTTTATACTACTTGATAAGATATAATAAGACATTGATAAGATATAATTCTGACTTCACTATTTTTTAGCAATATCATTTGCCTTAGAAAAAAAAGTGTATTGGAATAGCAAAAGACGTCTTCTAAAATTAAGCAAAAAATTAGGGACAGGAAAATGTCCTTAGAACCAAAGAAAACAGTGCCAGATTGCCGTGTCATATCTGTCCACCTTTATAGCAGTGAATGCTGGACAATCTTCTCACAGAAGAAGAACAGACTTGAAGCAACAGAAACAAAGAAAAGACTACTAAAATGTTATGTAATATAAATATTCCTTATTTACATTATTCAGACTATTGTCACCATATTAATTACAACGTTTCATCCGTTGTATGCGCCAGCCATCTTCAGGTGGTTGGAATGTCGAACTTAACCCTTTATTTTGCTCACTGGGGTAGACTGTTCTAGTTCCACGTGCCATGTTTTGATGGATGTCAGTTATCAGTTATCTCCTGTTAATTTCCCTCTGAAAGTTCTCCACTGCCTTAACCGGGTATTGAACTCACACTCTTTGGGTCCTTTCAAGATTTCCAAAGCAGCAACAACTAATATGGACAGCATATGTATCTCAAAGATAAAATATAATTAATGTTATAAACATTCATATAGTAGCACAAGAGAACAAATGAAACAACATGTACCACAGGTGAGACAAAAGGAAAAGAAAACAAAAAATGTTAATAGAAAATACTTTGTATTACCGATACAGAGAATGTAAGCAAAATGTCTCTTTGTGGGCAAGGGAAGCAGGTATTGAACTCTCACTCTGGATCACTGGATCTAACTGACGCCTTTATCCACTGTGCCATGTGTCCTCAAGGACACAATGGAAACAAAGAAAAGCATACTAAACTGCTGTGTAATAACCATCCTCCTAAATGACAGCGAATGATGGACAATCTCCTCACAGATGAAGAAGAGACTATGAACTGAATATGTGAGCAACAAATAAGTTTTTTTCAGAAAAATACAAACTACAAGTAAATTTATACTTGCAGTCAAAATGAGACAGTTGAAATTTCTTGGATCACAAAGAAAAGAGGGCTTAGAAAATTCAATACTCACAGGACATATTGAAGATAGAAGTGAAAATGGGAAATAGCAAGTAACCTAATGAATGGATGACAGCACAAAGATAAAGAAGAATGCTTAGATTGACGAGGAACAGGAGGTTGTAAATGGCCATGATTTTCTGAAGGTACAGCATATAAAAAAGGAATTCTTCAGGGTTGGGAAGTGAAGGTAATAATGTGCAAATCTCCATAACTTAAAAACTACTGTAAATTCTAACCTATAAGATGCATTTCTTCTTTGCTAAAATGGTTCCAGATATTATGCTGTGTCCAGAGGCTGGCAAGCACTGAAAAAATCAAATGATACAGCTAAGGTTTTAGAAATAGTTGGTACATAGTCACTTGGAATATATAAAAACCATGATTTTGCATATTTGTTGTGTGCTACTGTTAGCATTAAGGTCCAGCCTTTGACAATAACTAGAATGAGGATGGATGTCTCATTTGAAATAGCAAATTTGATCATTTCATGTGAAAATTTCAATCCTTAAATAGAAGTCATTTTGTTTGAGTCCAATTAGTGTTCAGTCTGAATAAAATCTGTTTTCTTTCTCCAAAATCAAGACCTTCTATCAATTTTAATCTAAAACTAGAAAACAACTAAATAACGCAAAAATGAATCATATTTGTTCATACCAGGCAAAACTAATTCCATATCTGTTTATATTTCTGAGCTATTATGTACACTATTTACATTATTTAGACTATTGTCCTCATCTTTGTCGCCATATTTATTACAACGTTTCGGCCGTTGTACACTCTGGTCTTCTTCAGGTGGTTGGAATGTTGAACTGGACCCTTTATTTCACTCACTGGGTGGAACTAGAACAGTCTACTGTAGTGAGTGAAAGAAATGGTTCAGTTCAACATTCCAACCACCTGAAGAAGGCTGGAGCATACAACAGCTGAAACGTTGTAATAAATATGGTGACAAAGATGAGGACAGTAGTCTGAATAATGTAAATAAAACTAATTCTAGATTTAAATGATTAGCATAGAAAATAAGTTGGATATAATGAAAAAATACCTTTAGTGAACTGTTTAAGAAAGAGCATACATGCAACACATCCTATTAAGACATCTAACAGGAATAATCTTTAAATTCATTACTTACAGAAAATCATTAAATTCTTTTCTTAATTTCTTATAAAGAAAAGTGTTCATTTTTCAAAAAATAAACTTTTTTTTTTTAACATAGTCACTTCTAAAATGAAAGCCACTTTATGTGTTCTCTTAGTAAACATTTTATATATTTTTGCCAAAATTAGAAAAATAACAGGAAGCAAAGATTTACATCTCTGCATTTGTTGCTTTCTTGACTACAAGACTTGAATACAACATTAATGCCCTGAATTTAATGTCTATAAATATTAGGGGTCACCTTCTGGGTCTCTCTTCATAATTAGTGTAGTAATGTATTTCGGATGGATTATTATTGACATTGAGTGTTTTTAAATGTGCATATATTGATCATTGATTTGAAGAAATGAGCTGTTGTCGGGTTTATTTCGATTTATTGCCCAATATAGACAAGATTCTGTTTCTACTTAAGAAATCCTCACTGGTCACTTGTCCATAATGCTTTATTTCATGGACACATTTTGACCATTAGATTTATCCATATGCAATCCAAGTAGAGAGACTCAGTGGCGATCAGGTTAACTTTGCAATCAGTTTTTAAGGAAAGAGATGAAGGTCAAGAAGCCCCTATTTGGTTTTTGGTATTTTGAGAGTGGATTGTATCTAAGCTAGGTAGAAAGATAAGACTGTTATAATGGAGTGTTGCATAATTGAATGACAAAATTGCATGTAATGCATTTCATCCTGTAAAAGGACTTCATCAGAGAAATGATTTTATTTATGGAATTATATATACGTAGAAAGAGGAGGGAAATATATATACATAAAACATTGGTTATGATTATGCACTGAGAGGAAACAATGAACATGTAGGAATGCTAAATTTGAAAATTTCCATCATCCGACATGTCTAGTTGATCAGCTGATTTCAGTCTCTTTCCTAGTGCTTTTGTTTTTATTGTTGTTGTTTTTAAAAATATCCCACACTGCAACAACAGAAAATTTATTAAGGAACAGGAAATGTTGTAAGAACCTTGATACAAAAATTTTGTGAAAGACTCAGAAATTAGTGTAATTTCTATAAATTTTTGCCCTATTAAAATCATTTCAATTTTAATTAATGTAACATTTGTTAAATAAAAATTTTGCTCAGATCCATTACAATGAAGGACTAGAACATTGAGTTTGTTGTTTTGTAAAAGATAAATTTATGTGTTCATATAATTTTGAATTTAAATTCCTTGGAATCTCTCCTATGTACAATATATCTTGTATGATTTATGATATTTTTACAGCCTTTTCTATAAATTCCTTCTTCCATTTTAGTTGGTTATTTTGTTTTGTTTTATATAAATTAAATCTCTTATTCCTTTAGAAGTATTTGTAACAAATTTTATATTTAGGCAAATTCTTTTCAATTATAGATGTGATAGAGTTGATAGGTAATATTATGCATTTGATTTTATTATTTATATTTTCTTTTATTTTTATTAATTTTATTTTTATTAATTTGATGAGCTTTCTATATTGCATTAAATTTGAAATAATTAAGATATTGAAAAACTTAAAAGTATTTTCAATGTGTTTCTTATGTAAATACCGAGGGCTACAATTTCTAAGTGCTCTTAAATAGAATCTGATAATTATTCCAGATTTTATTTCATTGTTATGATGTAAATAGAAATTTATTAGATCGTTTTTATGAGAAGATTTACAATAAACACTTACTTTTAGGTCATTGTAATCTTGTGTACTCATGTTGAGCTTCTCACTTCAATCTCAGCTTTGTTAGAAATTTCCAATTATCACCACTTGAAAGCAAAGGCTTGTAATAAAGTGTCCTTGTATTCACAGAAATTGAGATTCTCAACACTTACATGACGAGTGATAATTAGTGCAGTTTTAATGACTTTGCCAAGATTACAATAATTTAGAATAAACTTGAAAGTCATCTTGAAATAATTTACAAAGTCTTGTGGGGAAAAACTTAATTTCCCCTCTGCGACATCTTTCCTACTGACACAACATTGCTGCCACTACTCTATCACTATTTCCATGAGGTCCATTCTTTAGTTCCACCAATTCAGACATTTACAGTAAGGACTTACCAGCATTACAGAATGTGAAGGCCAAAGTCAGAATGGTCAGTGATTGGTCGGAGTGCCTCGTGGGTGTGATATTCTGACAGTGATAGATTGCTTTAGTCTGGTCTTTGCATACAAGTCAAAAATGGTGCAAAATCAACAGAGGGTCACAAAAATCCTGAAGCATTGATATGTCACCCATACCAATGTTAGAGACTGGCTAATACCACTCACAGAGGAATGCTGTGTCAGTGTGTGATATGTTTTTCTTGTGACATCATTTGTTCCACTGCCTCTTAGAGTTCAAACTGCACCATTCTCTCTTAATAAAATGAATGAAAAAAAGAATTGGTCCTTTTCATTGCTACCATTTTATTTAGTAGCATGGGGACCCAGAGACAAAACAGAATACAACTCTAGGTTGACACTATTTACATTATTCAGACTATTGTCCTCATCTTTGTTGCCATGTTTATCACAACATTTCAGCTGTTTTACGCTCCGGCCTTCCATTCCAACCACCTGAAGAAGGCCAGAGCGTACAACAGCCGAAATATTGTGATAAACATGGCAACAAAGATGAGGACAATAGTCTGAATAATGTAAATAGTGTACATAATATCTCATCTCAGAAATACAGACAAACACTAGGTTGCTTCCACAAAATTGAATCAGCCTCATTTCCTCCATATTCCAAATGTAAAAAGAAAGTTCTATTCACACAGCTTTTCCCCCAAGAACAGCTACCTTGTGCAGCAGGCTCCCACAGAGATGCTTCCCTGATCCCTTGAATCAAGAGTCAATTATTATCTCTCCTCCTTATCTTTACTTCCTACCACCTTCTCTCCCATTCATATCACACACTCAGCATTATCATTTTGACTGTAAACTTCTATCTTGAGTGGCTCTTAAGACTTGGGTGAACTTTAGTACAAAAAATGTAAATGAATGTTTCAACATGTTTCTTCAATAAATTCTACCTATATTATTGTGAATAACATGTATATGGTAGGAGAAGACAGTCTAATTGCCTCTGGGGCTGTATTGTCAAAACTTTTGGGTCTCCAATGTAATCAGACCTTTTAATTCCAGACCTGTGTGTCACCTTTCAGATATGCACTTATCTTCACAATTTGATGGAACAGTTTTTTTTATTTCTTCAGTTTGTAAGACGATGAAAATATTTGGAAAAGGTAAAGAAGCAATCTCTTCTGGATTTTATATAATAAGTTGATATATAATTTTTTTTATTCAATCTTATTCTGAAATTCTCCATTTTCTCTATCTGAAGTTGGCATCATGAGCCTGAAAAATAAACATCACAAATGCAAAGCAGAAACTTTTCATTTCTGCAATCTTTTTTTCTCAATAAATGCAGCAATGAATTGAAGATAATATTATCTCATTGCCTTTGTTATACTTTATATCTTACTTCACCCATTTGCTATTAAGATGTAGCCCAATGTTATTTACTGAAACTTCTATTCTTTTCTACAACTGTCAATACAAGAAGCAGTAGGAAAATTAAATCTTCAAAAAGAGAAATTGATAACAGTTGGTAAGGGATTGGCAAGGTTATTTGAAATTGCCCAGGATAAAATAGATTTTGTGATTATCTCTATATTAGGACTCAAGTAATTATAATTGTAATGATAACATTAGCTGTTTCCTTATAAGGAAACATTCAACACTCATTGACCAAGCAGTCAATCATACTATTGGTTGAAGTGTATAAAATCTTTCTATTAAGACAATTTTCAAGGAAATCTGTTTCTTAAGTCCATATATTTTTTTATTGATGAGATCTACCATTGTAACATTTGTTTGAAGTAGTGTGGAACATCAACATCTTGATTATGCTATTTAAAATCCTGGGTATGATGATAAATGACATCTGGCAGTAATGCCTCTGATTGTGAGATTGGAGGTTTTCAGTAGCAGGGTGGTAGTACCTGTAAAGGTCCCAGGTATGGCCAAATAATGAACTCCCATCACAAAAAAAAAAAAACGTTATGAAAGCATAAAAATACATTTTTATTTTAAAAATGCCAGCAACACATTTTTATATAAAGCTACTGACAACACATTTTAAAAGCAAAATGACCAACAATACATTTCATCTGTAGTTGAAGGCATGCAATTGCATTCAAAATATTTAGATTTCAGCATTAAATAACCCATAGAGGTCCAAATGCTGCTAAAGAAAATCAATCAACCCACTTTGAATTGCATGTAATATACATTTTAAAGGTTCCTTTGTTGGAAGTCCTCAAGTAATGTGGTTTTAGTAATTGGGTATCATATACTTTGAAAAATAAACATCTCATGTTTCTTAGATTCTATAAAATCTTGATTATAATTCATTTAAATATTGTTGAAAGAATTATTCCAGCTACTATCTTTGTCCTCATAGATTTTAGAATAATGTCATGGCATCGTTCAGTGTTCTTGTTATATCACTGAATTTTGCTGATTTTTTTCTTTCTTTCTGTTAACTTCTATCCACATTACAATTAGAAAACAACACATCAACTATTCTTACCAAATTCGTAATTACAAAAAATATTAGTTTAAATTGATTCTAGATTAATGACCATCAATTAACTCAGAATTTAGGATAACCCTAGCAAATCAGGGAAAGCATCATCTGAATGTTAGTCAGCAAAACAACAAAAATGAAGACATAAGTTGAAATATAAGTTATTAAAAGAATATTTCATTTCATCTTGAGTTAATATTAAAATACAAACATATTACCCACAAAAAATACCTGGAGTATTTACGTTTTGGTGTTTTCTATATGGAGTTTAAATAACTTGGTAACACTTCTGCTGATCATGAGAGTGTAGTAGCTGTTCAATTTGTGAAAAGTGTTTGAGAGAGAGAGAGAAAGAGTGTTACACACACACACACACACACACACACACACACGCGCGATATATAGACATACACACAAATAATAAAATATAAACAAATGTTTAAAATAAATTAAATCTCTATCTATAAAAGGCAGGATGTGTGTGTGTGTAACAAATGCATGGCAGCATTTTTCGACTGATTTGCACCAAAATTTACATGTACATGCTTCAAGTTAGTGGTAACACCCAGACCAACTTTGCATTTCCCAACTCCCATCGATAGTGGAAATAATTGATTTTTTCATGCTTCTACAGCTGGCTGCCATGAATAGGCAGGAAGATTCTATTAGCCAGCATGAGAGCCAACAGCTGACTGACACGAATGTTAACTAGCATGCAAAAACAAATCAATAGCTGCATTTGTCACAAGTGGGTAAAATTTAAATCTGCATGGCACTTTACTCCAATTGGCTCATTCGCTTGCTTAAACTCAACGTTGATTCTGATTCCGCAGAACTGGGTTGGGTGTGAAAAAGTATTTGTTGTTAACATTCTTTTTTAATTCAGTTTTTCCAGTTACGAGTTGTTTTTTAAAGCTGATCGTTTTGTGTTCATTTTGTTTAGTTCTTTTTTCGTAACAGATTTAATGTTTAGTATAGAGCTTAGAAAAAATTTGCAGTGTGAGATAGGCAAGAAGTAAGGCATGTAGCAACATCAGCATGGCAAAGGGTACTCCTTTAAAGGCAAGGAAGGGCAAAAATATTTTAAGTCAAGTGATAGCGATTGCTGTATGAGTCGTACAATTTTTGCTGCTAGTGATATGTATTATTGATAGTATTTTATGTGGATAACACAAGAATAATCAGTAAATTGAGAGCTTCACTATTTCTGTGCATAAAAAGAAAATCTTTGTAAAATGTTTTTAAAGGAAATGACAAAAAAACATCTCTTTTGATCTAATATGCAATAATCAAAGTGTCAAAGAAACATTGCATCTTGGTAAACAGCAGTTTACCAAGATGCAGTAGACCACCAATAATTGTACTCAGTTTAATTGCACAAAACTGTTTTATTAAATATAAAAACTAAGTTTTATATATGAAGTTGAGCCTTCATAGGCTACTGTTTACTCAGTTACCAGAGATTACCACTCCTTGTACTTAGCCCAACACCATAAAACTCTTTATTTCCACAAATATCATTATTATTATTATTACTACTACTACTACTGTTATTAGGTATACTTAAATTAAGTTATTATATTCCCAAATGTAAAGCTGTAGGCTGTGAGACAAATATCTTTGTGTGTTATCCAACTTTAAAATATCAAGCATAACTGTTTCTGAGTTCATTTGTATTCTTTTATGTGCCATGACTCTCCACAACTTTGTAGCTCTAAGCTATTTCTATCTCCTTACTAACCCTCTTTGTCTCTGTACTGCCATTCATGTTCACATAAGAGCTGAAATGCATTTGGCTGAAATGTGCGAGTCTGAACATCTAAGGTGAGGATATTAGTTTAAATTGTTTGTAGATTAATGACAATACTCTGGTCAGAGAACTGAAGGGAAAAGCAAATAAAGAAAGAAATGACTTACTGGCAGCACAAAGACTTTGCTCGTACATTGAATGTAAAGAAATTAAAAAAAAAAGATGGCCATTCACAAGGCAAATATTGAAGAACATTACATTATTGCAAATACAAGATTTTGTGGGTAACATGCAAATTTTCAACCATTGAAAAAAATATAAAAATCTCCTTACCAATGAGGGAAGGAGAAATTCTTTTAGATCCTAAGATTGTCACATAGTTGAGTGTGGGTTTTCTGTGGACGAATGGTAAGAAAATGAGAGATAGAGAAGAGGAGGAGGAGAAGAAGAAGAGAACAAGAAGATAAAGAAAAGGAAAGAAAAAGAGAAGAAAAGAAGAAAAGAAGAAGAAGATGAAGAAAGAAGAAGAAAAGGAAAGAAGAAGAGAACAAGTTGATTAGGAAAGAAGAAAGAACTAAATGAGAAAGACTGCTAAGAGCCAGAACAAGATAGAACACTGTGGAAGGCCATGATCGCCCATGTACTGTAGGGACAAGGCATAGAGAAAAAGAATGAAGAATATCTGTTTTGATGTTCATTAAACTTAAAAAATTTATTTTGGGAAAAACCAAACATTTTCTTTTGCACATTCATCCCTGCATTGACAAAGCAAATTTTTGGATCATCAAAATCAGTTGTAACTCACAGTTTGTAACAATAAAATTGTTCATGGAAAAATGACAGTATTTTCAAAAATGTTTTTATTGTTGTTAAAAGTGCATAATTATCAGTGAATTGCATCAAGAATAAAATTAAAACCTGAGATTTGTGTTGTCAAGTAATTATCTGAGAAAAAGTTTTTTTGATTTGAACTCTGGTATGAACTTGTCACATTAATTCTATGGGCAAACATCTCATATAATTAAAAGTTGTTTTATCAGTTGATGAAATGCCATTGGAGTGAGTAAATTAGATGATGTAATCTCTAACAGATCACACAACTGCACAGAAATGTCAAACTTCAACTCCAAGTATTGTTGAATATATTGTAATGTTAAAAGCAAAGTCTTTCTCAGCATGAAGGCATTAAAAATCAAGCAAATGATCTAAAGAAAACAATGTTCTCCTCCCTTTGATCCACCCTTTCTGTTATATATATATATATATATTTTCCCTTGATTTCTGAGTTTCAGAATGGGAAAGCTGTTTAACATAAAGCAATTTTTCTTTAAACCATTGCTTATTTTTCTGGTAATTTTAGATCAAGCACCATGTGGTGCTAAACAAAGGACATTTTTACGTTTCCTTTGATGAGATGTCTATAATATTGCCAAAGATTTACAATACCATACATGGAAAGCTTATTACTTAGTTGGTGTTTGAAACATAAAAGAAGTGAAACAAAGTTTAACTGAATCTTTTGACAAATGTTTTGAACATTCTCTTGTGTGAAGTGAATCCAGTGATATTTATTGAGTTGAGGTCACATTATTATGGAAACATTAAATAAAAACTGAAAGAACTTCTTGTAAGATTGTAAATTGCAATGAGTAAATAGTGCTGATCTTACAAGACATTCATAGTGACTTTCGTCAGTTGATTCTTCTTGAATATTGCCTTGTATAAGACAAGTATTAAATGAAAGGAAATAGTGAAAATATACCAAGCAAATTAGCAAACTTTAATTTGGTCATTTGTGACCAGGTATTCCTGGTCACAAATAACCAATCCTGGTATTGATGTCTGTTTAGTTTAGAGATCAAAACCCACATCCATTTTCCCCATCTGTTTTCTTTAATATTGAATCTATTGCGAGGTCAACATGCTAAGAAAGTTGGTTCACTGTGTCATGTAAGACAATTTTTCTCTCCAGAATCTATCTTGAATATCTATAAGTTTACCATTTGGCCATGCTTAAAATATTGCTGCCACATATGGTCCAGTGCCCCTGCTATTTACATTAAGCTCCTTGATAAAATTTAAAAAAGAATCAGCAATATTATTGGTCCTGATCAGGCAGCTTGGCTTCAGTTCTTTTTCCACTGCTGTAAGGTTGCCTCTCTGTGGATTTTCTATAAATACTTTTATGGTAATTGTTCAGATGAGCTCTTCACTAAGGTAACAAGACTTTTTGAATTTAAGCACAGTACTAGACTGGTGTCGAGATCTCATCAATTTACAGTTAAGCTGGCTAGATGTAGCTGTAAGTTCTATGCTAACAGTTTCTTTTTCCTATACTTTCACTTGTGAAACTCCCTTCTGATGCCATGTTTTCCAGCCAACTTTAAATGCACTGTCAATCGCTATCTACTGTCATCCTAATTACTCTTTTCTCTTCCCACTTATTATTAATGTTTTTTTCCTAATTCTTCCCTTCCCAGTAACCCCTTGTGCTTTAGTGGCTTTCTTGCCTTGCATTGGGTGACACTGTTTAAAAATAAAAAAAATACTATTTATATAATAATAATTCAAGCATTAATAAAATTTCTAAATGAAGTCAAACTTATGAAACTTTTTCTCAATACATTTTCTGTGAAGGAAATATCCTACTATTTTTATAGCCCATTTTAGGTTCATTTTAAATGAGAATTACATAGAAAAGCATAAAGTTGAAGGGAATTGTATAGAAAAACAAAAAGAAAAAACCCTCTTTCCTGTGAACACTGAAGTTGTTCTGAGAAGGAAAGGATTTTCTTTTGAAACCAGAAAATTCTTTCAAGTAAAACTCAAACAAGTTAATCAATTTGTGGAGAGACAGTTTTGGCCAACAAAGTATAAATTACCCTTTCCAATTCATCACCCTAGGATCTTGATAAATTCCAAAAGAAGCAAAGAATTTCATGACTTTTGTTTCTTTACCATTTTTTTTAAGTCTCAGAGGAATTCATTCAATGATGATATGTAGAGTTGGTTGAGAACAAAAGTTTCTTCCCCAATTTATTGTGATTCTTTTTCAAAGACAAACGTCTTCTTGCCATTGTCTGATTTCATTTCTCAACTTAAATTCTTTCCTGTGGAATAGATTCAGTATTTTTCAAGTGAATTTGTTTATAAAGCTGCAATGCCACAGGTGAAAATGTTTTAGATACAGTAACGACATGTAGGAATATGTAATGACTGGCAAGAATTAACTTATATTTATATAAGTATATTAATAATATAGAAAAAAATGACTTTGTCATTTACAGCTTTAAATTGTTACTTATCTATTGAGAATGATTTTATGTTTGATAAAAAAAATATGATTTTAAATATTACTTGACAAAAAGACATTCCATATTAAAATTATTCCATTTCTTCTGTTTTACTGTTCTTTGCTCAACCCTTGTAAATATCTACAGTCTGCAATGTATAAAAATGTCTGTGGCTAAATACTGGCAGGTTTGTTGCATTTTTGCTGTAAGTTTTGCACTGAACCTTATTTCTTGTCACTGAATAATAAAAAGAAGGTCTCCATTCCAAATATTAATCAGCATATTTGTAGGTAAGAGATTTGTGATTAAAGATGAAGATGACTAAGAAACATACATTTTGAATATTTCATTCATAAACAAGTTGTTTCTTCATCAAATTTTCATTGTCCCTGAAAATGTTTTTAGTTTTGCCATAATCCTTTCTGTCTTTTGATGGACAATGTTTTTGTTATTCAAATCTTTGTAACCTACAAGCATCTTTTTGAGAGTTAATTTTATTCTTTATTTCTCATAGACAAAGATTTTGAAACATGGATAGTGAAACTTAAATATATACAAACATTTGTTATTGAGAAAGATTTTCCAGGGAACATGTCAATTTGTTTACTAGACTGTTTGTATGTCAACTGTTCAAAACTTGTAAAGCAACATGTAATGTCTGACTTAATGTTTTGAAATTGGGTAGGACATCGCTATACCATAGGTAGGTAGGTAGAAGGCTGCAAATGACTAGCAATCTGGTTAACTTGCAGCCTAAAAACTCTAAAAGCCAAGAACGATCATCTTTTAGTGAGTTGTCAAATAGGAAGCACTTGAAATCATGCGTTTGATGTCCTTCCAAATGAAATAGGATGATGAATGTCAAGTTAGACATTTTTTTTTTGTGCTCAAGAACTTGGTTGTTGATAATGATAACATTAATTCTAAGAGCAACTATTCAGCAGAAGAGAAGGTCGATGCCCATATATTTAAACAGTGATCTTAGCTTACACATGTAAAGAATCTCATCTGGTACTGTACCTATTTTCTCCAACTGCCAACACCAGATTCTTGACATTTGACCATGTCGGTTTGATCCATAGAAGATGATTTAGATACTCATCAAGGTAAATAGATAATATATTGAATATTGTTCTTGATTCTGAAATTATTACGCATAATTTTTGTTTTTATGAAATATTCAAGTTATGAATTAATATTTTCATGGCACACCATGCACATATAAATTTTTAATTAAATTTTAATAATTAAATAAATTAAGATTATAATTGAACTGTTTATGTTACCTGTGATATTATTGGTAGGTTTTATGACACCTGGTATATGTAAACCATAGATTTTTTTAAAAAAAGTGTTTTTTTTTAATTGCTGCTTGTTGTCACTGATTTTATAATAACCCTGTCATTTGTCAACTGACCAGTAGTCATTTTTTTTTTTTCGCTAAATATTTCTAATGGTTATGTTTGACCTAAAATTTGTTTTATTGAATTTGGCAGCTCAACCTGAAAATCAACTTGTAAATCCAAGTACACACAGAATCGTCCAGGTTTGTGTCCTAGAGAAGTCACTCCAGTTTCATCACCAAAGGACTAAATTTTGACCAAATAGGGGGCTAATTTTATCACACTGTTTATATCAATAATTCTTTAGGAACAACCATTAACTTGTACTAAGAATTCTTTAGGGAGAAGTCATCAGCTTGTATCAGCAAATCTTTAGGGGCTAGACATCAATTTGTAACAGAAAGTCTTTAGGGAGTGCTTATCTGCTTGTACTGACAATTCTTTTGGAACCAGTTTTCAATTTGTAACAAAAACACTTTATAGATCATTTATATTTTCTAAAATTTTTTTCAGGATTTGTTGTCAGTTTGTATAAACAAGTTGACCTCTTTGAGTGTTAACAAAGAGAGCCAAATTCATAACAACAGTGAAGATTTTATATAAGCATGTCCAAGAAAGAAATAACAAAGATACAAATCCAAATATTGGCAAAAAAGATTTGGTTTTTAATTCTTGAAAACATGAAAATGTTGTAATCGACAGTCAAAAAGGTGTCAGTTCATTTCTCATACTTCCTGTTGATTGCTGTATTTTCAAAATGATAGGTCACCAACTTTTGTTCAATTAAAATAACAGTAATTCTTAGACATCTTTATCTTATTTTTATTTTGTAGAACAATTTAACAAAATATCTTCTGCCCAATCACCAAATATCTTTACCGGTCATCTGTATCTTATCAAATTCCCTGATGATACTTCAAATGGTGTGTCTCGTCTCTTGGACGCTTGCAATTTTCCGATTTCTGACAAATCAATGCAACAGTAACTTGTTTAAAATAAGAGATAATAAGTAACTATTCTTTGTCAATAAAATGATTTATTTTTGTAAAGGAAAAACAATAATGTGCTGAATATTCTCTACTATTTGTAATCGAACAAAATATCCACAAAATTGTTTCTTCTCTTTCTTTTTTCATTATTGGATTACTGTAATCATTTCCTCCACTGTCTTTCTCTCCCGAAGTGTGATTAAAGTAGATATTGCACATTTATTGCTTCTGTGTAATTACATCACATTCAATGTCGAATAGTATAAAAGGCTATAAAAATAAAACGAAAAACATAGACACCGAGTTTTTAATTGTTACTCAATATTCATTTTTTTCTTTCTTTTCTTACTTTGTCGTCTTATGTATGAGGAATCAGTTTCCCTGGCACCAGATACTCTTTGATTGCTTTACCAAATCCTGTCATTATTATTCAGTGCTGGCTTGTTCTCGCAACGAGCTTCAGTTCCTCGGTAATTGTGTCCAGATAATTTGAATGGAGTTGCAACCACCCTAAGCTGAATGTGCATTTATCATTAGTTGTCAGTGATGATTCTCTGAAGAGAAATGCTCGATATACAAAAGAATTGGAATCAAAGCTATTATTTATCTCGATGTATAAGTCGACTGTACATAAAACAGGCCCGCTTTTATCCAAATATTTCTTTTCGATTACTCAGCTTTCTTGATTCATCAAGCTGACCTTTCATTTGTGAATTCCTACCAAAGATACATGCAGTGAATGAGGTAATTAGACACATATTAATCTTTATTATCAGACTTAGAAATTATCAGAAGTTAGAAAATTGTGCAGTTGAAATTTTCTTTCTGATTCTTGTTTTGATCCTTTCAAATTTTGTGCACTTTTCTCATACAGACATAAACAAGAAAAGACTACCAATCAGAAACTATGAAAATACACACATGATGATATATTTGTAATTAGTCTTTACAAAACTCAAGAAAGATTTTATGAAACGTTTGTCAAGCATGTCTCTCAATCTGTGGTGACATTTTTGTAAAGTTCCTTGTGTTGGGCAAATAGTAGAAAAACAGTTGTAACAAAACAGGATACGCGAAAACAGCAAGTATTCTATTTAACTACATTAATGGGACATAAAAGAACAAGTAATTCAAGTGAAAAGACCCTGTCTGCCAGTTTTTAAAATTAGTATTAGAAACCCTACTTATCTACAAATAAATGTTTATCATTGGGACTGATAGAAAATATAAAACAATCTCAGTCAATTTCTAAAATAAGTATATAGTTAAATATTTTTAAATCGTAATTCTTTCATGTTTATTCATTATTACGAATGCTAAAACAATTGTGGATTATTTGGTCTACAAAAGTATAATTTGATTAAATATTGATGACAGAAATTAGATAACAATAAATATGTTGTATTTTTTTTAGAAAATACAGTTTGATACAATTTTTAGCTTAATTTGAAACTAAGTCTTTTTATTGATGTAGAGTTTCAGAGATGGTTATAAAAATTCTCAGACATTATTTTGTTTGCTTAATGTTTTCCTTTCTTTATAACTTATGTCATTAATATTTAAAATTGCTGCCAATCTATTATTAAATTATATTATTTTAATTTTTCTGGAATGTGGGTGAGAGACTTCACTTTTTTTGTGAATCTAATAAAATTTGAAAATATTTTAACAATATTTAATGCAGAAACAATTGGTAAATTTAGTTTATAACTTGGACATTAATAAATTTTATTTTCAATTTCTTTTTTTTTCTCCTTTTGTCTTTGTTCTTTATCAATTTATTTCTCTTTCATTTCTTCTCTCCTTATTTTCTTTAAAAATCTCCTCCTACCCTTCTCTTTCATTTCCTCTCTCTCCTCTTCTTATTTTCTTTCACAATCTTCTCTTACCCTTTCCTTCTTCTTTTTCACTTCTCTTTCATTTCCTCTCTCTCCTCTTCTTATTTTCTTTCACAATTTCCTCCTACCCTTTCCTTCTTCTTTTTCACTTCTCTTTCATTTCCTCTCTCTCCTCTTCATATTTTCTTTTACAATCTCCTCCTACCCTTTCCTTCTTCCCTCCTTCTTTTTCACTTCTCTTTCATTTCCTCTCTCTTCTCTTCTTATTTTCTTTCACAATTTCCTCCTACCCTTTTCCTTCTTCTTTTTTCACTTCTCTTTCATTTCCTCTCTCTCCTCTTCTTATTTTCTTTTTACAATTTCCTCCTACCCTTTCCTCCTTCTTTTTCACTTCTCTTTCATTTCCTCTCTCTCATCTTCTTATTTTCTTTTACAATCTCCTCCTACCCTTTCCTTCTTCTTTTTCACTTCTCTTTCATTTCCTCTCTCTCCTCTTCTTATTTTCTTTCACAATTTCCTCCTACCCTTTCCTTCTTCTTTTTCACTTCTCTTTCATTTCCTCTCTCTCCTCTTCATATTTTCTTTTACAATCTCCTCCTACCCTTTCCTTCTTCCATCCTTCTTTTTCACTTCTCTTTCATTTCCTCTCTCTCCTCTTCTTATTTTCTTTCACAATTTCCTCCTACCCTTTCCTTCTTCCTCCTTCTTTTTCACTTCTCTTTCATTTCCTCTCTCTCCTCTTCTTATTTTCTTTCACAATTTCCTCCTACCCTTCCTTCTTCTTTTCACTTCTCTTTCATTTCCTCTCTCTCCTCTTCTTATTTTCTTTTTTTACAATTTCCTCCTACCCTTTCCTTTTCTTCCTCCTTCTTTTTTCTCTTTCATTTCCTCTCTCTCCTCTTCTTATTTTCTTTTACAATCTCCTCCTACCCTTTCCTTCTTCCTCATTCTTTTCACTTCTCTTTCATTTCCTCTCTCTCCTCTTCTTATTTTCTTTTCACAATTTCCTCCTACCCTTTCCTTCTTCTTTTTCACTTCTCTTTCATTTCCTCTCTCTCTTTTCTTATTTTCTTTTACAATTTCCTCCTACCCTTTCCTTCTTCCTCCTTCTTTTTCACTTCTCTTTCATTTCCTCTCTCTCCTCTTCTTATTTTCTTTTACAATCTCCTCCTACCCTTTCCTTCTTCCTCCTTCTTTTTCACTTCTCTTTCATTTCCTCTCTCTCCTCTTCTTATTTTCTTTTTACAATCTCCTTCTACCCCCTTCTTCCGTCTTCTTTTTTTTTCTCTTTCATTTCCTCTCTCTCCTTTCATATTTTCTTTTTACAATTTCCTCCTACCCTTTCCTTCTTTTTTTTCACTTCTCTTTCATTTCCTCTCTCTCCTCTTCTTATTTTCTTTTACAATTTCCCTACCCTTTCCTTCTTCCTCCTTCTTTTCACTTCTCTTTCATTACCTCTCTCTCCTCTTCTTATTTTCTTTTACAATTTCCTCCTACCCTTTCCTTCTTCTTTTTCACTTCTCTTTCATTTCCTTTCTCTCCTCTTCATATTTTCTTTTACAATCTTCTCTTACCTTTTCCTTCTTCTTTTTCACTTCTCTTTCATTTCCTCTCTCTCCTCTTCTTATTTTCTTTTACAATCTTCTCTTACCCTCTCCTCTTCTTATTTTCTTTCACAATTTCCTCCTACCCTTTCCTTCTTCTTTTTCACTTCTCTTTCATTTCCTCTCTCTCCTCTTCATACTTTCTTTTACAATCTCCTCCTACCCTTTCCTTCTTCCCTCCTTCTTTTTCACTTCTCTTTCATTTCCTCTCTCACCTCTTCTTATTTTCTTTCACAATTTCCTCCTACCCGTTCCTTCTTCTTTTTCACTTCTCTTTCATTTCCTCTCTCTCCTCTTCATATTTTCTTTTACAATCTCCTCCTACCTTTCCTTCTTCCATCCTTCTTTTTCACTTCTCTTTCATTTCCTCTCTCCCTCTTCTTATTTTCTTTTACAATTTCCTCCTACCCTTTCCTTCTTCCCTCCTTCTTTTTCACTTCTCTTTCATTTCCTCTCTCTCCTCTTCTTATTTTCTTTCACAATTTCCTCCTACCCTTTCCTTCTTCCCCTCCTTCTTTTCACTTCTCTTTCATTTCCTCTCTCTCTTTCTTATTTTCTTTCACAATTTCCTCCTACCCTTTCCTTCTTCCGTCCTTCTTTTTCACTTCTCTTTCATTTCCTCTCTCTCCTCTTCTTATTTTCTTTCACAATTTCCTCCTACCCTTTCCTTCTTCTTTTTCACTTCTCTTTCATTTCCTCTCTCTCCTCTTCTTATTTTCTTTCACAATTTCCTCCTACCCTTTCCTTCTTCTTTTTCACTTCTCTTTCATTTCCTCTCTCTCCTCTTCATATTTTCTTTTACAATCTTCTCTTACCCTTTCCTTCTTCTTTTTCACTTCTCTTTCATTTCCTCTCTCTCCTCTTCTTATTTTCTTTTACAATCTCCTCTTACCCTCTCCTCTTCTTATTTTCTTTCACAATTTCCTCCTACCCTTTCCTTCTTCTTTTTCACTTCTCTTTCATTTCCTCTCTCTCCTCTTCATATTTTCTTTTACAATCTCCTCCTACCCTTTCCTTCTTCCCTCCTTCTTTTTCACTTCTCTTTCATTTCATCTCTCTCCTCTTCTTATTTTCTTTCACAATTTCCTCCTACCCTTTCCATCTTCTTTTTCACGTCTCTTTCATTTCCTCTCTCTCCTCTTCATATTTTCTTTTACAATCTTCTCTTACCCTTTCCTTCTTCTTTTTTCACTTCTCTTTCATTTCCTCTCTCTCTCTTCTTATTTTCTTTTACAATCTCTTCTTACCCTCTCCTCTTCTTATTTTCTTTTTTCAATTTCCTCCTACCCTTTCCTTCTTCTTTTTCACTTCTCTTTCATTTCCTCTCTCTCCTCTTCATATTTTCTTTTACAATCTCCTCCTTTTCCTTCTCTCCCTTTCCTTCTTCCTCCTTTCTCCTTTTTTCACTTCTCTTTTCATTTCCTCTCTCACCTCTTCTTATTTTCTTTCTCAATTTCCTCCTACCCTTTCCTTTTCTTTTCCTTTCTTTTTCACTTCTTCTTTCATTTCCTCTCTCTCTCTTATTTTCTTATTTCCTCTCTCTCCTCTTCTTAATTTCCTTCTTCCTTTTTCCTTCTTCTTTTCACTTCTCTTTTCATTTCCTCTCTCTCCTCTTCTTATTTTCTTTTACAATCTCCTTCTACCTTTTCCTTCTTCCCTCCTTCTTTTTCACTTCTCTTTCATTTCCCTCTCTCTCTTCATATTTTTCTTTTACAATCTCCTCCTACCCGTTCCTTCTTCTTTTTCACTTTTCTTTCATTTCCTCTCTCTCCTCTTCTTATTTTCTTTTACAATCTCCTTCTACCCTTTCCTTCTTCCCTCCTTCTTTTTCACTTCTCTTTCATTTCCCCTCTCTCCTCTTCATATTTTCTTTTACAATCTCCTCCTACCCTTTCCTTCTTCTTTTTCACTTCTCTTTCATTTCCTCTCTCTCTTCTTCTTAGTTTCTTTTACAATCTCCTCCTACACTTTCCTTCTTCCCTTTCACTATTCTTTTTTTCCTATGTTATTTCTTTTGAGAATTTTTCATTGTTTTATTTTCAGAAAATAATTTCATTTCTTTCCTCCTTGACAACCAAGTATTTCCGTAACTCTTATGATTTTGACAAAAGTGCTTACATGGCCTTGTTGGTGATGAATTCCTTTCTAACCTACAAACCCTTTCCCACATATGAAACGTTGCTAGCCAATCACTACTGCTATTTTCACTGCAAATTTTCAGACAAGTTTCATTCTTTAGTACTATCTTTTTACAATTTTATAGCTCGGACTTAGCATGTCAGTTAGAAGGGGTTGACATCTCTTCATTCATTTCATCTTCCATTGGTAATGAGGAAGTTCCATTCAGCGTATTCATAAGAACTCTTACTTTATGGGCCTTGTATTGCTTAAAAAATTGTATAAAAAGGTAAAGAGTATAAAATGTTTCTCTTCTTTTCTCCATGACAGCAAAACTTGGAATATTTCACTTTTGATTGTGTAGGACAAGAAGAAATAGATACTGAAGTCTAGAAAAGCAATATTAAAAAAAACCCACAAAAATTCACTATCCATTGTATTAGAAGAATGGACATTTCAATGGCATATTAATGGATCTCTGTTTGACTTCAACAAAATACATTTTTAATTTAAAAACATTTAACTTTAATGTTAAAGGCATATAGTCAAAATTTTAAAAAAATATCACTGATAAGACTTTGCATGATAGTTGCCCAATATCACAATTTCAAAGAAATATATAAACAGTGATTGAAGTGAAGCAGTTTTTATTCTTGTGTATTTGGGAAAGCAAAGATATGATTCATATTTAGAATTTTGGTATTTTTCAGAAACATCAGAGAAATTTTCAGGCTAATTTAAAAAACAAGTCTTAAACATGATCACTGGCAAAATCTTCATTACTAAATATTTTTTAATAAGATATAATTTTTGTTTATAAACAGAAGTTTTAGAAAATTATAGAAAACAGACAAATAATATACAGCCCACTACCTTTGCCTGAATAACAACATCTACACAACTTGGAATGGAATCTATGAAGAGCTAGAATCATTGTATTCAGGTATCTTGATGCAGTGGTGTCCCTGGGTTGACTTTAAATGAGTTACATTTCTTGGTTTTAGCTGAAAGAAATTGAGTAAGGTTGGTAACATCTCCCACATATGCCCAAGAGAGTTTAAATCTTGCGAATGTTGGGGCCAGCGGGGTACCTACAAGTCAAACAGATCTTGCTGGAACAAATTCTGTGTCATTTGTGTATGATGGGATGGAGGGTTGCATTATCTTGCTGTAAAAAAACTCGTTGCCACCAGGAAACAAGGAGAGCATGAATGGCTGCAAAATAAGACTGTATTAGGCACCTGTTAAGATGGACATCAGTTTGTCTCGTGATCATTAAAATGGAACATATTTCTATCCCATCACTAGCTTTCACAACTTCCTGGTAATAGATTTATAGTCTCCAATGGTATCTAGTATATATAGACTTGTATATCTGTGAAAAAGATTTGAAAACATGACTCATTATAAAGAGGCACACAATGTACAAGTGTTCCATTGTCCAACAGGGATGTTCTTTAGATTTATGGCCTACAATGGTCTCTGGTATATATTGACTTAAATGATTTCTCAAAAAAGATCTGGAAACACAACTCATTTTGAACAGACAACAGTATATAATGTACTAGTCTCCCATCATCTAACAGTGATATTCTTTGGCTCAGATGATTTAGACCAGTTTAATTGATGCCATGATGGCAGTAATGTTAGTCTCATTGTCCAGAAACTATAAAACTTCGTAGAATTGTATTAATAATACTGTATAGAGTAATTGCTTGATCAAGCAATATTAACATTAAATTGGGATGTGATTTGAGACTATTTTCCCTTCCATTGGGTGATTTCCATCTTTGTCAGTCACCAATATTACCATTCTTGCATCAACTGATTTTCATGTAATGCTGATGTGTGCCTGGTATTCACATATTCCTTGTATACCCTTGCCTGTAGAAAACTTAAAATTTTCTAGTTGCTGTCTCAGAGATAGATCCTGATCTTCAGCGAAGAGAAAGATACCCGGAACAGAGAATTCATTGGCAGCAATAGGAGAATTTAAATTAGTTTTCGCATTGGGGGAAGATATATATATTTCAAGAGAAAATATTATACAGCACAAAAATTGGAACATATTCCACAAATACTAGAGAATGAATGGAGGTATTTGATTTTTTTTGTTTACACTTATTTCTTTTGTTGTGAAAAGGTTTTGTTAAGAAGAAGACAAAGGACAAAATAATCATGACTATCATCAATGGCAATACAAACTGGCCAGAATGTGACTAAAACCAAAGCATAAAATGGCCTTAGAGTTGCTCACTGGAAATACATGCAGCACCTACCCATGTGCAGCATGGCATGACAGATACCCTAGTATTATGCAACTATATAATTTCTATTATAATTTAGCGATCACAAAATTTTTTGCCTTTTTGAAATCTGCTAAAGATTCCATGACATATTGACTGATTATTGGCATTGAACACAATGTTCAGCTAGAATATGTTGAACTTGAACAGTTTTATCAACTAATTTATTATATTCCCCTTCTTATTTTGATATAAAATTGTCACAGTTTATGACATCAGTGATTTTTCACCACAAATTTATTGTCTATTTTAGATTTTCCCAAGAACCTTTTTTTTTTTTTTTATTTTAGAAATTGAGAACATACCTGACAATAACGTTTTAGTTTTTCTTTGGCTGAATTTATCTTTTTGATTAATATTTTTTTTTTACATAGAGTGAGAGAGAGTAGGGCATACTTTCTTCTCCACTTTTCCTTTAGTTTTCTAGTAAGTTGATATGATGAGTCACTTCTTCATTCTCTCTTTCACTGTCTCCTTTATTGTCTCCATCACTGTCTCTTTTAATGTCTGCATCACTGTCTCTTTTGATGTCTCTATCATTGTCTTCTTCACTGTCTCCTTTATTGTCTCTTTTATTGTCTCCTTTATTGTCTCTTTCAGTCTTTTTTATTGTCTCCATCATTGTCTCTTCCATTATTTTGTACTTTGTCTCTTTCATTGTTTTTTTTTTGTCTCCTTTAATGTCTCTTTCATTGTACTTTTCTGTACATCTAAAATCTTCCAGCTAAACAAATCAATTGTCTGTATGTTTGAAAGAGTCATCACATCCAATACCTTCTTTATAAACCTTCTTTTGTTAACACATTTCTTGTCCATTATTCAGCTTTCATCAGAAGAAATGTTTTAACAATAGCAAAAGAAGTTGAAGAAAAGATTGAATTATCTGAAAAATATTTGCTGCATAAAGCACCTCACATAAGTTAGCATAAGTGTGTATGTGTATATATATATATATATATATATATATATATATATGCACATACACACTTATGTATATATATATATATATATATATGCACATACATATATTATATGTATATATATATATATATATATATATATATACACACCTTGTAGAGGATGTGTGTCTGCAGGTTTGCCATGGAATGAAGTTAAGGCTGAGAACCGTCAAAGAAATTGAATTCAACATTTTTAGAAAGAATAAATTTCAACATGTGGAGGAATTTTACATACATACATCTATATATATGGCCTGACGATTGCATCTAGCATGAAACAGACTGTCGCCTCTGAGTGTTGACTTCAGTGTTCACTTTTATATTTACACACACTCTATCTCTGATATTGAGCACTTTATCCCATAAATATAGCACATCTTAAGACTATATTTCTTCATATATATATATATATATATATAGAATAACAATACGATAAGATATAATACTTGTGTGTGAATGTAGATAAGTGGCAAAAAGAAGAAAATATTTAAGACTTGGCTAATTCAAAATGTATTTGTGATGTGTGTACATATGTGTAAATTACATTTGAGGAGATCAAGACATGGTCAGTGTTGCAGTTAGTGCAGTGGTTAGTTTTGGTATTTGCAGACACAGTTTAGGGAATCATGTCTTCTGATGTCCACAGGTACAACAGATGCCAATGATTTTATATTGAATGTCTCCAGAGGATGATTTGTAGCAAGCCTTGTTCTAGAATTAGGTGTCTTATCACACACAGACTTATAGTGATAGCAGCAGAAATCCAAGAGTCTTTTGTCATTTACATTCATTTTCCTTATACCATGGAGACCTAACGCATTTGGCCAGGTCTCTTGATCTCTGCCCACTCTTGCATTAAAGTCTCCCAGAAGAAAAATATGTTCATACTCTAAAGTTTACAAGGCCTTCAAATGTAGAGAGATGAAGAGTGAGAATTATTTGTGTTACTGATTAGAGCAGTGGTTCCAACACTTTTTTGGATTGCGATCTATTTTTAAAATCACCAAGTCAAAATGATTTACATACAGTAAAAATGTTAAAGATATTGTTATAGGGTCCACCCCTTTTTCATATAAGTGGATTCGACCAAAGTGTTACTTGGACTGCTGCCGTTAAATACCCAGAGTCACAGAGTAGTCAGAGAGTAAGAAGACTGTGATTGTGATTGAGTTGGAGGTAGAGTAATAGTGTGAGGTAACTGACTTCTACAACAAGTCAGTTACAAGCACGTAGACTCTAAGGAAGTCCTACTTCAAGACTGCATATATATCTATATATTATTGCTACTAACCACATTCCTGGATTTACTAACAGTATTACCCTTTGTATTATTGTGTAAATACATTTAATTTCTTATCTATAATTCTTGCACTTGTCATTCATTGGAGACCTTCATTTCATCTCGAATCCAGATATAATATAGATATATATATATATATATATATATATATATATATATATACTATATATATACCTTATATATTTACAATATAGATTGGTGTATCTTGCATAACAGCATGAACCTATATGGCACAATACAATTCTGTAGATTTTGGGCCATTTACCTTACTTTGATGACTTGCACTGTAAGGAATCTACCAGGGTTACATAGTGTGGCCAGTAGCTGCTGGTAGCCATCCTTAAACAGATTTCCAAATGTTCATCAGTCATGGTGGAAAGGTATTTAGACTTAATAATTTTCAGTTGGGAAAAGGCTTGACATATAAAATGCAATCAAGAAGTTAACACATTTCCTTAGTATTGTGTAGTTTTCCTCAAAGAGCAAAGTTCCAGAACAGTCTGTGATCCTTGAACTTCAGCTCAGTGTCAGCCTATAGCATTAAAATCTCATCCTCCACTCCAGAAGTATTTAGATGAAACAGTATTGCAATTTTTTATACGAGTGAATCAACTTGAAAGTTTTCTGTCAAACTGCTGCATGTAGTGCTCAATGGTCTAATTGCACACATGACTTCTGTTGTGTCACAAGATCTGATGTGAGATTTTGAAAGTTTCCCAAATCATGGAGCTGCAGCTTTGAGGTCAGATCAGTTGAAAATGCCAAGTTTAGCCACTGATGATCATCATTCAGTTGGTTGTATTCTTCATGTTTAGTGATGAGGAGAAACACCTTTATCTTCATTATGAAAAAAAGTAAGTCTTCCTCCCATTCCAAATGGAAGTGGTATGTCTTTGGTTTCTTACTTGGTCCTCCCCCTACCTCATTTTTAGATCCTTTCATTCCTAGAAATATATTGGAAATTTTGAACTAATTTGCTGGAATTTTGCAGTTGCCTGCACAATTTAGAGAGATGAAATGAGATCTAGGACTGGTTGCACTCTATGTCAATCAAGTGGCAATGCTATGCGCTCTACTTACACTACCTAGGTGATGGACCAGTCGATCATGATCAACATATTGGGCACCAATGGCTTAGAGGTTCAATGATACAGAACAGGGCTTTCCTGTTAAGGAATACAACTCTATGTATTCTTCATTTGTTGACCCTTTTCCCTTGCCACAGTCCTAAAGTAGCATTTCCTGTAGCGTTGGCATGTGTCATTCCTGACACAAGATGAGCATTGTTTATTTCTTGAAGGTCATCAGATAGATTCCGTATGCATGGTTCACACATTCCATTTTGTATGTGTTATGAAGAGCTTGATTCTTTGTTCTTTTTTTCCTTTTTGTTGTGGTTGTGTGGTATATTGTTATCCATCTCCTTGCCAGAATAGCAGCAGCAGTAGCAGCTGTAAGCTTTAGACACACCCACTGAAGTAGGTGGTGTTGTTGACCAATGGGATATGGTGTTCCCTCCCCATCATCAAAGACAACCTGTCTGAGTCTGCACTAATAGTGCATGAACTCATAAACTGTAAAATGCTGTTTCTTGTTTTGTGTGCTCTCACTGGGTGGTGAGACACAGGCCTGGGTGATGATGTATGGAGGCCATGCCTGGCTCAGACTATATAGCTCCCTTCTCTGCCATAGCAACAAGATTCAAATGAATACTGGCAGTTAATGTTTGGGGGCTGCAAAAGAATTTTAAGTTGAATATAAATATCATCAAGTATTACTTACAGAATAAAAACTGACTTAATGTTTATCATAAAGAAGGGTTTATAGTGAGGTAAAACAAATATAGAAGTGGTGAATAGTAAGAGAAATTGAAAAGAATAAACTGAAGTACTTGAATGTTTGCCTTAGGGCTGAGATAGTTGATTCCATGTCAGTACTTGTAAAAAATTTTGAATGCCAAATTGCTAGACAGGCAGGTTTTCTACAATTTAAACATGGGAGAAACAATCTTTCTAGCTTTATTTTTTCCTGCCGACCTTGTATAAAGCTTAATAAATATGAGAAATCAGTTTTTAGAAATTGATAAATACTGCATTGTTACTTTTTGCAAAAATCATTTGATAAATTAGAAAAATGCATCCTTAAATTTTTGCAAGAACAAAAATAACCAGTAATTTCATGTCTTTCCTCCTCCTTTGTCTTCCCAGGCCCTTTATTCATATCTTTTGCAGTCATCTTGTTGATATTTGTTTGACAAAACCAATTTTACTAGAGGGCCAGACATGTGGAGGCTTATGAAATAAGAATGCAAACCTCCTTTCTAATATAGGTGCTCTTGTCTAAAAGATAAAATAAGTATATAAATGGTTTAATATCAGTTTTATTTAGATAGCATGATATTGTTTTTTCATGAAGTGTTGAAAATATATATGCATCTCACCCTTCTCCCAACTCTCTCTCTCTCTGTAAGTGCCCCATGAGTTGGGTAACCAATGAAACTTAAGTCGCACTCCAAACGTAGGTATATATATTTATTTATATGTATTTCTTAGCTTTGTCTAACCACATCAAGCACTATTATGTCTACACCTCTGGGCTAAATTTGGTAATTATTTATTTGCTTACCTATGTATGCATGCCAGCCAGCAGACAAGTATACAATTTCTCATATCTAGTTATTTCATTTACCTAACCCCATATATATATATATATATATATATATATATATATATATAGTCATCTAGAGACAGACTGTTTCACTGTATCACAGCTCATCAGTATGGCTAGATGTCTGGTTGCCTCTAGCTAGGATTGAAAGTAATTATATATATGGGTTAGAATGGTCAATATCAGGAATAGTGTATGTGTTTATAAAAGTGGAAAATGAAGTCAACATCCATTGGTGTTTGTTACATGCTTGACTGAAAATTGCATTCAAGCATGAAACAGACTGCCGCTACTTGGTGTTGACCTCAGTGTCCTATTTTATATATATATATATATATATATATATATGTATATACAGGGTGACCCCAAAAAACGGGAATTTTTCAAGTGCGTATTGCCACACATGAGCAAGTGGCAACACTGCGAGACAGTGACCTTGAGCAAGTAAACATTTTGCCATTTAGAATTCAAGATGAAATTCACAGTATCTCAGTTGAGATGTTGCAGCAGTCAATGAGGAATCTCAACAGCAGATTTCAAGAATGCATTCATACAGGAGGACGCCATCTACAGGATGTAATTTTTTAAAAATGAAAATTCCATCATTGTTTCTTAAATGGCATGTTTTAAGATTTCAATTACTATGAATAAAATATTTTTCTTCCATCACTCTTGGTTTTATTGGATTGTTAAAAAGTTCCCATTTTTTTTTGATCACCCTGTATATATAAACAGGGTGTTTAAAAAAGAATACGCCAAAATCATCACGTGATGTGTTAAAAACAAAAAAAATTACAAACCTCTAGCATGAACACATGTGTTGTATATACATTCAAGTTTCATTTCATGTTTTATAAGTGCTCAATGTGGCCACCACCGGCAACGCGGACAACATCCAGCTGATATGAGAATTCCTCCCAAACACGCCTCAGCATGTCACGGTCCACCGTGTTCATTGCAGCTATTATTCAATCTTTCAAGTCATCGATACTTGCTGGAAGTGCTGGAACATAAACTTGGTCTTTAACATACCCCCACAAGAAAAAGTCACACACAGTGAGGTCCGGGGATATGGCAGGCCAAGCACAGAGAGCAAGGTCTTTAGCATCTCTCCTCCCAATCCATCGCAGAGGCACGTTTTCATTCAGATAAGCTCTAACCCCGAGATGCCAATGGGGTGGTGCTCCATCTTGCTGAAAAATGAAGTCATTCAAATATGCTTGCAGTAAAGTGAATAGCCAGTTTGGGAGCATTTCAAGATAGGTTTGTCCTGTAACGGTTTTTCCTTCAAAGAAAAAGGGACCATAGACCTTGTCTTGAGACACAGCACAGAAGACGTTCACTTTAGGGGAATTTCTTTCATGCTCAACAGTTTCATGTGGGTGCTCTGTTCCCCAAATGTGCACATTGTGATGATTGACTGTGCCTCTCAAATGGAAATTCGCTTCGTCACTAAAAACTAAACGTGAAAAGAGAGTTTCATCACCTTCCTCCATCTCCAGCATTGACTCACAGAATGTCCTCTGCATTACCTTGTCATCATTAGTAAGTGCTTGGACGAGGCTTAGTTTGTATGGTTTCATGTGTAATCGTCTCATTAACACACGCCAGACAGTGGTATGAGGGATGGCAAGCTGAAGACTTGCTCGACGTACGGACTTACGTGGGCTGCTTTCAAATGCATCATGTATCCTCTCCACTTGCTCCTCTGTAACACGTGGTCTTCCAGGACTCTTTCCTTTGCACAGGCACCCACTCTCTTTCAACTGTCTAACCCACCATTGAATGCTCTCACGATGGGGCGGATCAATGCCGAATTCTGTTCTGAAAGCACGCTGCACCGTGACAATGGTGTTTGTTTTTGCAAACTCAAGCATGCAAAACGCCTTCTGCTGAGGAGTCGCCATTTTGATTGATCTTCCCACAATTCAGCTGCACCGGAAGTTATACTAACGACAGTGGTGAAACTGACACCCAATCAAACTTTGATAACTACTCTATCAAATAACCACTGATTCAGTACACTACAATTCTATAGACCTGAAAAAACAGCGTAGTGATTTTGACATATTCTTTTTGAAACACACTGTATATCACACATACACTTCCTATTGGGAAAGTCACCATGATTTAAAAGATTATGTTTTTTCCATTTTGGATCGTCTGGTGAGAGACAGCCAAAATTAAACAATCAAAACAAAATTTAAATATAATGGAATATGAACTGTTATGTATTTGATATTAAATGTTTGTGTTAATTTTTAAAATTCCAAAATATATATTATTTTAGATTGAGGAAGTCAGAGAGAAAAAATGGTAACTTGATTCCTGAAGAGTTAGACATTGCTGAAAATGAATTTGCAGCAAAGAAATGAAAATTCATTTTGAGTGAAGTGTAAGTCTTCAGGAATCAATTGTTGTCCACCAAAATACATAATGTAATGCATTGAAGTTTGTATCATTCCATAACTTAAGTCTTTTCGGATTTGCTTAGTTATTGATCACTGCTCTTCCAAGAACAGCAGAGTTATTTGTCCTGCTTTCACTTTTAAGGACAACTGAGAGTGACATGCACAAAATATTATTCGTAGACTTGATTCTTCTTAACGTTCTGCTAAAAGGTTTCTCGACTGTGAAAGTCAATAGAGGCAAATGAAAAACTTTTTAACTCTACAGGACTTGAATGTAAAAAGGTTTTAGTAAAACATATCATTGTATGCTTTAGTTCCTGGGGAGACAAGCAAAATCTTGAAGAGATTTTTCTTTCCTGAAGAAGAAAACATTTGTTTTGCTTTGTTGACTTTAAGCGAATTACCCTTTCATCCCTTTCGACCAACTTCTTCAGTTTTAAGTCTTGAAATCTTTAAAACTTTTAAATGGCGATTGTGTCTCATTTTATCCTCTAAAAATAATTTTTGTGTCTTTTTTTTTTCTGTCTGTATCTGGGAATATTTGTCATGTCTTTAATTCTTTTGATTTTGTAGCAAAATCTTTTTAAGTGTTACTCAAAGCTGCAAAATAAGAACTATCAGAAATAAAATCAATCTCAAAATAACTCAAATCATACCATTTGACAAAGTCATGCTCTCTTTTCTCAAGTTTCATCGACATGGCTTTTTGAAATCAAGAAACAAGTTAAATATTTATTTGTGCTGCACTCAAAAATCTGAATTGAAAGAAAAAAATGACAATTTTCATAACCATATTCAAATTTTAATGCAAAGTTTTATGCAATTTTTATTTTAAAATGAAACGAAAAAATAGGTTAATATCTCTTAAGGTCATTTGTCCTTATTGCTATAAAGAATAAAAATTGGTTTTAATGATAAAAATTAAAAGAAGAAATATCAAGAATTTTGTTTTAAATGAAAAACTTATCTCTACTAATTCCAATATAGAAATTCATTTGTGATCTCAGTTTAGATTCTGAAAAATGTGCAAAAAACAAAATCCATGCCAGCTTTGACAATTTGATGATTCACTTATACAAATACTAAGATTCTTTGAATTGACAAAAGATTTGAATAACCATAACTCTCATGAACTGTAATAAGCATCAAAGACTTCTTGGAAATGACGTACTGAAACTTAATTCCACAAAATTAATTAATATTTTGTGAATACTGAAGAAAGAGTGGCATTGTAAAAAATTACAAAGCAAGTCTCAAGTGAAATAAAAATGTTGCTTCCCTCTTACTATCAGTTAGGGAAGATGCCAATATTGTTGGTCCCATTAGTAATAATAAAACTAAGAAAATTAGTGGAACAAGGCCTTCATTAACATGTTGCACCTGTTTGCAGTAAATGGGCATCTCCTATTATAGTTCCATGAAAGGCAGATGGAGACCTTTGAATATGTAGGGATTATCAAGATGGTCGCTCCTTGTCATAGTGGAGGGGTTTGTGTGGTCCAATGACTCTGAGAATGATGCCGTTGAGAGCTCTAAACTATCATTGGTGAGGATCCAGACTAAGACCAACCCCAAAGATCTCTCTGGTGGAACAAGTGGATGACAATTACAACAGGTCTTGACAGATAAACCAGCGAGTGAAGAGGGCTATGCATGGTGGATATATTACAGAAGGAATTACTCAAAATCATAACAGAGCCAGCAGCAGTCTGTTGCAGTTTCTTAACTGGATTCTGCATGTTTCATTCCATATGTTTCATGGAGGAAGGTCATGAAACCAAGTGTGTGGGTCACTTCCTGGAAAGTTGAGGTCCACCTTAAATAAATTCACACCATCAATACTTTCTTCTACTCTGGTTTTCTTTCACCTCCAACAAATTCTTGCAACACCACACGGCAATAGAGAATGGATGAAATGAAAATATTCTGCTGAAACTGGAAGCTTCTAGTCTTGAACCTGCATTTAGTCATCAATTCATAAAGGAAGAAATCAGCAAAGAAGAAATTAAATTCTTGGATACGATATAAAGCTGATGATAAACAGGGAGTAAACCATAAAATTCATTCTGATTCCAATTGTCATAATATTACATTCATTAGCAGGAATGAAAATCTTTACAAAGATGAACTTGAAAGCTGCTTATCATCAGATACTCATCAGCTACCACTTCAAAAACAATGATGACAATCAACATATGATTTGGGTTTAGACAGATGATATAGAATATATTGAATGCTATCAAAATATTATTTACATTTGGGCCCAGAATGTAAACAGGACTAAACGACGAAACTGAAATTAGGATAGTGACAAATACTGTCCAAAATGTAAGCAAGAAACAGAAAAATTTCATTGGAAACAAAGAAAAAAGGACTGAACTGTTATGTAATATCAATCTTCCAGTGAATAAAGAAGAGACCTGAGGCAAGAGTAATATGGTTCTACAGAAGGATGCTGAGAATACCATGAACTGAACATGTGAGCAACAAGGTAATTTTAGGGAAAATGGAAACCAAAAGGACACATAATTTGAATCAGAAGAGAAAGATGAAATTTCTAGGGCATATAATGAAGAAAGAGGTCTTGGAAAATTTGATACTCACATGACATAGTGAAGGCAAGAGGGACAGAGGAAAGCAGCAAATAACCTACCTTACAAGCTTGTGTAAATGGTTGGCAGAATAGAGATTAGGAAAGATAGTGAAAATACAAACTGTACTAATTGCTACAGAGTACAGGAAATTGTGGAGAGACATGATCACCCACATCTCCATATAAAAGAGCAACAACATTTGATAATATTTTGATTTAAGTATATCATTGTGTACAACTGAAACCTTTTCTATTGGATGTGCATTTATTTTTGCAAAGTCTCTCAGAAGTTATTTTCTTATTGTGGCATAGCACAGAGTAATTCATCGTTTACTCCTATTGTTGTGCAGTTGATTTGTATCACTCTTTTCCCTCAACCCCTGCATAAGATCGAGGCTATATGTGTCTGTAGCTTTTATTAAAAAAAAAACAACAACCTCTCCATCTCTCTTCTCCTTTCTACCCAACTAACCTGAAAGCTTTTCACTGTGAACCTTTCTAGAATTTAAATCGTTAGAGATTTCAAGTTTTACCTTGGCACTGTAATACAAGTGATGCAAATAATATCCCCACAACATGCAGCACATTTTTTCTTCTTCTTCAAGAGAGAGAGAGAGATGGAGGAAAAATGAGAGCACTTCTTTGTGTGCTCTTTTTACTGATGATGTATTGAGCAAGAGCCTGGTACAAATATCCATGTTACTTTGCCTCACATATCAACAGGAACCATCAGTGATCTCTGGTGGCAGCTGTATCCCAATTACTGAACTGGGATTTTTCTTCATTCAGAGCAATGTGTTAAGATTTTTATAAGTTTATTTTGAAAGTAAACATGATGGTCATGTTAGCAACAACACAGATAACTGAATATATTTAAGAGAAAATTACATAAGATTCTAATTCAATTAATTTGTAAGAGTCTAATTCAGAAAGTAAGATATGGATAAAAACAAAGTGTTCATTGAAACATTATCATCAGTTGAAGATATTAGTTTGTATAGCTTGGCTTACTCTTCAAAAAATGTCAAAATAAAGACAATCTTGAATTAAATACTATATTCACCTTGAGTAACTTCTAAAGGTTGAGGATTTATACATTGAACATTGTAGAAAGGCTGATGTATTTTCAAATGTCAACTCAATAGAGACTCACTTCTAAGAGGAAAGTCAGTTAAAGATACTCCAGATGAGTCAAGAGTAGAATTGGAAGAGAATTTACAAGCAAAACATTCTGCTTTATCAGCAGAAGATGTTAACACCTCAAATTAAGTGAAAAGAGGAGGGATAGAAAACTTATTCTAATTTAACACACTATCACAGAACTGCTAGTATTCATGAGGACCAAACTTGTTAGAGACCATATGGTGCCTAATTCTATCAGCAAACAAAGACTTGAGGCCACATTTACAATTATTATGAGCAGTCACAAAGTGGCATCTGTTGCGATTGGAATTGTCATGCTTGTATAGCTGGAAAAAGTTATTGGTGGGCTATAGCAGCTGAACAGACCCATGTGAATCAAGAAGAAGATTGTGGTTTCCCCTGGAATTTCTCAGTACAATAGCATCGATGATGACTTAAACCCATGAAGAAACCTCTGTGACATAATTCTCAATCAGGAATATAATAATATCAGTCCAAGTGTGATCTCGAAGAAAGTCACAAGATGCATCCCAATCAGGATGCTGGCACAAAAAAGAAGTTGTATATGTAAATCAATTTTCATTATGTTCATATTGCTTTTAATGACCTTGTTTTTTTATAATCATTTCATCCCAAGCAAGGTGATAATGCCACTAGGATGCAAGACGTTACTGGGAGTGGAAGAGAATGAGAAAACTTTAGTGAGGAGAAAGGACAATAAAAGAACAGTATTCAGGCAGACAGAAAATGGTAATTGGTTCTGCATTTAGATTTTTGTCAATTGTAGGTGGTAGGGAAGCAAGAAACTGAGAGGAGGGAAGTTTGACGAGGGGAAAAAAAACCCTATTAGAATAGAACTTAGAGTTACATTGAGATATTTCAGTTGTAAAATGATGAAACCTAGATACCAATCTACTAGTACATTTAAATTCATGCAGTCAAGTTGCCACGAGGAAACAACATCAGAATAATTGCCATGAAAAAATTTATAGAACAGACAAAAGGAAGCCACATCATAGTGATGGAAAATTGACTGAAGTCAAGATACCAGGTGAGGAATGATAACATTACAGATCCTTCATTGGATTTTAATGAGAAGTAGTAGTTGATATATAGCAGGAGCATCAGACCAGATATGACAGCAATATTCAATGCATTGATGAATGGTAGATTTATTATTGTGCAAGATGAATTCTCACAAGAATGACACATTGAACTAACTTTCCTAGCAGTAGACCTAGCAATGTATTCAGTATAATCTTTGCACTTTGAAAGCAGTTTTTTTGGGAGGCATTAAAATTTACAAGTCATTTCCTGTTCCAGTTAACCACTGATTGGAGGTTCTTTTCAAGAGCAGTTTACTTTGTTGGACTTATTGAACTTTCTACTAAGCCAGGAGTAAATAGTTGTGTCATCAGTATAGAAACCTAGTTGGGAAATGATGACATCAGGAAGGTTGTTAATGATAAGAAACAGTGTAGGTCCTGGGTGGCTCCTGCATTAATGTGAAATGATCTAGAAGTGTGTCCATTCAACAAAACCTTCATTACCTGATGTATTAAGGATGACTGGATTAAATTAAATATTAATCTAGAGATACCATAGCCTTTGAGGAGGCCAGTATGCCAGACTCACTCACCATTTACTCAGTACAGAAGAAATACAAAATTCATTTAAAGTTAATTTCTTTTTGGAAGTGGTTAGAAGAAATTGGGAAGTTGGAATGAAGAGGAAGGTTGTAAAGAATGTGGAATCTCCCATCATATGCAACATATGAGGATCAAGCAGTTCAGTTCTTAGGAACCAACGGCCAAACACCAGTACATATGATTTGATTATAGTGGTGAAGGTTTTGTGCATAACCATCCACACTTTTTGAATGGTCGAATACAGAGAACTGGTGCACTATATGCCACAAGGTCCCCAAATGACCCTCTGCAGGTTTTGAATTCAGAGTTGTCCTTCAAGGCTATAGAACCCAGTCTGTCTGCCTACTTAGCCATAGCTGAAGGGAGATGAAGAGGATTCATACCTTTCCCATATTAGCACGTAAGTGAATGTAATGAATTAGACTGGAATTTGAACTCGGCTCTTCAAGCCTTCAGTCCAAGTCACTACCCACTACTCCACCATATCTTCTGTAATAGCAGTGGGTATATTTGAACAAAATAAAACTTAAATAGCTGCCACACCCATCTATTCTGGATACAAGAGTAGATGAAAAGTATGTTTACTACTTTCATTTGTATTTTTAGGCTGAATAACCTTTTGGGTAAAATGTAAATATAAAATATGTAAACTTTTATCATCTGATTGTTGTGTTAAATGAAATCTTCTTACACTTATATCATTGGCTTAAATGGATGTAAACTGCTAATGCCATGAGTCAAAGGTATTTTCAAATGTATTCATCTATCAATTGGGTTATATAAACTCTTTCATCTGTGCATTTGGTTAAAGGGATATAAAACTTTTTTTTATCTATATTTGTGAAAGATGTGAAAATGCCTTTGATTTCAATATTGTTTGAAATGACTAATTGCATATTTCTTGGTTTTAATCATTTCACCTCAAGCAAGGCGGGAATGTCACTCTTTTTTATCCCCACTTTTCCTCTCTTTCTTGCCCCAGTTTCCCACTCTTTATAGTCCTCAGTTCCCCCCTCTCTCTCTCTCTCTCTTTATCTCAGTTTGCTTCTCTTTTCTGTCATCAGTGTCCTTTTCTTTTTTGTCCCCAATTTCTCTCTCTTTCTTATTTTCAGTTTCAGTGCTCCAGTTATTTATTTAGGGTTTCTTGTTAAATTCAGCCATGTTATTAGTCCCTACTTGACATCTGAACTTCAGTCACTTCCCCCTCCTCCATAAAATTGTTTCCCTGTGCCTTTTCTATAAATACTTGCACAGTACTTGCTCCAGATAAGCTGTGTTTGCTGTATCAGTTTACAATTGAAATTGCTGAATATAACCATAAGTTCTATGCTAACAATTTCTTTTCTTGCACTTCTTGCTTGTGGAACTCACTTCTGACCTCTTGCTTTCTTGATATGTTTGATCTGCAAAAATTCAAATGCAATATTAATCATTTTCTCCTGTCTTCCTACTGATACTTCTGTTATTCTTGCTTCTTATTAATGTTTCTGTTTTCTAATTCATTCATACCAACCAACCCCTTATGTCTTAGTGTCTTTACTACCTTACATGGGGTGAATTTGATTAAAGATGCATTTATCTAAATAAATAAATGAAAATTCTGTCTGCCCATCTGTTTGTCTGAAACCCCTCTAAACTGGGCCACACTCGCTCTACATATATATATTATACATTTTTGGAATCAGGATGATTCCAGGATTAAATATCTCCCTCTATCAGGTGCTTGAACATCCAGCAATGAGGTTTATACCAGGATGAGGAAGGAACAGTTAAAAATTCAAATTTTAGAATATCTAAAATATCTAAATTAGTCATTTCAAAAGTTTTTAATTTATATTGAGTTTAAAGTAACACAGATCCTTGTGAATTTATATTTTCTTTATTTAAATTCAGTTTAAAATATCTGCAACACTTTGTGAATTGAGGAAATCAATTTTATTTCTTCAAAATGTCAAAAAATCAGAGTTAAAGTGAGAGATTTCGTGATGGGAGGTTTTGAAGTTCCACAGAGTTTGTGATTTGAAGAACGCAATTTTCAGCCTGAATTGGAATTTGGGCCCAAATCAGAATTTAAGTGAAGTTTTGAAGTTCCATGGATTGAATTAAGGAATTCAAAATTGTTTCTTGAAAAAATGTGATTGCTGCTTTCTAAGCTGGACCAGAATTTTATGCCAGAGGCCCAATTACCCTTTGCAAGAACTAGCTTAAATGTGTGGCTTTTAATCTAGGATTATATATACACATATATATATATATATATATATATATATATATAGTTCTGGATTATAAGAAAGATATGATGTCAAAAGCAAAACAAGTTTTTGTGAAGTTATTCAGACATTTGGAAACAATGTTGAAAATTGCAAAAAAATCTTGAATAGAGAAATTGAAAAAAGTACTTTAGGAATGTCACAAAAAAGGATTTGAGAAAATTAAACTTGGGAAATTAATTAAGCAGCCAGAAAGTATTTAAATAAGCTTGTGTTATGATTGTAATCAAAGATCTAGAATATTAAAGACATTGGCAAAAGGTATGAACGCCACCAAACTACCACCTTTAAATAAACATAACCAACAAGAAACATGAATTGGGTGAAGAAGTACATGAAAACTGATTTCCGATCAGTAATTTTTAGAGATCAATATCAAACTAAATTTGATAAATCTGATGGTTGGTCTAGCAGTTGGTCCTTCATGAAAATAATCAATCATAGAGGTGGACTAGTATCGTAAATGGGCAAGATTATAAATATCTTCAAAGTTTATGGTGGTACCAAGATAAATGCAGAGAATCATTTACATTTTTTGTAAAAGATGTTTTAACAGCTGAAATTTTTGGGACACATAATGGAAAAAGGATGGCTTGAAGAATGTGATACTCACAGTACGGATAGAGAAAGAGAAACAAGGGGAAGCAATGTGTGACATACCTAGGATTTGGGAAAAGTAGCAAAAGGTCAGAACATATTGAGAACTACAAAGAATCTGGAGAAGTGGAGAGTTATGATTGCCTACACCCTGAAGAGACACAGCACATAAAAGAATAGACATATCATAACTAAAAAGCTTTAAGCTAAAGTGTCATAGCATACCTACAGACAATAATGGGTATGTCCCCATTCACATAAATACAGTGTTAAATACTGGATGTTGGTCTGCAGTTGGAGATTCATTGTGGAATTCACTTAACTCACTTCTAGCAGTTGACTACTACTTCTACATGCTGCTGGTGAATCTTATATGTGTTGTTCTTGTTCTAAGTATTATCGTTTCTTACCAACCTTCGTGTGAGTATTTTATTCAGTAACCTTCCCTAGGTTACAACATAATATATTCAAGCAAGATACTTTTTCATATTCTGTAAAGCTGATTATTACTTCCCTTGCTAAAATATAATAATCAGCTTTACAGAATATGAAAAAGCATCTTTCCTTGCTAAAAAAAATGGTGTTTTAAACACTGCAAATTAATTGAATAGCTTTTAGCTTCTCTAGTAAACTATAAGCAGCATGTAGTCTGTCATTAAAAGTGATGAATATTTAAATAGAGAACATTATTCAAAGATGATTTCCAGGAAGCACTAAAATCTACTGCAAGTCAAATTAAAATCAAAATAGTTGAAAAGTTAACAAATTAATGAATGAATAATTGATGAAAGTTAAATAATACTAAGGCATTCATATTGGTATACAATATTAGTCAATCCCTCATGTATCTTATTATATCAGCTATATGTAATTTTGTTTTAATCAAATAGTAGAACCTCAGTTCAGGCATCTAGTTCATTCCAGAAGGCTGTTTATAACCCAAAATGTTTGTAAACCAAAACTATTTTTCCAACAGGAATCAATGTAGAGAAAAAAAAAACGCATCACAACACAGGAATGTATACAACACAGTGGTCGACTCAGAAATTATTTTGTTTGAGTTAACTCGGTTCAGCAAGATTTGAGAACCAAAATTTTGTTTGATAACCGAGGTATTTTCATCTCAAATTTTTAGTTCAAAAACCAGTTTGTTCAACATGTGAGACATTTGAGAACTGAGATTGCACTGTATATTTTTGTGGCCTATATCATGTGGATTTATTTTTAAATAAATACTTATGTTGCATTTACTTTGATTGCATAATAAAAGCTGATATTTCAAAACAAGTTAGTAGTATTTTTTAAATGAGCTGACACTGATATCATCTGTTGCTTATATCCTGAAAATGTTATCATTATTTTTTGTTTAATGCCATTTTGAGAAAACATTGACTTGCATTCTAAAATCAGGACACCATGTTTAAAAGAACTGGAGATTTTAGAAGTTTTCAATTCCCTGATCATAATTGGCAAAGTACCATGAATTAAGAAGGAATTAATCTTGTTGTGAAATGTAATTAAAAAAACAGAGTTCAAAGAATTATTTTTACCCTAATACATTCTATAAAGGCATGAATCCAATATCCCTAATTCCCTGTCTTACAATTTATCTTGTTTATTTTCTTGTTACTAGCTGTTTTGAATACTTGAAAAGGAAGGCAATGTAGATCCCAAAATGTACAAGATGGGAACTGATATTCAGAAATAAGTCATTACTATTGAGATTTGTGGTCATGATATTTTTAAGGTTTGCTTTTTTTATCAACCCATTATAGGTTATTTAAAACCAGAAAAACTTTTTAGACTGTAAGAATTTTTCTTTTTTTTAGATAATAATTGTTTAGTGATATATCTTACTAATTAACCCATAGCTAGGGGAGAATATATGGATTTAAATCTTTCCAAAGGATGGTTACATGTGAGTGAATATAACAAACCTAACGGAAATTGGAACTCTGCTTTCTGATTAACAATTCTGAGATATTATCCAAAAATACCAACTTTATATCAAGACTTATAGCATCAGGTATTCCCTTAAAGTTTTGGAAATAAATTTATATTAGTCTAATTGATTAGATGAGCAGGATTTAAAGTTTAAATATGAATGATTGTATTAAGTGCATGAAGAATTTATCAGGCTTAAAATAAACAAAACTAAAGTTCAACAAGAATTGTAGATAATATCAAATTTTTCTATAGTTAACCATTCTAAGGTTAATTCCATTCCAAGGTTAATTTGTATAAAAGTTCTCCAAGGATAACCATTCCAACATGATTTAAATTCAATAAAAATAAATTTTTCTTCGTCTTCATCGGTTAATTCAGTTGCTATAAACTCATGATCTTTTGACTCTGCTTATCCAAGTAAACAGCTTTCAACTTCAAAAGAAGACATTTTATAAATGGTCAGGCTATCCAGGACACAGATTATGTCCAAGAATAAAATGGAAAGTGGGGAATTAGTGAGAGTAATCAGTTAGAAAAAAGCTTAAGTGACATAATCAGTTCATCGTTTGGTTAGAATTTGTATGAAATCCTGAAGACTTAATTCAGCCTCACTTGACACACTCTTTTTCACTTCTGACCTATTTTTTGGGGATTAATACTTCAAATAAATTTATGCACATTTTAACTAAGGAATTAATTGTAATAACAGTTCATGATGCTGTGCTTCAAATTATGCATTACTGTTTATTACAGCCTCCCTTCATATAAACACATCCATCTCTAATCTATACTGCAGTCAATCTCAATCTGTTCATATCTGTCTCAACTTTTATGATGGCCTAACCTCATATAAGTATGCATATATGTCTAATAAAATTTGGCATCTATGTTTATATCTCATTCTGTCTCTGGTTTGGTTTGGTTTGTTTTACAGCATATCAACCTCAATGGATTATTTAATGCTGACAAAATTTTTATTGATGGTAATTTTTTTTTTTAAGAATGTATTGCTAGTAATAATTTTTCCATAATAATTTTTTCCAAGAAAATTTCTGGGGAGTAGTTCATTTTGGATGGTGCTTTAGCATGTTCAGTTTGATCATGAATTGTCTGCATTGCTTTATATTCTTGTAAAATATATTATTTACCACCAGTCACTCAGCATTTCAGAAGGGGTGAGATGCATTCTCAAGAGAATACAGAAAAGTACAGATGTCCGTCATTGTTTTTCAACTGACTTTCCATGTTTCGGCACCTTTTCTAGTTCTTTCCAATGACAGTGAACTGTTGAATGGCTTGAATTTAATTTTCAAACTAATTTAACAGCACTATTTGATACATCTTTTCAGGTAAAGTGTCTTTTTTAAACTTTTCAAAGCATTCTTAGAAATGTATTTTGTTTAAACATTCTATACCACAAACCCCATGAATATTTTGTGTTGTTTCTGCAACATAAAAATAATATCAAGCCAAAGATTTCCAGACTAAAAGGAAGTCAACTCTGAACTCTGTTCAGGAGAGTGGATCAGCAGCATCAATAGTGGTGATCATAAGGTCATTCCAGCAGCCTTAAACTGATGTGTTACAAATAGTTACAGTGAAATAAAGCTACTCAAAGCCAATTTCTTCAAGAGGAAATGGATTCATACCTTTCCCTAAGTTATTTGTGTGTAAGTGAATGTAATGAACTTGACTGGAATTTGATCTTGGCTCTCAGATTTCTCATTGCAAACTGCTATCCATGACACCAGCCACACACCTGCCTATCCTGACCTGTTCAAAAACAAATTGATGGATTGAATATTAAGGCTGATTTATTTATTGTTCATCTGTTTCAAACACCCATACAAATAAAACAAAGACAAAAGGGTTTTAAAAATTAATAAGGATTGCTTAGAACAGCAGGAAGCTGTGGAGAGTCAGGTCACAATTTCTGTAGGAACATGCCAGAACCTTCATTTATATTCAAATTTTATTCTTTCTCTTTTTCATGATAAAAATATTTTGGATGAAAGATTTGAAAATATTTTCTCTGGATATTCATTATTTTTCTGTTGAGAAGCAAATTTAATTCTATTTTATTTTTGCACCTTTATTGCAAAATAACCATGTTACTGTTCTTAAAATAAAAGTTAAAAATTAGCACCAATGTTGAATGTAAGTTGTATTTTTAATGAAAAAAAAATAAAAGAAACAATTTGGTGTCTCTTTTTTTTAAAAAGAATTAATTTCTGAAGCGATTTTTGATGATTCGTTTTTCCTGACAAAAAGTTCATTTGATTTTTTTTATGAAAGTTAACAAATTAAAGGATAGCTGTGATGCCAATTCTTTGACAGCCAAAATATTTGTTGTCAGTTCCGAAGAAGAGACACCTAGTGTTTTTCAATGACCTCAATCAGTGAAGCTATCAACTTTTCAGTATGGACATTGTTCAGTTTTTTTTTATCAGCTTTTAATCTGTAGCATTTTTTTTTGTAATTATTTTTATTTTCTTGTTACACAATCCAAAAATTGAATCATTTGATTCTTGAACAGAAATGTCAACGTCTTCATAAAAGATAGCAAAAGGTATGAGAAATTATAAAAAATATCCTTTAGAAAAAGTTGTAAAATCCAAAAACGCCCAGATTTTATATTATTAATTAGAACTGGAAAATAATTGGGACCTGCATTATATTTTTGTTTGTTAAATCATGTTTGCCCACTGAATACTGTGTGATCAGAGCATTTCAAGGATAAATTTTAGGATTGGTTTCACAAATGACTGCAAATTAGATTATGACTGCAGTTTGGTTGTAATCAAATGGTCTGACTGTTAATGTCCAGTTAGCCAGACTCTTTTATGATCTTGACAAACTGATTATCTCAATTTGCAGGACATATGAGAATCATGGGACAGCCAAAATCAAACATAATTCAAGATGGTTTATTTTATTTGCGGACTTCAATGTTATCAGTTGAAGTTTAAAAGTTTTACATGTTGTTATCCATCTAATTAAAGTAGTAAAAAACTTAGATAAGCAAAGCTCAGTGAATGATAATTTGAAATTGAAACATTTGATTAAACATACACTGAAGCATGCTAGGGTTTTTTCATTCTAAAAACATTTTTCATAACTGAAGATATTTTTACACACTTTTTCCTGCTGTAAAAAGCAAGTCTCATGATCACTAGTAATATTAAAATGTTCTTAAATTCAAATACTATTCAAATACTATTACAACTAATACGGCAAGTAGATGGAAAGAAAGAAATTATCAGGCATTTAAGGAAAATAAGAAATATAACTATCTACTTATAAAAATATGACAGTAGCCAAAGGTTTCTGTAGCCTCATTAGTAAAATAACTACCTGAAGTTATGAGATTTGAGTACAGGTCTTGTTAAAGGGAGTTTGTAACAATTGTGGATTTTTGATAAAAAGCAACAGATATTGAAGTGAAATTACTAATATCTGTCTGAATTTCTTTGATGAGGAATTACCATTATTAGCATAGACAAAAGTAAGGCAAAAAAATATAATAAAGCAAAGTGGCAGCAGAGAGAGCCAAGCTTGACAGCAAGGCTGCACAAGCAGAGGAGACATGTATAACATTAATTTTAAAGTTCCAAGTTCTATCTACAAGGTTATGGCATGAGACAGTGGCCTAGATGATTAAAACATTGTGAATTTGGTAACATAATGTTTATGAGTTCAATCCTTGGTAGTATGAACCTACTAAAACTTGATGAAAACAGACCTACTAATAATTGAGCAATTAACCAAGATGATATATTCTCTAGAAATTACCTGTAGATGACCTAGACTGACTGGCACCTGAAAAAAGGTGCACTAAGAGAAATGCTGTGATCATAGCAACCAAGATGAAGATCTGACTACAAATAATATAAATAATAATAAAAATCTCAGTTGAATGAATTCTCAGCAAAAGTAAATTTAAACTCCAAGAGAGTGATAGGAAGTTGTGGAGAGCCATGATCGCCCACATCCTGAAGGGACACATCACATAGATAAAGAAGTGGTTGTCAAATTATCTTAAAGCAAGGTATCATCTCATTTGATGAGTGCTTGTTATTGATAAGTAGTTTGAATGAAGGAAGAAGGGAAATGGAATGTCTCTTACCTCGTTGTTGGGGAGACGGGTGACAATTTCTTTTATAGAAAGATATTACAGAAAGAGATGAATGATGGGAAGGAAGAAAATCTATAAAGTTCAACTTGCAATAGGAGTCAGGGATTTTGTTTGTTTCATACAAGATTGCAAGACAGGAAGAAGGAGATTTACAAGTAAAGGAAGGGTGAGAGAGGTCTTAGGTAAAGCTTTTTTTTATTTCTATTTTTTGAACCACAAGATAGCAAGTCATTATTTTTAAAATTCACTCCTCTCAGTGTGCTCTAATATTGTGACCCTGTGTCAAATCCAAGGCTGACTGAAGAAGTGAAAATGAAGATTTTGTTATCATCATTGCTTACCATAACTTTCTCTATTTCCTTTCATTCTCACTTATAAACTGACATGGCAGATTTAGGAAGAAAAACTACTACTAATTATTTTATACTTCATTTATACTTAATGGAAGATTTATTGTGAACATCCTGGTGCTGAAAACTGTGTCAGAGGTCATATCATTATGATAGGATTCAGGCCTTAACAACCCTGCTTGTGTTTGACCATCAGTCACTTGAATCGTATGTAATACAGACTGTTCCCAATTATCTTGACTGTTTCTTGTCATTGGATGAAGTCTGTCCAAGGCTGAGAGCTCTTACAATATTGCAAAAGCTATTTATGAGTAGAAACAATTGCATGCATACCATCTGGGGATGGGATAGCCATCTCATTCTGGGGTTGTGATAACCATCTCATTCTGGGGTTCGGATAAACATCTCATTCATCACACTCTAGTGCCCATTCTCTTGCAGCAAATGGATAACTTTCTTCTTCTTGCCATATCCCTTCTGGATGTTGGCAATCATGGCTCTCCCCAATTTCCTGTTCTTTGTCTTTTTGCCATTTCTATCAAAACATGCTACACCAACAAGCTCAACAGGTACGTTAGCATTGCTTTCGTCTGGCCCTCCTTCCAACCCCTATTTCTTCTTCATGTTCCTCAGAAATTTTAACCATCTCTTCCTGATGTTAAGCACAAATGTCCTTTTTGTTGCCATTGTCTCTAGAACTTCATTGTTGCTCACATATTCAATCCACGGTATTCTCACCATCCTTCTGTAGAACCATATTTATGTTGCTTCAAGTCTCTTCTTCATCCATGAGGTGACTGTCCAACTTTCACTGCCATATGGGAGGACTGATATTACATAACAGTTACTTAAAAATATTTTAACATTTGTCTTTTTAATACTAATTTAAACATATTTCATTCTGGAGACTTATATATCAAACAGGGACATTTAGGTAATCTAACGATCAGCTTAGAAAGAGGATGATTTCTGAAGGAGTGTTTTCATCTTAATACATGCATTGTACAGCAGGAAACAAAGAATGTTTTTAATAACAGATTTGCCTATAAGAAAAAACTTATTTCAAAAATATTCTTATATTAAAACTATATATTATATTATATTATAGTAAAACTGACATATTTGAATTTTAATTATATAAATAAATTTACTTAGGATAGAGTGATCATCTTTTAAAACTAATTGTTCCAAATCAGTTCATGTGAAAAGCATTGATTAGATGAAAAGAAAATGAAAATATTCATGTTTGTAATATGAATAATTTTAGCAGTTTGTTATTTTTTAAAAAAATGTATGCACACATGTACTTTTTGAAGGCATTTTTTTTCCATATTTGTATAATTACTGATAAAATCTAGTAGTTTTGGACTAGTTTGTTTGTTATGATTAGAGTTGTAAAGAGTTTGTAGATGTATTTTTGTGAAAAATATCTAAAAAAAATCTCTAAATACCTATTTGAA
>CAHIKZ030000663.1:190000-525000 GCA_903632075.3 Acanthosepion pharaonis | reverse complement strand
AATACTCCCACATAGTGTAGAATGGTTTCACAGGCTGTCATTTTGATGAAGTGTTTCTGCATTATTAATGTCTGCTGTATAAACCAACTGTTTTAGGTGGCTCCATAGATAAAAATCCAAATGATTGAGCTCAGAGGAATGTGCAAGCCATACCTATCATCTACCTATCCATCTTTCAAGGTATTAGCAGGGATACATCCTCTAGCAGGTCTGGAAGAATATTCAAAATAAATTCCATGTAGATAGCTCCCATAAGACATGCTGGGAGAATATATGAACCTACTAGACAGTCACCTACAATTCCAGGCCACACATTAATCATAAACTGATGCTGGTATCCAGCCTGTATTTGTACCATGGAGATTCTGATCTGACCACAAATGTTGGTTGTGTAAATTTGTCATTCCATCTCTTCCAAATGTTGCTGCATCCATAAACAAGACTGAAGAGACAAACAATAGATTGGCAGTTTATGCAATAAACCATCAGCAAAAGTCCTCCCATCATGAGTGATCAAATGGCAAAGGATCCTGTACATTATTTACATTATTCAGACTATTGTCCTCATCTTTGTTGCCATGTTTATCACAACGTTTCGGCCGTTGTATGCTCCAGCCTTCTTCAGATGGTTGGAATGTTGAACTGAACCCTTTATTTCGCTCACTGGGGTAGACTGTTCTAGTTTCACATGCCATGTTTTTAATGGATATCAGTTATCTCCTGTTAATTTCCCTCTGAAAGTTCTCCACTGCCTTAACCAGGTATTGAACTCACACTCTTTGGGTCCTGTCACTGCATCTAACTAACACCTTTATCCACTGTGCCATGTGTCAAAATGTTGTGATAAACATGGCAACAAAGATGAGGACAGTAGTCCAAATAATGTAAATAGTGTACATAATACCTCATCTCAGAAATATAGGCAGATCCTGTACATGTTGCAAATGATGCAGATACAGGAGCTTCTCTTGAAGTACAATACATGCAGTACTATGCGATGTACACATGCTTGGGTCATTTAACATGTGCTGATACCAGGATCATCTCTGACTGTCTATAGAATGTGTTCATCAGTGTCAGGAATATGAACGGATTTCAGTCTTTCTTGATCCATAGTTTGTGGTGCCACAGATCCTGTCTCAGCAGCAAAGATTAGATGACTCAGCTACCTTAAGTCTGGAAATGCAATCTAATAAAGCCATGCAGCCACACATCCATTATCATTTATGTGGCCATATATAAAAATCATGTCTGCCTGTTCATGATCTGAAAATCCTGCCATCGTTAAATGGAACATTTCCCACTAACTTCCTGTTAACTCCCTACTACACACATTAAACATTGAAGACTGACTAACCACAAATATGCACGAATGACAAGTAGTCTACATGGCAACACATCACCATCTACAATAAATTTTATTTAAACTTAATAACTCAAAAAAGAAGGATTTACAGACATATGCTTAAATGAACATTTTTGTCTGTTTTCATGTGGGGAACTCACCCCCTAAGTTTGTAAAATTATTTTTGATACACACTGTGTGTGTGTGTGTGTATATATATATATATATATATATATATATATATATTTATACATACATTCATTGGTTCCCCTTTCCAGGAACCAATAAAACTGTCACAATGACCAAGGGAATTCAGAGCAGCATGAATGTATTCAGCCTTATCTTAAATAACAACTTAAAAGAGACTGTTTGACCTACACAAGGACTGACCAAAATTCATGTTAAAAAAATAAAAAAAATAAAAAAACAAATGAAAACTCCAGACAAAAGTTCATTTTCTCCATCAAGACATTCATTTCTGTAGTTCACTGCTACCAAGCAAGTAGAAAAATTTTTTTTTCTCCTGATGATGGTCATGTTAAACTAGTCGATGAATCTACATGAAATAATAATAAAAAACGAAAGAATATTAATATACAACCCAGTGTGTCTGAAGATTTTTTATTTTTTAATATTTTTATTGTTCAAAATATATATATATATAGATAGATAGACATACACAAAACATATATATTTATATATAGACATACACACACACAAAACATATATATATATATATATATATATATATATTAAGAAATGGACAAAGTCCGACAATTTTAAAAACATTTTATTATGTTTTAACGTTGTTTATTTTATAGATACAAGTATTTAAGCAAATGCTCTGTTTATGATAAACAGTAAAATAACATTTACCGGCCTGAATGTCAAAAGAAATTTTCATAGAAAATATTCGTTCTTTGATAAATTCGAACCTGCATCTATCTGGGAACCGTCATATGTTTTTCAATAGGCTACAAAAGAATTCAAAGGTCAATTCAGGCTTATAAACTCAATTTTCCATGAATCTCGTACATTCATAACTGCTCTGGCGTGCTCGAATGTAAACAAATGGCGTCATATATTAATGGACAATTGGAGTTTATTTATTTATTAAAGACATTTTATTATGTTTAACGTTGTTATTTTATAGATACAAGTATTTAAGCAAATGCTCTGTTTATGATAAACAGTATTAAATAACATTTACCGGCCTGAATGTCCGAGAAATTTTTCATAGAAAATATTAGTTCTTTTACAGGATTCGCGAACCTGCATCCTGAATGAACCGTCATTCATGGAAAATTGCCTTACCCGTTAAATGCTACAAAGGTTCGGTGACCAGGTCGAATTTACCTTAAAGCTCAATTTTCCATGAATCTGTAATTCATAACTGCTCTGGCGTGTCGAATTCCGTCATATATTAAGAAATGGACAAAGGTCCGACAATTTATTTATTAAAGACATTTTATTATGTTTAACGTTGTTATTTTATAGATACAAGTATTTAAGCAAATTCAGGCTGTTAAATGTTATTTAATACTGTTTATCATAAATGTCAGAGCATTTGCTTAAATACTTGTATCTATAAAATAACAACATTAAACATAATAAAATGTCTTTAATAAATAAATTGTCGGACCTTGTCCATTTCTTAATATATGATGTCATTTTGTTTACATTCGATACGCCCAGAGCAGTTATGAATGTACGAGATTCATGGAAAATTGGAGTTTATAAGCAGTAAATTCGACCTTGTCTACCGAACGCTTCTTTGTAGCCTAGCGGTAAGGCACGTCAGCGTATATGACGGTTCCATATAGGATGCAGGTTCGAATCCTGTCAAAGAACGAATATTTTCTATGAAAATTTCTCGGACATTCAGGCCGGTAAATGTTATTTAATACTGTTTATCATAAACAGAGCATTTGCTTAAATACTTGTATCTATAAAATAACAACGTTAAACATAATAAAATGTCTTTAATAAATATATATATATATATATATATATATATATATATATATATACACAGACACACATGCACAATTATATACACACAACTGCATTTAACTTTCATTATATTTATTATATGCTTATTTGTATAAACTTTTCTCTGTTATTTTTGTGTGGTTATCTTCGAATTATGTGATGTTCTCATAGATTTCTACAAATACTTATATGATATATAATGCATTTATAAGTGGAGTCTCTGAAAATTTACAATGTTAATAATCCAAAAAATAAACTACAAAGTATAAAATTTCTTTTTTCTATTTCTTTACCCATTTTTGTGAAACGCCAATCGTCTCTTGTTTTTCCTCGTATAATCTTCTTTGTAATTGCGGAAACATTTATTGAAAATTGCCATCTACTCAGTATTTATGAGATATAAATGAAAAGAAAGGTCAGACTTGAACAAAAAAAATGTCATTTGTTTTCAGTTCGTCGCTACAGAGTTTAATTTTGCATCTTCCTTTGTCTGCTTTTCTGTATTCAAGTCAGTTATTTGATCACAACTTAATTGCTTATATATAATTAAAAATTGCAGGTGCTGAGGGAACAGGTTTTTTTTTTTAATTCATTTACTGTGAAAAGCAACAAAAAATTGTTTTCTTTTTGAAATTTCAAACTTCTTTCTCTTTTTCACAGTCAGTATTGTAATGGAAATCATGTGACTGGTTTCTGTACAGTCAGTGGTATTAGTAATGTTAGCTGTTACCTTATAAGGAAACATTTAGTATTCCTGAATCAAGCAGGCAGAACTGCTTTTGGTTAAAATTTATAAATTCTTTTTCTCTAAACAGTTTTTCAGGAAATACGTTCCTCATGTCCAGTAACTGTTATAGCTCTTTTAAATATTGAAAACTTTTGTATGAAGTATTGTGGAATATCAACATCATGATTATGCCTTTATTTTCTGTTTTGTTACATGTGCTATCCAATTTAGTTCTTGCAGCTGTTGGAAGTCGTCAAGTGATGTGGTTTCCGTTATTTGGTACAGTTCTTGGTTTGTGAATCTGTAGTGCCAGTCCACAAGGTTTAACAAAGAATGGTTTTTGCAAAGACACTCAGTTATTTTAGCCATTGTTCTGAGAAAACAACTGACAGTTTAGATATTTCAGAGTAAGTTTAGTCCCATGCCTGTGATCCATCTAAAAGTCTCGATCTGATGAGGCTATTTAAAAAGCATGAGTCTGTTGTAATCCATCATATTTTCCTTCATTTCCACGTATGTTTGCTGACAGTATTTTGGCTCCTGTTCATTATTCAACTCTTTCCATCAAATCAAAAAGACAAAGTGACACTTGAAATTCTCATGGCTATAAAATTTGTTTCTGCAGCAGCCGAAAGTGTCACTAATGACCTTTTGGTTTCACTTAGGTTTTATCTAAGCACCGAATTGTAAAGTTGATTTATATGTCAGTAAGAGAAGAGTATTTTATACTTGTTGATATCAATTGAAAAGAAGAATGTCTACTGATGCCAGTCAACAACTGTCTATTATGACTAAGAGAAGAAATGCTAACACCTTGAAGTCAGTTTTGTGTACCGTGTCCTCCCCTGACATGGGCAATCATGGCTCTTCACAAGTTTTCTTTGTCGCTCTCAGTAGTTTTTGTCTTTTCACCATCCCTCCCTCCACTTGCTGTTCTGCCTTCTGTTTACACAAGTAGGTTACTCACTGTTCCCCTCTTGCCTTTAATCTGTCCTGTGAGTGTCAAATTCTCCAGTCCCTCTTTCCTCATTATCTGTCATAGAAATTTCAAGTGTCCTTTTTGTTTCTCTTTTCCTTAAAGCTTCCTCATTATTCACATGTTCTGCCCATGGAATTCTCAGCCTCCTTCTGTAGAACTATATTTCTGTGGCTTCATGTTTCCTTTTTTCTGTAAGAAAATTGTTCAGTATTTACAGTCATATAAGAGGACAGATCTTAGATAACAAATCAATCTTCCTTCTTTTTTTTTTTTAAGTCTAAGAAATAGGCCTGCGTCAAATGAAAATGGCATGTAAGCATTCACAAGAAAAATCTCTGATGGTGAATATGAACAAATGCATCTTTGTTATTTAATTTACATTTCTGCCTTACCCTCTCCTGCCTTATTTGAGTGTCTGTCATCTTTTCTCTTCTTTAATAAACTTTAAATCATTTATTTTTCTCAAAATCATTCAGTGTGACAGGCATTTTTGACAGAGATTACAATATTATATTAGATTACAGTATTATTTTTGACTTGCTAAAAAATACAGATCAACATTATTTTTACTAAAGTTTTAAAATTTATGAAAGTTTGAGATGAGGAATTCTCTTTCAAGTTTTTTTTATAGATTAATACACGTGGCAACACCTGAAGATAGTTGGAAAGTGTACTACCTGAAATATTTTCATAAAACCATGAATAATGACGACATTTGTCTGAAGTTTACCTGGTTTCTTGTTTTTATTAGAATGGTGATTATTTTTTGCAAACATTGAAAGAATATCATGATTCTTTAAAGGTGAGGATGACTTAGGTAAACCAAGTTCCAATTTTGGTTCAGCCATTTTGTGTAATTATTGCGCTAATACTCTTAGGAAAACAATGTCTCCATTCCTTCTCATCTGCTGGCAAAATAACAAAGTAAACTGGGATCTCTAGCTTTGGATAGGACACAATTTTGAAGAAAGACAATTTTGCATTGAAATCAAAAGTAGAAGCCAATTTATTTTTCCCAAAATGGAAGACAGAAAAATAGCTATCTCCAGTTTTCATCATGGAAATTTGACACCTGAATAAAAAAAATGCTATGAAACATGTATAAAACTTAGTTTTATGGCTAACTTTTACTGCTAATCAGAAGTAGAGAGGATGATAAACATTCAAATAAAAATATTTTTTTCAATATTTTAAATAGAATCAGAAATATTTGCATTTAAAAATATTGTTTACTTTCTATAAATACTGTTAACATAAAATATGAATGACATTTCTTGGATTGTGAAAATACTTCATTTTAAAATATTTTCTCAAATTGGATTATAATAAATTTTTGGTATTTATGTAAAAGCAGTGACTTTTCATAATTTTAGAGAAAAATAATTCTTTGTGGTTGCATCCCAACTTTTTAAATTAGTAACTTCTAATGATGTACTGAAGTGTGTCATTTTGTGGTCGGCACTTTTTAAAGATAAGTCCTTGAAAATGGAATACTGAATAAAAAGGAAATATCAGAACTGAAAAAAATTATTACATGGCTGTTGATTATAAATTATAATTAACTACAAGTATACAGACTTATGAAGCTCACACACTGATTGAAAGAACAAATAAATGTATATCTCCTATATTACTGACAAAAGTATTTTCTATAAGATTTGTAAAAGAATTAACAATTGCATTGCAAAGTAATATTGTAGACAAGGAGATTATATATATATATATATATATATATATATATATATATATATATATATATAATGCTGGGATGAAACCAGTTGTTCTTTTTTATCTTTTTAAAATGCCATATAAATTTTGCCTATGCTTATCTATCATTAAATTTTGTACCATAAAAAAATATTTAAATATATATATATAGATAAAATGAAAATTTAAGGGGAAAATTTAAGGTAAATATTTCAATATATATATATATATATATATATACATACATACATATATATATATATATATATATATATATATATAATATAAATATATAATATATATATTTAAATTTTTAAATATGTATATTTAAATTTTTAAATATGTATATATATGTATATATATATATATAAATAAAAAAATGAAAATTTAAGGTAAAATTTTGCTAATTCAAGGGAACATTTTGACTAAATTTAATTAAAAGTGTGTTTTTTTTTTTTTTCTTTGTATGATGCAATTTTTGGGGTGGGGAATAAGAAAAATCATAAAAACACTTTTTTTTTTAAATTTTTAAGTAATATTTTTCAAGAAGACCTTAGGATTTTTTGTGGGGGTACCTACTGAAAGGGCTTAGATGAAGCTTCATTGGGACAAAGAAAATGAAAGTGGGATAAATTGTTCAAAGAAAAAACTTAAAAGACAATCTTTCCACAAGTAAAAGTAGATACAAAAGAACATTCCAAGATTATTGGGTCTTTTATCAAAATGTGAAAAAGTGAAGTAAGCACGAGCTCAGATGTAAAATCAAACCAAACTTCAGATGTAAAATCAAAACAAGCTCCAGATGTAAAATCAAAACAAGCTCCAGATGTAACTATCAAAATATGGTTGTTTGTGTGGGAGGCTTTCTGTGGAAACTTTTCATTGAGTATAGCGAAATTCCTTTTTAAACTTATAATGTTTGAATTTTTTCCCCATTCTTATTGCCATTTGAATGAAGACGTTAAACGTATGCATTTAACATTATCAGTAGTATGGTCTGGTTATCAGTTGAGGTGTTCAGGTACAGCAAAATTGATGTTTTTGATATTTGATTCTTTACTCTTTTATATATATATATATATATATATATATATATATATATATATGGCCTGATGATTGTGTTTAGCATGAAACAGTCTGTCGCCACTGAATGTTAATTTCAATGTTCACCTTTATATATATATATATAATAATGCACCCTCCTGTCGGTTTCGACATATGAGGATCTGATAACTTAAACAATTGATTCAGTTATGAATTTTGTGCGATAATCTTGAGTAGCACTTAAGACTTGTAAGTATTTGCAAAGAAGGCTGCATATGGAGCAAGAGTGAGAATTGTGGGATGAGGTCACTGTTAGATTGGCTGACCTTTTAGATCTTGATCTCGCTTCTTGAAGATGATTCAGACTAGCAGATTGAAAACTGCTGAGTCCACTAAAATACCTTGACATCCACTCTACCAGCTCCAAGGCTAAGTGCTTGAGAGTGTTATGAGGTATATTAACATCTGACAAGTTGCTCTTAAGCTTGTCTTTGTATCTAAACCATGGGTGTCCTACATTCCTGTAGCCCTGATCTAACTGGCTGTACATTAGGATCTTGGGTATCCTGTCATCAGACATTTTCAAAATATGACAAGTCCATCGTAACTGAGACTGCATGAAGAAAGTCTCGATTCCTCCAATATTACACCTGTTAAACAGGTCTAAATTGGATGTCTTGTCTTCAAGGCTAACTCCACTGATGGCACAGATATATAATATATTTGTATTACTTTAAAATGATGTTTAAAGTAATATATATATACACATCCATATATATATATATACATAGTAAATAGGTATGTCACTGTGTCACACTTTTTCAACTTTACTCCTAGAGGCCTTAACTGAACATATCATACCATTTTGGAATCAACCCGACTCTGTAAGAAAATTAAAAACATTTTGGCCTGGACCTAGATCTGCAATCTTGAAAGTTTGGATTTCCAAATTTTCATGACTATGATTATTTACATTTTTTTTTTTTATGTGACATTTTGCAACAAAATTTTTTGTACCATAACAATTATTATAACTTAGAAATAATTTGGGAATAATCAAAATTAATTGTGAAATTTGATGAAAGTCACCCATGAAATAAAAATAATTGTTTGTATGGTAAGTAAGGACCTACATACATCAAATTGTCTTTAAATTAAGTGACAGTAGAAGAATTATCCTTGAATGTTTAAAAAAGTAAGCTTAAATATTGATACTTTAATACTTAAGTACAGCGATCAGTTTTGAATTCTTCTGTAGTTTATTGTTACCTATTGCATCTACTCCATTTTGTTTATTGTGATGAAGGCCCAATGAAGAGCTCTCCACAGGAGCTAGCTTAAATGCTGCCCGATAGTGCAGTTTTTAAGGGGAGGCATAGTGAAGTAATGAATAGCAGCTCAGATTGAGGAATCAGAGCGCCAAGTTTTAATTCCAGTCAGATTAATTACATTCACTTATCTGATAATACACTTCTCTTCTTCCCCCAGCTATGTGTAAATGGACAAACTGGGTTCTGTGGCCTTGGGTGCCAATCAGTCTAGGAGAAGGAAAAAAAACTCTGAATTCAAAACTGTCCTGAAGAGGGCTTGGCTCCATCTTGCCCAAGAAACACCCTTGTTCTGCTGACAACCCTATGGACCACAGGGAAAAAAATGTGTTTGTTTGTGTGTGTGTGTGTGTATATATATATATATATATATATATATGTATAATCATCCACCAACAGACTGTTTTGCTGTATGACAGCTCATCAGTGTGGCTAGATGTCTGGTTGCTTGTAGTTAGGATCAAAACCTGTCTGAATTGGTGTCAGTCAGAGAATCTACCCCTAAACCTTTTGCATACGGCAGGGATTAAGGTGAATTTAAGCATATTTATTTCTAGATAAACACGCCAGTGACTGAGAGAACTCGATTTGTTTTATCAAAAGAGTATTGCATTAGTAGCAGTAATAGTCACTGTTTACAAACTCACACTTCTTACCGCCAGAGAGCTCAACGAAATAAATTTTCAGGCTCATACATATATAACATATATATAATATATATATATATATATATATATATATATATATATATTATATAAACAGAGAAATCCAAAATTACCTGTAATAAATACATTGAGCTCAGTTTTAATATTTTATATTATTATGATCCACTTGGATTATATACCAACGGATATATAATCCAAGTGGATAGATATATATATATATATATATATATATATATATATAAATAATATAGTCTTAAGATGTACTATATTTATGGGATAAAAGTGCTGTTATTACAGCACTCAGGGCCTGATGATTGCATCTAGCATGAAACAGACTATTGCCTCTAAGTGTTGACTTCTATGTTCACTTTTATTTTTATATATATATATATATATATATATATATATATATATATATATAATGTAAATGAGACTATTCTACATTACTAGAAGAGTCTTTCATGTGGAGATGATTGAATTGTTCATTTCTCTTCATCTGATGCTGGATAATGCAAAGGAAATAGAATTTGTTATTTTAAATTTGTCAAATAAAATGTGTGAATTTATTTATTGCAAATTGCTTTCAGTATACAGATAGATGGAAAATAATTTTGCAGATTCAATGTACTTATATTGAAAAAATTAATTATACTTTTATTTTTTGTCTGCATTGTTAAACTATTCTATATACTCATGTGTGTCTATACTTATATATATATATATATATATATATATATATGTTTATTATATATACTTATCTATGTCTATACCTTCATTTTCTGCCTGTTTCAGTACTTAGAATATTTATGAAGAAGACCAAATAACAAGCACATTTGTGTGTGTCACTCTGTCTACAAATCACATCACATGCATTAGATGCTGCCTTAAAATGTTCTTTCGATTGATAGAAACCTTATTGTTCTTATCATAAGGAATAATTGTTTTAATAAACATCAATTAACATATCTTTTGTAATTATCTCATTATTCATACACGAAAAATGTTTTCATGGCTTGCAAAATCCATTTTTCTGAATAATTTTAAAATGTCATTTTTAAATATAAATATCAACTTGATTGAAACTTTATTTTTTCTCATGAAAGTGTTTAACTTTTAAGCAATAATGAACAAAGCCTGTGTACATTTTTTTGTTTTAAACATTTTAGAATTTTTTTTTTATTCAGAAAGTTTGGATTTATTTCAATAACCAGAAATTAATGAATGCAGGAGTCATTTTGTTTATGGCTAAATACTAATAAACAATTATATTTAATATCTTGTATTTAATATAGAAAGAATTTCAATCTGAAAAAAAAAAAAAGACTAATTTAAGATTTGCCTATTTTCACGACGCTAAATCTGAATATATAGTTTTTCCTTTCCTGCTTTCTTTTGTAAATTTTTGTCTGTTTTGTTTTGCCATAAGAACTCACTGAAATAAAAATAGACAATTTCTCATTTATTGCAGATATGAATAGAAATATTTTCCTGGTTTGGATGAGACATACAAAAAAAATGACTATTTTTTTTATCTTTTCTTTGCAGGCATTAGAAAATCTTGGACGAATGTCCAGGTTGACATTGGAATATTACTGGGTAATTGTGTTGTTGTTGAAGAATATTTCATATGTAAAAACATGTGAAATGAGTCCGATTTTGTGTGGAACTTTGTTGAAGAGTTACCCAAGGCTTTCCAGATAGGTGAGGTGGCTGATGATAGAAAATAGATTGTTGATATGATTTGTATCTTTGGTAATATGCTGTGGAAAGGACTGGAATTCTATTAGCAAAGAAGTTGTCTTATTCTGATTGCAAGTTGATAGCTTTAGCACTTGAACATAGATATTAAAGACACATATACACATTCTATTAGTTTTCTAGATGTGTATGTGTGAATATATATGCAGGTGAATAGATGAATAAATATAGAATCTGTTAAAGCACCAGATACACTTAGGACATAATCTTGAGCTGAGCCATGCATTTGTGTGCATAGATGATGAAGTTAGAAACAATTTGATGGAAAGAATCATGAAGACTAACATACATGTTTTGGATATAGAAATGTATTTTATTTACATATGCGAGAAATATATATATATATAATTTAAATTCGGATAAGAATCCAACAGAATGGTAAATATATAAGGCAATATAGAAAAACATTTATTTTGATAACTTCCACCAATCAAACAGTGCCATCAGAAAAAAAGATTTTATTTCAACAGTCAAGAAATAAAATCCATTTCTCTGATGATAGCGTTTGATTGGTGAAACATGTCAAAATCAACGTTTTTCCAAATTGTCTTATATATTTACAGAGATATATATTTACATGTATATATATATATTTTGAACTTGCTGTTGAAAACTGAGTAAACAGGAGAAACACCTGCTACTGAGATATAACTAACTTTGAAAAAGAAATGTCTCAACTATTTGAGAGAATTAAGAATTAACACTAAATATCAGGCTGATACATCAGCCCATATGACAGTCAACCCTTCAGTATGCCCTTCATGTGGATTTGTTTGTAAATCCCATACAGGATTGTTGTCTCATACAAAATATAAACATAAAAACTGAAATCAAAGACACTCATACGTTGAAAATAATGAGTCCATCATTATATATATATATATATATATATATATATATATATATACTCTCCCCAGTTATGAGTAAATAGCAAGGCAAAGGGAGGAGACCTATATCTTTGGAACCAGTTCAGAAGAAGGAAAATTGAATTCAAACCAACCTGGAGAGTGTTGGTAAAAGGGCAGATGAGCTTTTTATAGGAGCCAATGGCCAACATGCAGGGTCATTCAAAAAGTTTAAAGCCTCACCCAGAAGGAGTTGGAGAAACAAGATGGTTTTTCACTATTTTTCAATGCACTTGGTTCAATGATGCTTAAGCATTTCAATCCCATCATGGAAGAAGGTGGTATCCTGCTCCTCCAAAAAACTCTTCCACAGTGCATATTTTTCAAAATGACAACCATGCTGGTGGATATCAATTTAGGAATCAGGAAGAAATTAGATGGAGCTATGTTTGGTGAGTAAGAGGTATAGAGTAGCAATTCTAAGCCATGGCTACTTCAGCTTCTGCAACCTGGAGCAAGAGCACATCTGTCATCAGCTTCCCTCTACATTTTGACTTGATTGCTTCATTCAGTTGTCTTAATTCTGATGCATAGAACTGTCCATTAATAGATTTTCTCTTTTCCAAGTAGTCTGTCATGATTATGTTTTCAGAATTTAAAAAAAAAAAAAACAGAAGCCTTTGCTTGAACTTCTTCAGAGGTGGACAACCAGAGTGTTTCAACTGTTAGCTTCAATTCAGCTGGAAATGGTAAACCCAGGTTTCATCTCAAGTTACTAATCTCAGATGAAAATTCTCAGAGTCAGGCTGGAAGTGCATCAGAAGTATCCAGGAAATGTCAACCCTTTTCAGCTTCTGCTCAGGTGTCCGCATTCTTTGAGCTCATCTTGCAGACAGCTTGCTCATCTCCAAGATCTCAGTTAAAACAGATGGAACCACAACCATTAGACTCAGATATCTGCTGGACAGTAAGATGTCTGTCATCCAAAACTCTACAGTGAATGGCATCAATTTGTTTATAAGTGGTTGATGTTGTGCTGTTCTAGCTTCGACTTTCACAGCCCACTTCTTCACAGTTGAATAGGAAAGAGAGTCCTCAGCAAGTGTCTGTACCATGTCCTCATGGATTTCCTTGGCTGTCACCTATCTTGCAGATACTTTATGACTGCTTGGGCCTATGTTTTGTTCATCTTTAGATTTATTACACACCTCTCACCTTTCTATAGGACACACCTGTACAGAAATTAAGAATCTGAATTAGTTTTTTTCTAGTTTTATAAGTGGTAGTGTGTTGTCGCAACAAAAATGTTCAGCTATGCTTCTTCTTTCTGGGTGAGTGTGAGAACTTTTTGAATGATCCTCGTAGGAGATAGAAATCTCTTATTCCTCAAAAAAGGCCTATGATTCTAGGATCATCTGACATATAGTACACAGTGCAGAACATAGTATGCTATGATGGAGAGTGTGTGCATTGCAAGTCACAGACAATTGACCACATTAAACAATTCACTTGTGCAGATAACACCTTAAAATTTACTGAACCCTCATTCTTCATAGGAGAACCCAACCATATATATATATATATATATATATATATATATATATGTATATATATATGTATATATATATATATATATATATATATGTATATATATATATATATGTATATATATATGTATATATATATATATATATATATATATATATATATATATATATATATATATATATATATATATATATATATATATATATATATATATATATATATATATATATATATATATATATATTTATTTATATATGTATATATATATATATATATAATAAAATCTAAGCTTTGTTTCATTAAATAATATAGACAAGGACACGACGTTGTCTATTTATTTTTTGTTTAAATTTTTTCGTATCTTCTGATAAGTTTGGTAACATTATCATTAACAAAGGCGAAAAAGAAATTCACAATATTTATCCATTATTTTTAATAAAATCTAAGCTTTCATCAAGCCATTATCAAAGATGTAAATACAAACATATCAAACTAAAATATTAACAAATATACGGACAACTGATGTTACCCTCAAAATGATGATATAGTCTGTCATTGTTTTGTTTACATAGTGAATCAAAAAACAAACTGGGGACAACGATGAACACGCGTAAGCATATAAACGAAGCTAGACCCAGCGAAAATCGCACCTATCAGTTCTCATCTCATGACGTCACACATGACTTACCCACGAGAGTCAATTGGAGAATGAAATAAGGAAAGCCGTTGGTATAATCAATGGCTTCCGTTACTCAATTCCCATAAAGAAATTATAGACATTTAAGAATATTTGTTGAGATTCCATAGTTGATTTTTGTTTAGGTTGGGTTTTAACTGTTTGATGTATAATGCTTCAAGTACTTTTTAGTTTTGTCTATTGTTTTCATGTCGAAGTATAGTTGTGTTTTCGACAAGCTATTTTAAAGGAAAGAATCCCCTCAATAATCGGATCTCCACCTGTCAAAAGGGCAGGCATGTTGTTTTCAAATGCCTAAAATGTTAGAGTTTTCATTAAGAATGTAGTGTCAAAGCCTGTCATGGACAATCGATAAAGGACAAGAGTTTGTGGTGTGACCAACATAAATATTATTTAATTCGTTGGAGATACCCCTTCTCCCAAAGCGGGCAATTTAAATTTATAAACTATGTTGGTTTTTTTTATAAATCGCTAATTCCATAGAGAAGAATCATTTGATGTATAATGCTATTAAGTTGGATATACTAGATTTAGTGTAAATGTATGTTATTTTCATTAAAGATTAATTTAATTTTTTTAAATATTATTTAATTCGTTGGAGATACACTAGGATCTGTTGGTTTTTTTTACAAATTAATCAAAGAAAGAATTGATATATTAGAATTTTACTAAATTTTTTTAGTATGTGTTCATCTTGTTTATAATTAGTATGCATTTGATTACGATATAGGAGATTAATATATTTGAGATCAGTAGAAGCAGTATTATGTACAATTTGCTTATTATTGAGATTTCTAAGAAAGCATCTTATTTGTTCATCAACTATATAGTTTGGAAAGCTATTATTAATAAGTGTCTGTTTTATATTCTTTTAGTTCACTGTAAAAAAAATTCTGTTTGGTGGATGAATTAGTTTCTGCAAATGTATTAGATTCTTTATAATTGCTATTTTGTAGTAATATATACATTAACTCTTGTAGTTAAGTGTACATGAATTTATGCTTATATATTTTTGTATGGAGAAATAGTAAATTTGTTATTATTTGTGTTTATTAATATGTCAAGGAAGGGGATTTTATTATTAGTATTAAGTTCATATGTGAATTTAAGGACAGAATTATTTTGGAACCGTTTTTGAAGTTGAATTATTTCATCTGTATTTTTAACTAACATATATATATATATATATATATATATATATATATATATACATATTTTATATATATATATATTATATATATATATATATATATATATATATATATATATATATATATATATATATATATATATATATATATATATATATATATATATATATATATATATGTATATATATATATGTATATATATATATATGTATATATATATATATATATATATATATATGTATGTATATATATATATATATGTATATATATATATATATATATATATATATATATATATATATATATATATATATATATATATATATATATATATATATATATATATATATATATATATATATATATATAGAAATTATTAGGAGGATTTGATAATTATATTTAAGTAATTCATCAAGTCTGAAACCTCAACAGAATCGGTCAACTATGCTCATGGGACATATGTCACCAAGTGGGATTTTGCTATTGGAAATTTAGTTTCCCAATGACCTTCAATGACAACTATCAGGTCATCCCATAAGTTCTGTCTGAATTTTGAATAAAGAAAACAAGTGACCAAATCTTACATTTAATTACAGATTCAATCAACAATGTATTTTCCTTGATTATCTATGATTTCCTTCCATCTATTAACAAGCTTACTAATTCCATTACTGTAAAATTCTTTTGGCTTTGATTCGAAGAACTCACAAATGTTAGTTTTAACCTCTTCCTGTGTTACAAAAGCTGTTTCTTCCAAATGATTTCTTAAGCTACCGAAACAAATGGTAGTCTGAAGGAGCAAGATCAGGAGAATAAGGTGGATGAGGAATTTTCTCCCAACCAAGTCTTTGATCTTTTGTAACGTGATTCTTGCTGTGTGGGGTTGCGCATTGTCCTGATGAAACATCACCTCATTTCGATTCACTAGAGCAGGTCTTTTTTTTCCTCAAAGCTTGGTTCAAATGCTCTAATTGATGACAGTATATTTGAGCATTAATTGTTGCATTAGGTGGTAAGAATTCAAAGTGGATTATTCCTTGACGATCCCACCAGATTGAAAGAAGAACCTTTTGCCCATGAAGTTCCCTTCTCGGGTGTGGCTGGGGTCCTTCTCCTTTACCAAGCCACTGTCTCCGACGCTTTAACATTTTGATAAAAGATCCATTTTTCATTGCCAGTCACAAGTCTATCCAAAAAAGGTGAAACAATTTGGCGAGAATGGAAAGAAGAACAGATGTCAACTCGGGATTTGAGGTTTTTTTCAGACAATTCATGAGGAACCCATTTTCCAAGTTTAGGAAGTTGTTGAAGATGACGATGAACAGTTGTATGGTTTGAACTGAGAACCACTACCAATTCCTCAATTGATAAAGCAGGATTTTCTTCAAGGGTTGCTTCAAGAAGCTTTTCATCAAACTCAACTGGAAGTCCGGTTCGATCTTCATCTTCAAGGATGAAATCTCCACTTCTGAATTTTGCAAACCATCTTCTGCAAGTTCTTTCATTCACACATTCCTCTCCATAAACTGAGTGAATGTTTCTAGCCACTTTGGCTGCTGAGTTTCCTTTCTTGAACTCATAAAGCATTATGTGCCTCAAATGATTCTTGGGTACTTCCATGATAGCAGGGTTTTAATCAAAGAAAATTTAATTTTATTGTTCTCTGAAATAAAATTTGATCAGTTTAAATGCATCTAAACATAAAAATAATGTTCAGCTCCATTAGACATTATAAAATACTCTTTAAATTTTGTTCATTTTAACAAAAAGTTAAAATTCAGACAGAACTTATGGAATGACCAGATATTTGTGAAAAAAGTAGACTCTCCTCATGTGATCGTAAGAGATGAGAAATCCACCCAGAAGCCTGTTTCATTACCTGTTGTGTTGGCAATAATGAAAGTTTTTTCCAGAGATATTGGGTCTATTTGACTATTTAATGGGTAAAGAATAAAGGAATATTATACTCAAATAGATACAAAGAAATCATCGTACTTTCATCCCAGATGCAATCCAATTAATCAAGGGGAAATAGAACACAAACATTATTCCAAATTCTATGTATCACATTGCAAAAGAAAGATCAACCAACTTTTGGGAACATTCTACAGTAACTTTGTCATTATGGTCATTTGAACTCCAAATTCCTGAAATACAAACATTTTAACTGACATCCAATATCAGTTATGTGTTCTTTTATTAATTGTATGTCTGCCATTCCATACTTATCCAATATTTTGTATTTTGTTACATAAAATTTATATACAAATGTTAAGCTTGTACCTGTTCGTGTGTTCCTATCTGAGCAAATCCACCTTTTGCTTATTTTTAAACTTGTGGTTCATACCTTTATACGTTACAAATTCATAACGGTATATATAACCCTAAATCATATTATTGAATTAACACATATAGTGGGTGTTCATTTTTGTTTTTATTTATCAACAAATAAACTAATAATGGATAAAATGTGATATATTTTATATTCAGCATATTAAAGGTATAATTATTTCAATATTATGGAATAACCCAATGTTGAGTAAAAATATTATGGAATGATCTTCTAATTTGCATTCATGAACAAATATGAGTAGAAGCTTAGATATGCAAATTGGTCAACCGTTAAATGTGAGTTCATGCAGATCTTAATAGGTGCTTGAAAAGAACTATCAATTGAGACAATGAGATGTATCATAAAACTCATTCAAGAAGTAGAGTGTAGCAACTTCCCAAGTGACTATGTCTAAAATTTTGTGCAAATAATAAGAGAAATAGGATTGGTCAAAAGTGAGAAAACTCTTGGTAGATCATGAAATCCACCAAAGGGTCAGGATACAAAATCCAAAGTAAAATGCTTTGAAAATATTAAATGTAAAACAAAACAAATAAAAAAACAGGAATTAATGTTTGTGAAAGAAATGTAAAAAAATGGCTGGATGAAATTCACCTGACATCAAGATAAGCCAAATAAAATCAGCACTAACAATGAAACATCGGAAAATGAGGTTAAAGTGGGCTAAAGAGAATCACTCATTGCATGTGGAGGATTTGAACAAATAATAAATATGTGTACTTTGAAATCATGGATAATTTTCTCATTCCATCAATGGAAAATTGATTTGGTCATGATAATGCCATAATTTTTAGAATGATGATTCATTTTGTCAAAGAGCTAAGAGATTAAAGCTTTTCTTCAAGAAAGGCATATAAAATCAATGATATGGCCAATGAACAGATTGGACCTAAGGCCTACTGAATATTTATGGGAAAATCTTTAAAAATGGTCCATGTAAAAGCTCCATCCATTTTAGTTGGACCAACATTCAGGAAACTTAGAACCACTTTGATAAAGAATATTGTCTTAAATTAGTGAAATCCATGCCTAAAAGAATTGATGATGTTATAAAAGCTCAAGGAGAGACAAGTAAATATTAATAGTAAATTTTTGTTTATTAATTTGTTATGGTCTGGTTGCTTGTACCACGGTGATAGTCCAAGGTAGAACCAATAAAGAAGAACTCGAACACAGATATGGAATAACACAGATATATTACAAACAGGAATATATACAGAGAAGTAGAAAGTGTCAGTACGAACAATCAGGGTTAGTAGGGAGAACAATGTAGTCTCGACCAGTATCACTATTCCAATGTCTTGCAGTAATTGTCTAAACACGACTCTGTTTCGGACTGCCTCTGACTTGACTGACTGACTCGCTCACTCTGACTGACTGACTGACAGACTCCTGACAGACTTCACTCCAGACTTCAGACTGAACTCCCTGCTTCCTCTTGAGGCACAGTATTTATTACGTATGGAATAGTTATGTTATTATGGGTAAGGTCCCATAACATAATTCCATAAACTTTTTCTAAACATATTTCCTATGCATTGCTTATAAAAAAAAAGTTAGCATAAATTTAAATAATTTCATCTTGTTTATTTAAGGTATATTTTACAGAGCTTGAATATTCAGCTATTAGATAAGAACTGTTTTGAGTTTTATCTTTGGTCAGTTTATTTACTGCAAAATAAAACAACCAATGTAAGTATCTTTTAAATGTACTAATTGCATATTGTGCATCAAGGCTTGTGTGTGTTTGTGTGTGCGCGCATATATATATACAGTGGGTTTGAATAAGTGATCATACACATGAAAATATTTCATATTTTTATTTGTAACATATTAAATTAACAAAATGGGAATATATCTACTGATTGCATACTAAAAATGTATGCATATAAAACTAAATAATATTCCATGGTTAAGAAAATATACCAATATTTAAATTTTTAGGGGTTTAAAAAATGATAGTACAGCAGAACAAAAACATGTTTTCTCCATTTAATATTTTGTAGCAAAGCCTTTATTAAGTTCAACAGCAACCAATCTCTTCCTGTAGTCTTTAATTAACGATCCGCATACTTTAGTAGGTATTTTGTCCCATTTTTCCTGAGTAATTGTTTTCAGGTTTTTAATGTTTGTTGGACCTCTATCACGGATCTTATTTTTCAAAAACCACCATAAATTCTCTATTGGATTCAAATCCAGTGACTGACTGGGCCATTGTAAGATTTTAATGTTGTTATTAGCAAGCCAATTCTTCGTACTCTTAGCAGTATGCTTGGGATCATTGTCCTGCTGGAAGATCAAATCAGAAGGAAGCCCAAGATTCTCTACAGAAAGTGATAAATTTTTGTTTAGGATTTGTTATTTTTCTGCATTCATTTTACCATCCATTATTGCTAGTTTGCCAACACCTCACATCGAAAAGCAACCCCAAACCATGACACTACCCCTACCAAATGACAGTTGGTATGGTGTTCTTGGGTGTGTGAGCTTTGCTGTCTTTCCTCCATACATGATTCAGGGAATTGCAACTGAACAACTCAATTTTACTCTCATCTGTCCAAAGAAATCTTTCCCAATAAAATTTTCCTTATCTTTATGCTCTTTTGCAAATTTCAACCTGGCATCTCTATGCCATTTCAGGAGTGGTGTCTTTCTTGGGGAGTGCGACTTTGCATACTTCATTACTAATTGTTTGCTTAGTTATGTTAACTCCTGACAAACTCAGATTATTCTGAAGGTCTTATCTGATAGCCATTGGGTTATTTTGGACCTGTCGCATCAACTTTCTTCGTAATCTGGGAGAGATCTTCTTGGGAGCACCAGGTCTGCCTTTGTTCTCAACAGTACTACGTCTTTTAAATCTTGCAATAAATGAACCAATTGTTGAAAAGGTATGTTTGTGTCACTGGAGATGTTTCTGTAACTTTTTCCATTGTTCCATAGCTTAATAATTAACTCTTTTTGTCTAGTCATTATTAGAATCGTTATCAGTAAACAGTGGCTGAAGAATGATCCAATTTTGAACTGAATGTTGCAATAGAGTTACTGAGAATATTCTAGAACAGTTTAAAATCTTCTACTTTGAAATACAACCAAAATCTACCGTATTATATTGCAAAAATTGATACTGTATGAACACTTTTTCCACTATTCGAAATATAAAAATGTGCATAACTATCACTTATCGATGAATTTCTAATTTTAAATTGCAGATTCTGAAATACATATATAACATTGTTATTCGAGGTTCTCATTTGCTATAAGTGAGAATAACAAGCATTTGTTTGCTGTACAATCACTTATTCAACCCCACTGTATATATATATATAGCTAGATAGATAGATAGAGAGAGAGAGAGTGTGTGTGTGTGTGCGATGGACAAATTATCATAAAAATTACTCAAAAATGAAAATAACAGTGATATCTCATTTTAAAAGATATATTTATCAAAATTACAAAAAAAAATATCTTGCAATACTAAAGATTAAATTTATTCAATAAAATGGCCATTAGCATTAACCACAGCCTCTAGTTGACTTCAGAAGCTCCTGTGACTCTCCTTGTTTAAGTTGGTGAATGCTGCCATAATCATTATCTTCCATTCATCTTTGGTGTTAAAAAGAGTTGTTTTGGTCTCTTATTCAACTGTGCTCCACACATAATAATCAAGGGAGTTGCAGTCTGGACAGTTAGATGGCTAGATGTAATGGGTGATGTGGTTGCAGAAATTGTCTGACAGCCATGATTGGGTTCTCCTGCTTGTGTGGCATGGTGCAGAGTTCTGTTGCCAGACATAGGGTCTTCCATTAGCCACCCTCTTGACCCAGGGCAGCATTAACTCTTAAAGGCATTTGATGTTTAAGTTGGTGAATGCTACCATAATCCTTGCCTTCAGTTCATCTTAGGTTCCACATCTTTGCTGGTCTCTCACTCAACTGTGCCCCACCCATAATAATCAAGGAGGTTGCAAACTGGGGAGTTAGGTGGCCAGATGTAAGAGGTGATGGGATTGAAGAAATTGTCTGACAGCCATGATTGAGTTCTCCTGCTTGTGTGACATGGTGCAGAGTTCAGTTGCCAGACATAGGGTCTTCCTGCAGCCACTCTCTTGATCCAGGGCTGCACTACCTCTTCAAGCGAGGTTGAATGGGGACATAATATTGCCATCACTCGTGATTACTACAAACAACATGATGTTGACTGGATATCTGGTTTTTATCACACTCAGTACATATTTTGCAGACACAACAAACCAACAGTTGTTCTGTGGGTTCACCATCTTATCCTGGCAGAATTTTTTCTTCTCTCAGAAAAGCCAAAGCATGTTCAGTTGAAAGCAATGCTTGAGTTTGTTCAAAAGCTTCATAGTGCAGTCTTTCTTCTTGTCCTTCATGGCTTAGGATAAAAATTGACCCTTACCCATCTTGTATGAGAAATACTAAATGTCTTCTTGCATTACATGCCTGATATTAAATTCTGACACTCTTGTGTCCCTGGCTATGAACCTGATTGACTTGGAGGGATTGTTGTCAATCATGGCCTGGATCTCACCAACAAATTTAGGAGTTCTTTTCTTATCAGAATGATCAGAGTTAGTTTTCCAAGCTGCGGTATCTTCATAATTACCATTAGACTCATCCAACTTTTTCCAAATCCTGTCCTCAGATTGACACTTAAACAGTCTGAAATGTTTGGATTGGAGCTTTCGGCATGAATGTCAAGCAGTACAGCATGCTGTTTCCTAATTTCTGGCAGAGTGAATTTTTTTTTCACAGGTGGTGCCCAACTGACCCTACTATACTGTGCAGTTGACAAAATCAAAAACAATTTGTATGTGCAAAATAAATATATAAAATTGTGACAATTTACCCATCACAACCTATATATATATATATATATATATATATATATATATATATAATGGACAAAGTCTAACAATTATTTTAAGACATTATTTATGTTTATACGTTTTTAAAGATACAAATATTTAAGTAATATTTAAGTAAATGCTCTGTTTATAATAAACAATATTAACTACATTTTTATTTTATTATAAACAGAGCATTTACTTAAATATTTGTATCTATAAAAAGAACGTATAAACATAAAAAATGTCTTAAAATAATTGTCGAAGTTTGTCCATTTCATAATGTGTGATGTCATTTGGATACACTTCAAGCAGATATGAATGTACCAGAGAAAATCATAGAGAATTGTAGTATAAAAACAGTAAAATTGAAGTTGCTAACTGAAACGCTCCTCTGTGGCTAAATCAGTAAAGCACGTCAGGCTATATGACGGTTCCATATAGGATACAGGTTCAATTCCTGTTGGAGGATGCATATTTTCTATGAAAATTTCTAGGATGTTCAGGCTGGTAAATGTTGTTAATACTGTTTATTATAAACAGAGCATTTACTTAAATATTTGTATCTATAAAAAGAATGTATAAATATATATATATATATAATATCATTTTATGCAATCAGCAAACTATATAATAATTATCAATGTATATTTATTTATCTATTTCCTGTCTCATCTGTAGTGAGAAGGGAGATAAATTAACTAAAGTTAGTAAATTTATGTGTGATTACTTTACTCATTTTAATAATCTATACAAATAACTATTTATTTGGATTTAGACAAAATTATTTCCCAAGCTAAATGCACCATTTAATTAATCAGTTTCTTTACTCCCACATTTCTTAGAATGCAGTTGTATTTGTTCAAACCTTTCATGTGAGGCACTCAGATACCTTTGTCTATTAAGGGACCATCTTGCTGGAACTTGGTTTTGAAATAGGCTTTGTCACCACCTGTTTTTTGCCTTTCTGTTGTTAATCTTTTTCTTCAAGAGATATTTTCATTTCGTTGTTATATTAAGCACATACATTTTTTAACATGAAAAAAGGAGTAATCAATGAATCATAGATACCATTGAATGTTTGAAAAATATAAAAGAAACAGATTAAATGGTTCATTGATTTCTATTTTAGTTTTGAATTCTTTATCTCTGCTTTATTGAATCTCAAGACATTGTTTCAAGACTTTTGTTTTATTGTGCCTCACTATTAAAACTTTCTAACATTTGTCATCATTGTTGATGGAATGGGTAGGTAAACTAGTAGAAATATAATTTTACATAACTCTCTAAAATATGTGCCTGTATATGAATAATGAAAAATATCTTGTTTTGCATATCAAGATATATAAAATAATATAACTAATTATATATATATATATATATATGTAAAGGTGTGTGTGCAAGAGAGAAAGAGAGAGACTCTGGTATCTGAAATAGTGGAAGAGAAAAACCAAAAATTGAAGTTGTAATCTTGAGTTTTCAAGAATCCCTTTAATTCTTTTTGGGAATTATTGCTTACTTGCAAATGTGAGATTATAATTCCTGTACATTACAGAGAATCACCTTCATTTTCTGCAATTCTTTGTTGTTGCTAATGGCAAGTTGAAATGATATTTGGCGATGGCAATGTTTTGCTTATTTTAATGACATGAGAAGTTGGGTCTTTTAGGATCAACATTTTCTTCTGGCTATAAAGAAAAGCAGAATGGACAAAAAGAAATGTCAGGAATTGAATGTTAAATTTCAATCAGCTGACAGGTAAGATTCAAATGGGTCAGTGGGGGGGCGTTGAATGTGCAAGCTAATGAAAACAAATAAAGCCATGTGAACAGATTCATTTATTGAAATTCACTTTGAAAGTTTGATGTTAATATGAGACTAGGTCATGGAGAATAAACATATTTGTGCAATTTTTCCAAACTGATTATTGCATGTTTTCATTGACCATTCCAGTACAAAGCATATCGTTAAAATATTGACATCCATATGGGACACGGTCATTGAGGCACAATGAGCGATTATTACTTTCCAGGAATTTTTATTATTTACTCAACGTTTTCATTGACCATTCCAGTACAAGATCCTAAACATTTCCAATCTTTGTTTTTCTCTGTAAAATACTGAAGTTTTGAAGAGAATTTTATCATTTCCTGAAAATAAGATTGGGAAAGGTATTTTGTAAATTGGTTACATTAAATTATTTTCTTCCAGCTGACTTAGCTGTTGAAAGTGCATGTTATTTGCCTTAATGCAAACCATGTTCATTAAAGTGTGAAGCTATAGAAGAGCACTCTTATATAAAGACACTGGATTCTATCTAAATTTGGATGGAGATAAATGGCAAAAGCAAACTTCCAATCACAGTTCTCCTTCATATCTGAAGAAGGCTTTGTTTTGGAAATCATTAATGGATCCAGTGGTAGTTTCACAACCCAGGTCTGAATGTGCAAAGACTTTTCTATAAATTTTTATGGGAATTGTTCTGATGAAATTTCCTCTATGGTATTCAGACTTCTTGAATTTAAGTGCAGTATTAGACTGGCAGCAATGACTCATTATTTTGCTGTTGAAATGGCTAAATGTAAGTTCTCTACTTACAATTTTTTTTCTCGCATTTTTTGCTTGTGGAACTTTCTTCTGGCTTTTTCTTTTCCAGTGAACTTTGATTTTCCAAGATTTAAATGCAATTGAAATGTTATCTTCTATTTTTTTAATTCCACTTCTTTTACTGTTCTCTCTCCTTAATAATGATTTCTTTTTCTCATATTCTCTCACACTCAGAAACCCATTGCATCTTAGTGGTTTTATTGTCTTTCTTGTGGGTTGAAATGATTAAAAAAAGGTTGTAATTTAGAATTAACTTGGCCTTGATGGTCTCTCCAATAAAAGTCATTGAAGTTCTTTGGCTGGCAGTTCCAAGTTTCTTCTTCGAAAATGGTTCAGACAAAAGAAAATGAGATAGGAAAAATGGTAAATCACTATGTGAAAATAATCAGAAATGATGTCTTTTCAATGCCTTGTTCATGAAGATTGTTAACATTGTGGACAAAAGAAAACTGATTTTAAATTAGAGTGAAAATGTCTTTCTCCTGATTTCATGTTAAATTGCACTAATACTGGCTTAAACTTAAATGGCTAGGAAAAATCCTTTAATAAGGTTTCTACTAAAGTATGTTTGGAATTTGTAACCCTTGATATTTCCATGATGAAGAAAAATACATAAAAAATTCATTTAATTTTCTTCAATATTCTAATTCAATATGTAACATAAAGAAGAAAACTTACAAAATCATCAAAAACTAACAAGAAAATAACACAAATAACTTTGATAAAAACAGGCATATAATACCACTTACCACTCAATAACCAATTGAAAGGGATTTAAATTTAATATAAAATTTATTAAACTACTTCTAAAACAATAAGTGATTTAATTACTGCAAAACAAAATAAATACATTAAAACTAAAGCAGGAATTTAAAAATATCCTGCCAAAAATGACTTAAAAAATACATAGGTAGAACATCAATAAAAGAATATAGAAACACTTTTCCAAAGCAGAACACTCATTACATTAGTTGCTCATCATCCTAGGTCTGGCCATCATTTAGTCTTCAAGAAGGCAGTTGTACCTTGTCAGAACTTCAATTCTTTAACTCAAATGCAAGTGCTCACTTCAACATCCACAGCTCATATGACAAAAACAGATCTTAATTTTGTTTGACTCTCTACACCCACTTGTGGAATAATGTCCAAAAGTACCAGAGTCAAAATATTTCTTTTTAATTTTGTGAGCAAAGGAGATATCTCCTTTCCACATAAAATTTCTGCTGATATTGTAGGGAATTATTAAAAGCAATATTTATAAAAATAAAAAAAACTGAAAAAAGCTGAATGAAATCAGCAAAGTTAAACATGTGGATTTTCAAAATTTCAATTTAAGGATAAGAATCTCTAAATTGTAATATTGTAACTGGGCTTTGTTGTATTTTTCTTTTTCTCACCTCTCCCATCCACTTTTCCACTATTTCATGTCTAAGACTGATTCCATCAATGAAATTATTGTTAGTCTACCAAATTTCTTTCTCGCAATGAAATGTATCATTTATAAGCTTTTTTTCCATTTTGTCATTCACTTACCCACTGATATTTCTTTCAGTCTATCTTTCAGTCTATCTATATCAATATATAATGTATAGCAGTGGCTTGCAGAGTAGACAGCATTTTGATCTGTGCTGTCAAAGTCAGGTGTTTGGAGAAAAAAATATTGCTGACATTTGAAAAAAAGCCAGCTTCCAGGTAGATTATCCAGTATAAAATGGCAGACAATCAGGATATTGGAAAGTGAAATAGTTTGAAAAAAAAAGCTGAAATCATAGCTTTGATTCTTGAGAATTCTACAGAGATTGAGCTGGCCAATTCCAGGTTCAAAAACCTTTTCATTCTTGATACCTGGAAAGCAAATCGAATGATTTGTTGACACTCAGATTCAATTCAACAAAAAGACGACTGTCTTTATGAAATCTAAGGAATAAAAATATAAGTGGATATTAAATAGAGACATTTAGTTCAGATTTTACAAGAACAAGAATGTTATGATTCTAAGAAGAATTGAATATTTAGTTTTTAGACTACTGGGTGTTGTTTTCTGGAAAATTTAATATTTAAAATCTCCAATAAAAGCAGTTTTTTTCTTGCTGATTCAAAAGTGGCATTTACAGAAAGACAGAAAATATATTGCTTGTTTTTACACAAATTGAATAGAACTTTTAGAAGAAGGTAGAGAACATTCTTCCTCTTTTGTCTATTTCTCACCAAAATGTTATATTTGCAGATGTCATCAAACCATTGGTGCCACAAAAGTAAAATTTCTTCCACATTATTCTGGAAGCTTAATTCTGAAGTATAGTCTTTTTGAGAACAACTCACCTTTTAACAATAAGCACTTTTTATTTTCATCTTCCATTTTGATTGTGCTTTGTTCGAACAAAAAATTGGTAAACTTATGTTGAAAAATGGTCAGCGGCAGTCTTTGAAAAAAGAAGGAAAACCAAAAATTATTCCATGATTGTTTACTTTTCAAAAATAGTTTTAGCAGATAACTTTTTGGTTGTTGGCAGAAAATCTTGAATGAAGCGTTTGATCAGCAAGAAAAAAATTATTTCTTCTATTGCATATTATACTTTCTGTTTTTTCTTGAAAGCCTCTTCTCTCTTGATTATCTTGCAAAGGGCTGAAGAAAACCACCTTATTTCCTTATTGTTCAATCCAAAATGGCTTCATACTTTCTGCTCAAGTGTATTTTCTTTTTTTTTATTAGTAACTATTTACTTCAGATTATCTTTCTGCCTTGAAGCAATTACTGAACCATTAAATCATTAATTTTTTTTTCTCCCTTCACTTTGCTTCATGTCTGAAGTCAGTTTCATATTACATATTTTCTTGACATTACCCACAGTAAAATGACTTAGGATTCTTTCACCTTCACTCTAACCTTTGCTGCCTTCTCTGTCTTAAAATGTCTGCATATATTTACCCATGTTTTATAAAGCCTAACACTTTCCATTTGAAATATTTTATTGATAGGTCAATATAGAATCTATTATTTATTAGAATAAAAAAATTTAAGGTCACTTCAAAAACATATGCCATTTTATACAGATTGACAATCACTGTCAGTTATGTACAGTGTATGGCAGAAATGCCTGCTACATAATGGTAAGGTATTACTAGCAATGGTGTCTTCCTCTAGCTAATGTCTTATCATTATGTGTGAGGTATTTCTGCCACATGCTCTATTTAAAACGTTTCATTGTTGGTTATGATGGCTGAAATGTTTTGTATTTCTCAATGGTGCCAATGGTCAGGTAAAAACCCAAATTTCAGTTTCTAATTTACAAGGCAAACAGCCCATCCCAATTTGTGAGACTGACACAACACAGTCTTCCTGCTTTCGTTTTGACATCGTTGTATGAAATTTCAATTTCTAATATTCTGTTTTAAATGAACTTAATGGACAGTTTTAACCAATCAGACCACAGCAAGTAAATCTGTTTTCAAAATATGCATTTTTTTTTTTTTAAATTTTATCATTTTCAGGTATATGTTCTTGTCACCTTAATGTTCGATCACCTCATCTAACAAGTTATCTGAATGTTTCTAAGAATTCTACACACCCCTTTTCTGTTTAAAAACTGTCCCATCAACTGTAAAGAGAGAAAAGAATAATAATAGGTATATATCAGTAAACATGTATATTTTAATTATTTTATTTTGAGGAGAGAATGTCAATGTCTATGACAGGTGAGAATAAACAAAGTAAATAGCTGTTTGCTCATTTATCAGATAATCTCTACTACAGACACATGTTCAGGCATGTTTGTGTTTCTTCACGACCCACAAAGCCAATCTAAGATTTATACTGAAACTATGCTGGTTGGATCTTTGTTAGAGTTTTGGGGACAGAGTTCATAATCTGCCATAATCAACAGTTTTGAACAACGTTAACACATTCAAAGCCTTCGTCACGATGACTTTTGACTTTGTGTTAGCATGGCTGGCAGGTCCTGAACAGTTCCATCTACCAATTTCATTAGCAAGACTTGGATAAGCCTGTCGCATGGTTTTTCAGGCACTTCCCATGCTGAGATCATCTCCCCTGTAAGAAGTTGGCTGAACGAAGTGAGATTTACATCCAGAAAAGCATATAGCATACAAAATAGAAGAAAATGAGGTCAAAGTATGCTGAAGAGAATCATGGCATCTGGACTGGATGAATAGGATATTCAATGATGAATCGAGAATCTACATTGGTCAAGGTGATGATACTGGAACTTTTGTCTGGTGTCATTCAAATGAAACATATAAAGATGACTGCGTGAAGAAAACAAGTAAATTTCCCAAGTCAGTCATGATATGGGGTTGCATATCATTTAAAGAACCAGTAGAGATAGCAAGCATGAACTCAACAATCAATGCTCATTTTATACATTTAAATCCTGGGTAATTTTCTCGTTCTATCAATAGAAAATTGATTTGGTCATGATAATGCCATTTTTTTAAGATGATGATTCATTTTGTCAAAGAGCTAAGAGATTAAAGCTTTTCTTCAAGAAAGGCATATAAAATCAATGATATGGCCAATGAACAGATTGGATCTAAGGCCTACTGAATATTTATGGGGAAAATCTTTAAAAATGGTCCATGTAAAAGCTCCATCCATTTTAGTTGGACCAACATTCAGGAAACTTAGAACCACTTTGATAAAGAATATTGTCTTAAATTAGTGAAATCCATGCCTAAAAGAATTGATGATGTTATAAAAGCTCAAGGAGAGACAAGTAAATATTAATAGTAAATTTTTGTGTATTAATTTGTTATGGTCTGGTTGCTTGTACCACAGTGATAGTCCAAGGTAGAACCAATAAAGAAGAACTCAAACACAGATATATTACAAACAGGAATATATACAGAGAAGTAGAAAGTGTTAGTATGAACAATCACGTTTAGTAGCAATTGTCTGAACGTGACTCTGTTTCGGACTGCCTCTGACTTGACTGACTGACTCGCTCGCTCTGACTGACTGACAGACTCCTGACGGACTTCACTCCAGACTTCAGACTGAACTCCCTGCTTCCTCTTGAGGCACAGTATTTGTTACGTATGGAATAGTTATGTTATTATGGGTAAGGTCCCATAACATAATTCCATAAACTTTTTCTTAACATAATATTTCCTATGCATTGCTTATAAAAAAAAAGTTAGCATAGCATTAATTTAAATAATTTAATCTTGTTTATTTAAGGTATATTTTACAGAGCCTGAATATTCAGCTATTAGATAAGAACTGTTTTGAGTTTTATCTTTGGTCAGTTTATTTACTGCAAAATAAAAAAAAACAATGTAAGTATCTTCTAAATGTACTAATTGCATATTGTGCATATTGTTTGTCAAGGCTTGTGTGTGTGTATATATATATATATATATATATATATACACACACAGACACATACATACATATTATCCCTCACCAGTAGCATGACTCAGAGTTTTATACACAATGCAATCTTCATGTGTTGAGTAGAGAGTGATGATTATAAAATTTAAATTTTAATAAAAATATCTGGTTGACGCAATGTTGGCACAGTTCATAGATTACACAGGGTTTATTGTATTTAAAAAAAAAAATAAACATCTTCTAATTAAAATAGACAGGATTAAAGGTCATTTTAAAAAACTTTATATTTTTTATCGGAATTGTCCCTCCTATGGGGAAAATGTTTACTTAAAATATATATATATATATATATATATATATATATACAGGTGAGGCAAAAAATGTATATTTTCTGATATATATATATATATATATATATATATATATATATATATATTAAAGTATACCACCATGATGGAAAAATGTATACTCATATATATATATATATATATATATATATACATGAATTATTCACACAAAAATTAATGCAAAGGTTAATGATTTAAATGGCGAGACATCCATCATCGCAAACAATTCAAATAATATACAAAAACCTCCGTATCCGTTATGAATGAAATGATCCCTGTTTATATAAATTTCTGCCGTATTAGGTCTTATTTTTACTACAAGCTTTCGTCTTTACGGCAGAAATTTATATAAACAGGGATCATTTCATTCATAACGGATACTTTTCAATTGTTTTGTGATGGATGTCTAATTTTAAATCATTAATTGCATTAGTTTTTTGATTAATTACGTTTATTTGTAAATATATACATATATATATATATATATATATATATATATATATATATATATATATATTTTATTTGTAAGTACACATGGTGAGGCAAAAATGTATACTTACTAATGCATATAAGTATACATAGGTAAGGAAAAACGTATACTTAAATATATATATATATATATATATATATATATATATATACTTATATGTATTAGTAAGTATGCAATTTTTTACTCATTGGTGGCACAACTTGGAGTTTCATGCAGAATGCAATCTTCAGATGCAGGGTTTGGCTTTTGATAAAAATATCTGTTTAGTGCAGTTTTGGCATGGTCCATGTATTATATAAGGAATAATTTTTTTTTTTAGTTTTTTTAAATAAATTTAAATCCCCATTTATTTTAAATATAAAATCCAAATCTTGTCTATTTTAAATACAAAACCTTTTTTACTTTTATATACAGTAATCCCTGTGCTAACATTGCATTAACCAGATATTTTTTATTTAAATTTGATTGTCTCCTTAGCCACATCATTGATTAATTTCTATTGATTTTCTTCTTTTAATTATGTCTCACTGTTTTACTGTTGCGCTAGTTTTATGTAACTTTATATTTTATTTTAATTGTTTCTTTTCTTGCACTTCTTACCTGTAGAACTCTCTTTCAATTTCTTGCTTTTCTATCACCTACAATATGCAATGCAAATCACCATGTTCTGTCTTCCTGTACCCTGTTCTTTTATTGTCCTTTCTCCTCACTAAAGTTTTCTCATTTTCTTTCATTGCCATTAACCCCTTGCATCTTAGTGGCATTATCACCTTGCTTGGTGAGAAATGATTTAAAAAAAGAACCTAAAAGGCAGACAAGACAGAAGTTATGTAAAATTCCAGAGTCAATTGGAGACTTCTTTTCAGAGTTAAAGAATAAGTACATCTTTCTTTCTCACTGGTACAAGAAGTCAGAGTTGAGATTTTAGACAATATTTAACTTCTAATTAATGAAAAAATTGAAATTTCTTTAAAAATGACAGAATATAAAATCTTTAAAAAATTTATTGACAATTTTTATCATCCAAAATATATTTGAATGTCTGCTGGTGTAATGCATAGAAGATAAATTAGGTAGATGGGTCTGCAGGTTTGCCTAAATCTATCACTGACGAGTGATTGTCACACTACACTGCTTCTTGACCAATTTGCACCCATTCCGAGACTGCATCTAACCTAATATGAATGAATTATTCCAGTTGAATAATGAATTGTATTACTGAGAATATGTTGCTCAGAATTTATTTGAGGAAACATTCTGGTGACTTCTGATTTATGGTGTGGCTATCACACCTGCTTTACATGAGCACAATTCATGTATGTATGGGATGTAAGGAGAGGTGTATTCACACACTCAAGATCCTGCACTTGAAAAATGTTAAAAAGTTGTGGACAGCTATTGAAATCACATGGCTCAGCATCTCTCAAGAGGTTCAATATTAGCTTGTGGAATTGTGACTACATCAAGTTACTGCACAAGATGGTTTTTAATATATATATATATATATATATATATATTAGTGGTCAATGTAATAAATTATAACCATGTAATATTAGTGTTTCAGCCTTTTATATTATATATATATTAAAATAAAATAAATCCTAATGAGCCAGGTACTACCTGCCTAGGTTTCACCACATGGGATCATCAGAGTTAACTTAATACTCACCAGTTTTTTCGCTTTGTACCAGAAATTTAAGGCCCTGTTAGAGGTTTCTGGTTCTTTCTTTTTTTTCAAAATTTTTTCTTGGAGGCTAATTTGTTTGAAAATTATGCTATCCAGGTTTTTTCACCCACCAAGTTTAAATAAATTTACATTTTATATATATATATATGATAAGATAAAGAACAAAATTGAAACATTTATCAATCAAATATTTTTCACTTTTATTAAAGCTCAAAGAAAAAATTCTGGTATTTTTATTTTTGTGTTGTTTGATTTTCATGGGTCAGTCATGTTTCACATGCATTTGACTCCTTAAATCAATGTTAGTATAATTGTGGCATTCCAAATTCAAGGGGAAATGAGGCATCCATCTGAAGTTTCAAGAAATTAATGGATTCCAAACCTACCTGAAGGACCGTAAACATTGTTATATGCATGTAAGTGCATAAAAATTCTAGTTTGGTTGTGTGAGAATCAGATGATAATGTATATGGGAAAGTCCAAAATTATCAACAAACTTGTCTAAAGATGTATTCTGGCAAAAGTGTGGATAATATTTGGTTTACTGTCATATATTTGTAAGTGTGTGTCTAAGTTTAGTATACATTGTTTTTGTGTTTTTCACATGTTGATTTTGGAATGTTTATATACATACATATATATATATACATACACCATTTGTTTTAGATAAACATATGTTACATTCTTTAAGAATGGATTTAATAAAGGTTAGCAATGTAATATAAATTTTTTGACTTGTGTTTATAGTTGGTAATAAGTAAGTGATTTGTTTATTTCAAATCCATGTGTGAATTCGATGGTCGGTTCAACCTTACTAGATTTCATTCTTATGACTCTTAGATTTATATTATGAGGATATCCTAAAAGAACATAATCTATGTATCTTAGGTAAGTTGAGCTTTTAGGCATGATGTGATTGAATAGACTGGACTCTCAAAATTCTAGGAAAATACCACTAACAGGTAAGCTGAATTTTTGCTTATAGAAATCTTTATTGAAAGAGAGAAAAAACAATAGTTAGTGATTCATTTACACAGTCATATAATTTTATGGACAGAGGAAGGTTTTCTTTAAATTTTTTGAAGAGGTTTCTCTATGATGAGGAATTATGTAACTGGTATATTTGTTGATAATGATTTGATATCTAAGCTAGCCATAACCTTGCTTTTCATGTTTATGTTTCAGATCTTCTGGATTATAGATGTATAAACATAAATATGGAAAGAAAAGTTGTGACTAGCATAGCATATATATATATATATATATATATATATATATATATATATATACGGTTGTTAGTTAGAGTTGAGTCCAACCAGGGAACGGTTATATTACAAAGTGTTCTATACACAATTGAAAAAATTGGATGAGCTGAGCTTTTAAATATTAAAAAACAGGAAGATTAATCACTTAACACACCTACTGCCATGGGTTCAACCATTGAGGTCTCATCAGGTGGTAGATAATAGTTAATTGCAAAAATATAAATGAGACTTTACTTCATTGTGACTAGAAGGAAAGATCTTCAGACACTTGAGAGAAGGTATATTGAAAAACAAACCCCAAAATATATTTTGTACACATGAAGAAAAAATGGAAACAAAAAACATGAGAATTATTATTAGCACAGACAAAAAGAATATAAGTAAATCTGTAATGCTTTAAATAGCCTTGGTGGTAACCTGAGAAAAAAAAAAAAGGACAATAAAACTGGATGTAAAACAAAGTGTTGAAAAAGCACAACTATGTAGCAAGTGGCACAGCAAATACTTGTTAAGATGCCTCTTCTTTTTCATCTATGTGCCATGTCCCTTCAGAACATTATAGCTCTCCACAATTTCTTATCCTTTATAGCTCTTGATAAATTTTGTCTTTTTGTTAGCTCTTCTAAACCTTATTCCACCATCCATTTATGCACAAGGTAGTTTATACATTGTTTTCATCAATCTCTCTTGCCTTCAATATGTCTTGTGAGTATCAAATTTTCCAAGCCCTCTTTCCTCATTATGCACTATAGAAATTTCAACTTTCTCTTACTGATGTTAAGTAAAAGTGTCCTTTTTGTTTTCATTTTTTTTAAAACTTCATTGTTGGTCACATATTTGATCCATATCTCTGCATCCTTCTATAGAACCACATTTCTCTTCTTCATCTGTTAGGAGACTGTCCAGCATTCACTACCATATCAAAGGACTGATGCTACTTAACAGTTCAGTAGTTTTTCCTTTGTTTCTAACAACATTTTCCTTTCTTAATACATTGCTTAGCTTTTGGAAGGCACCTTTCACTATCCCGATGCACCTTCAGATTTGCATGTCATACTTTCTATCTGCTTTTAAATCACTTCCCAGATATTTAAATTTTTATACTTATTTGATTTTGCTATCTCCAATTTGTAAATTGCATGTTGGGCTGTTCCTTTTGCTAACAAACATGCATTTCATCTTCTTGCAATTAATATTTAGTCCTTTCTTCTTGCTTTTCTTAACTACCTTCTGTAAGAATTCTTGTAGCTTTCTTTCTGTGTCTGCTATCAACACTGGGTCATCTGCACATCTTATGTTGCTTTAAGTCTCTTCTTCATCTTTGAGGAGATTGTCCAGCCTTTGCTGCCATATAGGAGGACTGATATTACATAAGAGTTCAGTATGATTTTCTTTGTTTCTAATGAATTTTTTCTATTTCTTAATACTTTGCTTAGCATTTGGAAGGCATTTTTCACTACCCCAATGTGTTTTTGGAATCAGTGTCACACTTTCCATTCTTTGTTAAAACACTTCCCAGATATTTTGGTTTTAATATTTCCAATTTGTAATTTGCATGTTGGGCTGTTCCTTTTTGCTAATAATCACGCATTCTATCTTCTTGTAATTGATGTTTAGTCCTTTCTTCTTGCTTTCTTTCACTATCTTCCATAGAAGTTCCTGTATTTTCCTTTCTCTGCCTGCTATCAACACTGTGTCATCTGCATATCTTATATTGTTAAGATTGTGGCCACCCATAATGAATCCTGGTAGGACTTCTAATTCTCTCAGAATTGCATCAATGTATGTGTTGAATTAGTCTGGTGAGAAGATGCATCCTTGTCTTAGACTACTTTCTATATTTGTATATTTAATGAATTCATTTTCTATCTGTAGGCAGGATTTTTACTGCCAGTCCAGGTTGTGGATTATTGTAATATCCTTTCCAAATTATGTTAAGGTTACCTTTTAGTTCCAACAGTTTTATGTGATATACTTTATCAAACACTTTTACTTAATCTATAAAACACAGGCACACATCTTTCTGCATTTTTATTGCTCTTTCTGATATCATCCTGAGCATAAATATTGCATTCTTTGTTCCAGTGTCTTCAAAGAACCTGCACTGTTCGTGATCAATCTCTGTGTGTTCTATTCATCAGAATTCAGATGATACATTTTTTACATGCCTCATTCGACTGAAAGTCTGATGGAGTTTGCATTTGTTTGCATCAGACTTCTGAGGCAGTGCTAAGGAAATATATCTACCTCAGTCTTCAGGTATAACACCACTGTTGTAGATTTCACTTATTATACCTACAATCTTGTCAATGCCAAAATTACTTATGGCTGCCAGCATCTCTCTTAGAATTCCATCTGGTTCTGCTGCTTTGTTTCTTTTCATTTTGGTCAGGGCTGATTTCACTTCAGATTTTAATATTTCTGGCCGTTTGGTATTTCTGTGTATTGCCAGTTGTTCTCTTTCATTGTAGAATAGTTCTTTGATTCATTTGTTCCATATCTCAAGTAGTTTTTCTTTCTCTAATATCAGAATCCCATCCTTGGTTTAGTTTATTTTGTTTTATGGCATATCAACCTCAATGGGTTATTTAATGCTGACAAAAAATCTTTATTACTGGTAATATTTTGTTTTGTCAAAAATCTGTTTCTGGTAATACTTTTCCCTCAAAATTATATTGCTGGTAACAATTTTTTTCAAAAAGTATTGCTGGTAATAATTAACAATTTGCCCTTAGCTGGGACCCTAACAGGTGCTACCACCCTGGGTCAGGGTGGACCTGGGAACACCAGCAATTAAGAGGTGGTTCCACATTCCTCAGAACCTCCAGATCAGAGGCCTTGCTGCTGGACATAGTTTATCGTCTTACCGAGGATGCAGATGTAGTTTAATGTTTTACCCAGGACGCCCATCCTTGGATTTTATGCATCCTGTTGAGGCACATGTCTTTCCTTCTTTTAGTTCTCTTATTTTTCATGCATATCTGCTTTATATTTAGTAATCTTTTATCTAATTCCCATGTCACTCATATCTCCTTGGTACATAGCCTAAATTTTCTAAAACTGCCATGACACACAGAAACTGATTTTATAATTGTTCAAGAAATTTCTGTCCTAATTCCTACTTGGTCATCAAATAATTATTAGATAATGTAATCTTATTTAAATACTTTTTATTATTTAAACTCATTGGATGATCATAATACCTTTTCTGCCGTTCTTATATATAACTTTTTTTGGTAATAACCAACACTCTTTAATGAAACCTCATATAGAATGTTACTTTTTGGAATTATATATATATATATATATATATATATATATATATATATATATATTTACAACAGAGGATGTCTGTGTGTCTGTCTGTCTGATACCTTTTCACTCGAGATCCATCCAACCGATTTTGACCAAACTTGGCACATACATTGTACAATGAAAGAGATAGGTTCTTACTGTAAAAAATCAATAATTTTTTAAAAATCAATAAATTCAACTTTTTTTCCCCCAATTTTGTTCAAACTCAGTATGTACATCATGATGAGCTCAACGATATCTCATTTTTATTTCTACACCACTGCATTTACTGAAAAACTGTGAAAAACAAAAACTCAATTTCAACATAAATCTTAAACTGAAAACTCCCTCAATTTTCAAGCAATCTAATACAAACTTCACTCAATTGTAGCCAACAATAAGTTAACTTTATAATTCAGTCCACCCATATAGTGAAAATGCACATAAATAACCAAAAATGGTGATTTTTACTGGTTTCTTTCATATTTTTCATTGATCTTTCAACCTATTTCCATCAAACTTAACAATTGCTTTATAAATGGATTCTTTTTTACATCGCTGGTAGCACACTGACAAATTGAATTTCGAAAACTTTGTAGTCTGAAGTGGGTCTTCATGTTGCCTGTTTTACCCCTTCATGTCCTCAGCTAACTTTGATTGAATAAATACAGACTACTTCTATTATATAAGTAACTGCATTAATTCAAAATGTTTTTTTAATGAAAGTACTTTAAAGCAATTAAAGAAGATAGACTCTGTTATATCGAAACATGATGCTGTTTTTGCTCCATTCTAATTGAATGCTTTTTCTGATCAACCAGCTGGGTATGGTTGTAAGTATATTATAAGTATAAAATCTTCCCTTGATCAGTCATAACTGCCTCTGTATTTGTCAAAAATGATATCAAATCAGTAGAAGTTGTGTGACTTCATTTTGGTGAGGATGTTGTTTTGGATGGATTCAGTATAATTGGTTTAGAGTTTGATAAATCCATTTATATACAATTATATGTAGAAAACTTTTAAGATCATTTTATGTACACCAAGTTTTAAGGGACAGTTTATAAATATTTATATGCAAAAAATTTTAGGGGTCAATATCTTTACAGTATGTTTTAGGGATCAGTTGATATGAATTTATGTGCAGTTCATTTTAAGGGTTATTTTATATACTTCGATATGCAATAAATGTTACTGATATATTTATATACAGTAAATCTAAGGTTCAGTTTATATACAGTAAATGAGTTCTGTATATCTCTCACAGTGAAAATAGGATAACATTAGCATGATAACAAATACTAAAATGCTCTGTTATCTTGTAGTTTATCGGAGAATTTCCCCTTTCACTGATTCATGAATAGACAGAATTTTACTATAAGGGAAAAAATCTAATTCACCATGTCCATAATTATATCCATTGTAACATAAATTGTTAATTTCTGCATAAAAATCGAAAATAGATATCTTCAGACTTTTTACACTTTTTGAGATATTAAAGCTATTTCTAGCTACAGATTATATATTAGCCTTATTGGTCTCTACAGCTCAAGTTTGCTGTATCTTCCAGTTTGTCCTGCAGGTGCATAAATATTACAGATATTAATACGATTCACCTATTTCAGGAGTCTATTTGCAATATTTTTTCTTAGATCAAGTTCTCTCAGTCACTGTGTGTTTATCTAAAAATAAATATGCTTAACTTCACCTTCATCCCTGCTGTGTGCCAACGGCTTAGTGATAGAATCCCCCGACTGACGCCAATTCAGTTGGGTTTCGATCCTAGCTAGAGGCAACCAGATGTCTATCCGCACTGATGAGCTGTGATACAGTGAAACAGTCTGTCTGTGGATGACAATATATATATATATATATATATATATATATATATATATATATATATATATATAGTCACACATTATGAAATCCAACAATTATTTTAAGACATTTTTATGTTTAACATTCTTTTTATAGATACAAATATTTAAGTATATGCTCTGTTTATAATAAACAGTATTAAACAACATTTACTGACCTGAATGTCCAAGAAATTTTAACAGAAAATATCCTGTCGGAGGATGAATATTTTCCTGTGAAAATTTTTCGGACATTCAGGCTGGGAAATGTTGTTTAATACTGTTTATTATAAACAGAGCATTTACTTAAATATTTGTATCTATAAAAAGAATGTTAAACATAAAATAAATTAATATATATATATATATATATATATATATATATATATATACATACACACACAGTGTGTCAGGTATTTTAGATTACATTTTTAGTGGTTAAGAAATGTAAGATGACATACATGGCAGTACCAAATTTTGCCCTTGTCATTCCTTTTTCAGATGTCCTGAGAGAATTAACATAAATCTTCTGATATAACACAATAAATTCTGTCATTAAAAGTACTCTTGGTACCAGCTACCAATTTCAGTGACACGGAGAAAAGGAAGGATGACAGGTGACTCTATGCAAACCTCAATGATTTAGCTGTAGTGATCTATATCAAACTGATGTTGCTAATGATGGTCTCTTTAAATAATAAAGTCCTTGTCATACTGCCCCACTTCTTCCTATAATACCTCAGAATATCGTATGTCAAGGTGATGGGTATTAGTTAAGCCATGTGTAGAATAAAAAGTGCATGAAAAAGCCATGAAAAGAAATAATCTTCAAACACAACTTTACAAAGTTTTTTACTTAGTATAAAAATAATCTATGTTTAATTTTAAGCTGAAAAAAAAAAAACAAGTTATAAAGTTCCTCACAAATAAATTTCATACAATAAATGTTTCATTTTTTTTTTTTCACAACACAAAAGAAATGTATTTGTATAGGATGAAAGTTATATGAATTCTTAATGTAAACATTCACAATATATCTTATGTATGTGTATGATGTAATTTCATCAGCAACCGATTTTCTGTATTAATACTGATAGAATTACACTTGTTTATATATCTTGCTCAGGCATTTTTCATCAGATAAACTATGCAAACTGATTTATGAAAATACTTTAAAAGTGAGAATTAATAATACAAAAAATGAACTTAGTACTCAATAAGTTAATTTGAGTATGTAGTATTGTTTGCAATCCCTGGTCAAATTATACTGAAGACTATAAATTTACATTATGCTATTTCTTAAAAAAATCAGCTCACAGGAAGTTAAAAGTTAGATTTACTAAACTGAAAAGTTTTATTGGTTAATAAATATATTTCCTAATTTTTAATTTCGATTTTTAGGGGAGAAAAGATTGTTATTCATTTTCTGGCTGTGAGCTTTCAAATTTTTTAGCAAATGACAAAAAAGGTTGTCTGCTTTTTGAAAGCTTGACTAACATTTGAGACAATGTCACTGATTGGTTAATAAATGCTAATGTGGGAATTTTGAATTTGAAGCTTGTGTGAGACTATTTTTGTACAGAATTGAGATTTTAGTAACACTACTTAAATGTAATGAATTTCTTTGAGAATTTTTAACAGGGTTCCAGACATGTATTGAGAATGTAATTTGAACCCACTGTATAAATATATGTGATATATTGTTAAGAAGAATATTAACCAGTAGACACCATAATAACAAGAACTTGTTGAAGACTGCCAAAACAAAAATACCAAGTGTGCCAGCAAATAGGACACAAGTTAAACCTTTCCACAACAGAAACTTTGATCTAGAATTGGAATGAAAAGAATGATATCACTTACAATGAACCCATCAAAAAAATTCAAGATTCAGAATTAGTAAATACTAAGCATTTCAGATACTTTGGTCAATGGATTAGTTATAACAAATTTAGTACAGGAGAAAAGGAAATACAATATTGAAATAGGCTGTGCTAGGAATAGTTTTGTATAATATCACAAGTTGATAAAAACAAAGCAAAACATAAAAATGAGGTCATCTTCAGAAAAAGCCTTGTCAGATTGGGATTTTAATATGGCTGCCATGTATGCTGTCATGTATCATTTACAAATATCTAAACTGTATGCAACCACTTTCAAAGATCAATGGGTAAAAATGGTTTTGAGTGAATGAACCCTGTAGGTCTTAGCAATGACCATCTTGCTTCAAACCTTGTGGACTGGCACTCCAAAACAGAACAGTACAGAACCACATTAAATTTAAATGAAAGGAACTCAAACACATGATGGAAAGAGAATGCTTTATTCAGACTACTTTATTCTCCATATATGTGTCCTATATCAAAATAGCTGCTCAGTTACTTCTGGGTAAAGCTGTCCTTTGTGAAGATTAACACAAATCACTTGAGGACTTTAAACAGCAGCAACTACTAAAATGAAACTCTAAGAAAAAATAATGACATAATCAAGATATTGATATTCCATGGTACTTCAAATAAAAGGTTAGGAAGGAAACCTCCATTAATCCTGGAAAGAGTGATAAGTCACTGCACTTGAAAAATTGATTGTAGAGAAAGATTATATATATTTTAACCAAAAGTAGCACTGAATGTTATATCAATGAATGTCAAGTGTTTGCTTCTAAGAAAACGGCTTTTACTATCATTTACTGATCTGGTCATTCAGTCATTTCTGAGTCTACAATGATGCTGATGGAATTTTAATTGAGTAACTATTTTCTATTTAACAAAGTTGAACACATACAAATTATTCTGTTTTGCAAATTACTTTTTCTGTTAAATATTTGAATATTTTCTTTTTTTTTCCAATCTGTTGGTTCACTATATATATATATATATATATATATATATATATATATATATACACTCCTGTTCTTCTGTTACAATTCTAATTTTTCCATACATATACAACTCAAAGGTAAGTATAAATGTTTTACTGAGTCCAACTTTTGAACCAAACCTCATCAAATATATTTGTTTTACGAACAATTGTATTAACTGTGTTTTTGACATATTTGAAATTTTCTTCATTCCTCCCCTCCCAACACCCAAGACAAATATTCAAGAAAAGAAAGATAATAATAAGTTATTCGAAGATTTATTGTGAAATGCAAAGTGCAGCCAGACAATGTCTTTTCAGTTTACCATTTTGTTGTAGACATTTTCCCTTAATATAGAATTCCCTGTGTGTTTCAACAAGTACAGTATATAATTTCCAATTCTGAACACTTGGTCAGTCAGTCTGATGGGGGCTTCATTATCCGTAACACCCAACCCTTGCGACCTCGGAGTTACTATCTAATTGCCATCAGAATGGAATCAAAACATCATCTGTATTTTGCTTTGACATATTTCATGTTTTGTAGTTGTTTGTGGCAGTGTAGATGATTTTTCAGAATTAAGATAATTGTCAGCCAATGTTGTTGTGCTTCAGTGTCTTTTTATCTTACATGGTGTCAAAATGACAAATAATGTCCTGATGTTAAAACAAAAACAAAACTCCAAACCTATATACCTATGAATGGTTTTCTCAATATTGGTCACAGGTGAATGTACTTATTTGTATGGGCTCTCATGGGTGGTTATTAACTACAGAAGAAATTGCACCTTGTTGTTGAAAAATGATCTCCAAAATTGCTCTGACTTTTGATTACAAGGAAGAGATGAAATTCTAAGAAGGAAACACTTCACAACCATCTCTTGAACTTTTGTCAAAGATTTAAGTCTTTCCTTAGAATTGTTAACTCTGCTCTTATAGCTTTCAGAGGACTATTATGGAGATTGTTTATGCTAATCCTTCCAAGGATTGAACTCTTCATACTTGGCTAGCAAATATTATTGAATCACCCTGTCTCACCTGCTAATGAGCCCACTCTATTCTCTTCTAACTTTCAAATGACTATTTTGGAGATTGTTAATGTTAATCCTTCCAAGGATTGAACTCTTCATACTTGCCTCACAAATATTGCAGAATTATCTTCCCACTTGCTAATTAAAAATGAGCCCACCCATTTTCATAAGAGCATCTAATAATTTGTTCAGAGAGCGAAAGATTCATTTGCTTCTTGGATTCAATGTTGGACAGTTTTAGAGTTTAAACAAACATTATGCAACATATTTGAAAAGGAACTATGTAATATTTTGTAAATAAATTGTATGAGGAAAAACAGATTTGGAATTTATTAAAAACTAATTATTTTTTTTTAAATTTTGAAGGGAAAGATATTTCACTTTAATGAACAACCTGTGGAATTTTAAGAAAACACTTCAGCAAGTCAGTTGAATCAATTAAAGTCTGTCAGAAGCATATCTATGGGAAAAGGATCAGCTCTTTCTAATTTAGATTGGTTGTTTATTGGGGTGGACAATTTAAGAAATGTTAAGGACTTGGAATTTTCTTTTGCATTGTCTTGAGGAAAAATAACATCTTGTAAGTTAATGACATCTTTAAAAAAAGTCACACACAAAACAAAAATTCCAATTACTATTTACTAGAAAATCATTTCACCACATAAATGACAATGATTTGGGATGGAAGGTAACTCTTCTATTCAGCTGCTGTGTCTTCTCACTATAAGATCAGAACTGTAAAATCTTCAGCTAACAATACAAGTTCCAAGGCCCACCATTTATTTTTCTCCTCAGATATGTATAAATACCTACTCAATAAATACCATGTTAAAAAGGGATCAGCATAAAAATTAATCACCATGTTAAAAGGGGATCAGCATAAAAATATCTGGTGATTTTTTTAGTGATACCAATTTTAGTTATACTCTTGTTCATAATGAAAATGAAAACATTGATATTTTGAAATTCTCAGATGAAAATATTTTCAACGTTGCAGTTCATTTGGATGAGCCACCTTATTTATCATGCCTTTTCTTAAAACATTACATAAAATGACATGTCTTCTGAACAATGATTTCATCTCACATCTTTTACCTTTAGAGATTATCATTCATAGCTGATCCCTGAACCAATTGAGCAAGTTGTGATAATAAAACCTAATCTTTCTGCCATTGTTTTTTTTCTTTTAGCTTTCTTCCAAGCTTTATTGTTGACTGTCAAGCGGCAAAACCTGTAGTAATACTTTTAAGGTGTTTTGAGATTGTTTTTCATTATTTTAAATTCTAGTTTATAAGGGTCATTAAAAAATCCTGATAAGAATATTTTACTTTTTCCAAATAAAATATTGAAAATATTTGTTGTATGGCCCTTTCATACTGCGGGTAGTCTTGGAGCAATGATCTTGATTCCCTCATATGTTGCATTCTTTTCTTTGTCATCTTCTGGCTGAGTGATTGCTAGTTGGTTTGTTTGGAGATGAAATGACAACTTCAGCAAAAGGGATTTTGAAACTTAACTATTTTATTAAACATGTTGATATATACATTTTTAACTAGCCATTGGGGTCGCTCTGTCAGCCTCACTAGGGAGCAAGTTCCCTGAGACACGAAATAACCATGTTTAATGTGTATGACATGTAAAACTTAACTCACTAAAAACACTTTCTAACTCTAACATTCTCACGTTTGGCTCAGCCAATCAAAAACCATTTCCTTTCTTTTGTCTACCAGCATAACCAGAATAATTTACTACACAGAAACTGGCAACTGTGTTACCAGACAAGTTCTCTATTTATCAGATGAGAGACTAGAGCACCAGATGTCTTCACTAAATACGTATGGGCAACAATGTCATCAAAAGGTTTTGGTTTTTAATCATTTCATCCCAAGCAAGACAATAAATCCACTAAGACACGAGGAGTTAATGAAGGTAATAGACTATGAGAAAATAAAACATTAAGGAAAGAGAACAATAAAAGGAAAGGAATTAAGAAGATAGAAGGTAATGATTGACATTGCATTTAAATTTTGAAGATCAATGTTCACTGGAATGCAATCTGCTACATAGAGATGACCAGTTCATTGGAGTCTTCAAGTGACAATCATGTGTTTTAGATGTATTTATTAGCTTTTACCTCTTGATGAAATATATATATATATATATATATATATATATATATGAACATAAAGCCCTATGCCAACAACACAACACAGAGTTTCATGCTCAAGGAAATCATCAGGTACTAATTTGAATTTACACTGTTTGGATAAAAAACATGTGTTTAATATTTCTGGGTCTCATGAGTTGTTTTGGTAGATTATAATAAATATAGATAAGTATTTAATTGCATTATAATCTAATCTTGAATTTGAATTTAGGCTCAAACTTACATTTAAGATTGAAAATGATAATTAGCAAAAATTCTGATTTAATTTTCTGATGTTCGTTAAAAATGGATGCTGTAATTAAAATAAGAAAAATGATCATTTCATCACCAGAATTTGCTGTCCTGACCCTTGTGTTTTGAGTAGGATATTTTAATTACTAAGGAGAGAAATTAATAAAAAATTTAATTTATTCAACAATTTGCAATCACACAGACAAGAGGCATCTTTTTTTTTTTTTTTTTTAAGTATATGTAATATGAAAAACTCATAAATTATCAATTTTGCCATGTTTTCTATTTTGAACAAAATTATAATGAATTTTGTAATTTAAATAATTTTAGATAATAAAAACCAGTTGTTAATTTTTTGCAGAGTAATTAAATGGACAAAGATAAGGTTTTGTTATATTTTATAAAATATAACTTATAAAATGCAAAAATTTCATTATTTAAAAGAACTTCATCAGACTAAAGTAAAATGTTCCTCTGATGAAAGGTGAGGAGGGAAGTATAAATGAGGGCGTGTTGGTTATAATTATACACCAAGAGGAAACATAGAAATTTTAGGGATGTTAAATTAAAAATCTTTTTGCATTCAACATGTCTAGACTCAACCAATTTCTTTTAGTTTCCTAATGTTTCATTTTTATCAATGTTCTTTTTCCATTTTGTTATTCTGTTAACCAATTTTGTTCTAATATATAGAAATTTATATATCATATTCTCTCATTTCTTTAAAATACATAAAACATGTAAATTAACACACACATACATATATATCATGGACTCTCCTGTCATAGATCGACATGGGCTGTTGGCAAGTGCCTGCCAAGCACTGCTACGTGGTGGAAGGAAGTGATAACTCCCTGCCAGAACACAATACCTCACCCTACAATGTATGAGGGTCAGGCCACTTACTTTCTTGGAACCGACAATCAAACAACCTGCACATATAATTTGACTATAGTGGTGAAGATTTTGTGCAGAACCAACCACACTCCTTAGGTTTTGAATTCAAATTTGTCCTTCTCCTAGACCAGTTGCCATCCAAGGCTATAGAACCCAGTCTGTCCATCTAATTACCCATTAGTAAGGGTATTAGCATGTAAGTGAATGTAATGGATTTGACTGGAATTTGAACTCAGCTCTCTGATTCCTCAATCCAAGCCACTATATATATATATATATATATATATATATATATATATATTCTTAGGTTTTCTTGTGCCAGTAGATATCTTCTAGGTAGTATTATTCCCAAGGGTGACATTTCTGAAACCTTGTATAAAAATCTATTTAAAGTCTTTGTAGTCAAAGAAGACACCCTAACCCAAAATCCATAGATGTGAACACAAGAGATTCTCACAAGATATCGTAGCTGCCACCCTTGTCACACACATATTTTTTCCCTGGTGCACCAACTACATGAATTTAAGCATGCTACTAGATTGGTAACTAAGTACTATGTTGCTTTTATATATATATATATATATATATATATATATATATATAATGAATACAGAATCCTTAAAAATCCATTAGGTCAAGTAATTTTAAATTGTTTCTTGTGTCTACACTTGAAGATAAGTTCATTTCATTGCTTCAGTAATTCATCAACATTTTTATACTTAATCATTATGATTTTCTCTTTTATGCATAGATTGTATCTATACACAGTATCATTAATTCACACAATAAATTTTAATTAGAAAAATTTTTGATAGTGAAACACAGGAAAATAAGCCTCCTTGTAAAACTGAAACTAACTGTCAAGTTGGAGGTATTTGTACTTCTGAAAATGTAGTATACAAAGCTACTATTTTTCCAAAGGAAAATATTAGTCAGAAGAAGGTATACATAGGAATATTCGCTGGGAGTTTGAAGCAAAGACTCCAGTATTCCTTCACCAATGCGTCTTTAAGATATCAAACTGCTCTATCTAAACATTACTGGAATCTTAAAGATGGAGGCTTAATCTCAGAAATCAAATGGAGGATCATTTATCAATCACAGACTCCAAACAACTTCAGGAACAGATGCAATCTATGCATAAAAGAGAAAATCATAATGATTAAGTATAAAAATACTGATGAATTATTGAATCAATGAAATGATCTTCAAGTGTAGACAAATGAACCAATTTAAAATTACCTGACCTAATGGATTTTTAAGGATTCTGTATTCATTATATATATGTATATATACATATATATATAATGCATAAAAGGTTAATGGTCAGTGTTGAATCAGACCAGGAAACAGAGTATTAAAAAGTGCTCAATACATGTGGGAAAAAATAAAATTAAAGTAAAAATAAAAATCAGGAGATCAGTTGAATCTTTATGGTATCTTCAGGTGTTGGGGAGGCCATTTGATAAAAATCACCTGATGATACTGTAAGATTGAAACCAACATAGCAGATACAACTGATCTACTGATTTTTAAATGTGTATATATATATATATATATATATAAAATACAAAATAAATTGGAAAATATAACTTCTTTCCAGATATTTGTTGATTCATTTCCTGACAAATCACAGGACCAAAATTCAGGATTTATTTCTCATCCCTACCTTGTCTCTGTAAAACACAGTCTTTTTTTACTCCTCATTTTAATTGGACTGCTGGTTTTCAAAGGTGCTATTATTTCTAATTCCTGGGTCAAGCCATTTCTTTATTTTCTTTCCAATCCTGTAATTCTTACAAGACCTTTGATTTGATTTTTTTCAATTGGTTCTCTTCATGTCCCAGCTTGTTTGAAGTATTTTCTCATGGCTGGATTTGATTAAATTGACACAAAGGTTTCACATCAGTTCCTATAATGACTTGGATCTATGGCATTGAAAATATTGGCAAAACTACCAATCAGTATTTATTTGCAAAACGGTTTCTGCTCAAAGATCACTTCTTTCTAATCTAACAGAAGAAACAAACACAGAAAATTAGACATTTTTTTTAAATCATTTCATAATGAAGCTATAGCCTCAATTTTCCTGAGCAAACAGGGCAATTAAAAAATACTTATGAAATAGTCATTTGACTTGAAGAAAGCTAAAAGAAATTATTTTTAAATTTCCATGAATTTATTCAAATTTAACAAAGAGGGAAAAATAAAATATTTTTGTCCATTTGAAAAAATATTTTTTAAGCTCTTAATTTCTTTTAAAAACAGATTCTAATGCAATCTGATTAGAATCTGTAGTGCATGCCTTTTTAGGAAATTTTAGTTCAGAAAATATTTCACTGATGGATTTTTAATAACAGCAGGAAAAACAATGACAATTTGAGAATCTTGCCTGTCAAAAAAAAAAAAAAAAAGTAAAAAAAGAGACCATTTGATTCTGGGTCTTTTTTTTTGTTTTTGACCAATGAAATCTGTCATTCTTTATTTTTTCTTTAAGTGAAAGTAATGGAGATATTTGGCTGACATAGTTGGATTCCTTTCAAAGGTCCAACATGTTTCTGTGAAGTAAAGATTGGATACAAATTCTGCATTTATTCCAACTCTTTAGAGATGTTATTCCAAGTCATTTTAAATATTCTCTTGCTAAAATTTTAGTTATGCAGATATTTTTTTTTTAAATATAAATGAAGAACAAATTGGGAGATGAAATTTCACAACTAAAATCAGGTTTACCTTTTGTTTAAAAAAATTTGTAAATTTTAAGCAGAACCCAAAATTTTGTTTAGAATGAATTATACATATGCTTAAAAATATTTGCACCATTTTTTTGGCTTTGTCTTGCTCAGTTGAAAGTAGATGTTTTTCAGATAGAATTCATTAAAAAACATCCAAATACCAAATTTATTTCTCCTGTTGCCATGAAATATGAATAAAAAAGAAACAAAGTAAAAAAAACAGTATGATATAAACTTTCAAAGAAAATACTGTTTTTTTTTTTATCAAGTTGCTTATTTCTCTGCTAAACATTTTTGTGTGTTTGTAAATGTGCCACAAAAGCCATGTTTGGTTGCATTCTGAGAAACATCTGTTACCATGGAGACAAGTGAGATACTTTGATCATCAAATAAGTGTTATTTATGGATTTGAATTTTTAAGTAAAATTCAGTGATCAAAAAAAGCCCAATTTACTTTTCTTTTAAATGAATTCAAAGAAAGTTTAAAATCATATTCATTCAACTTTTCTTTCAAATCATGAAACTAAAAATATTTTCATTGCAAGTGAACTGATGAACATTATGCATCAGACATGAAAGAAAAGACTTGTTTAAGATTTGAACTCATATCAAACTTATTTATAATCTTTTACAAGATCACAATGAAGTTCACTTTTAAAGTTATTTTGTAAAAATTTTTAATAAATGGTTTTCAAAAATATCAATATATATATATATATATATATATATATGTGTGTGTGTGTGTGTGTGTGTGTGAATTACAATCAATGAAACCCAAACAAATTACCCCATACAGATAGCCATTTTGTCCTCAAGAAAAAAATTTCCCTGGATTTGGCAATGCAAATACATTTCTTAAAAAAATTTTTTTTAACCAATGTTAAAAAATTTTTTTTTAACAAATGTATTTGTATAGGATCTACTTGGAATACTTACCCACAGATGTTTTTACCTGTGTGTATGTGTGTGTATATATATTGTTGGGGCACACCCACCTTCTAACTAGTAATGGACTGGTCCCTCTTATATAAGTCAGCTCTGGAGAGAGAGTGACAGAGCGTCAGAGAGAGAGTCAGCGTTAGCAGTCCAGATAAGCTTACCCGGTACATACCGTTGGACTATAGACTTTGGATATTGTTTCGTACTAACCAACCTTCGTTCTACTAATCACTCTGTTGTTAATTGCTTTTATGAATATACCAGAATTTTCCTCTTGATTCATACACTGACACGCGGGAAACTCACAACATCTCAACATATATATATATATATATATATATAATTATTCATTCGAAAATTATAACGTTATAATTTTCGAATAAATAATTATATTTGCTCTACTCTGTATTGAGCACTCTTTTAAGAACAGTATTTGTTGGTTATTGGAATTTATTCTGTATACATCAATCCTATACTTGGGTATACATACATACATATATATATATATATATATATATATTTGTTTGAATAAAAACAGACCACTTTAAGGTTCCATGTAATAAATTATTTCACCACAGCCTTTTTAAAGGGATCTCGATCATCAGACTTTACTTCCAAAGGTTGAAATGAAAAATGAAAAATATTTACACATTTGTAAATGTGTAAATTTCTTTCATTTATGGGGTAAATTCAGAGCAAATATGTTTTTATTCAAACATATTTGCTCTGAATTTACATTGAGCTCTCCAGATATCATCTTCCTTGGATCTACCCATATGGATTACCTAGTTTTGCATAAACTCTCTCTCTTTCTCTCTCTCTCTCTCTATATATATATATATGAGAGATAATTACCATGTGTATTTTGCACTGGTGTTAACAGTCAGGGTTTAAATTCAGCTAAAAGGCAGGATTTTCAATGCTGACATTCCAAGCAGACAGGCACTTCTCACTTGGAAGAATGACATTACATAATCTAATCCGTCATCAGTACAGTATCCACATAAAGTGCGGAGATAGACACACATATTGATACATGTGTCTGCATGTGTGATTTTAGTAAAAGAATCATGATAACCAAAGAAATTTAGCAAACAGGTTTGTTCATCCGATATCATGCCACACTCAGAAGCTGGTAGAATTGTAACAAGAATTGGTCATCTTATAAACAAACTCATAAGATGCAGAACAGAAATTTAATAATGTCCATAAAAATGTAGATTCTAGGAGCCTGAGGGTCAGTCTGTCCCAATCATTATTCATATGTCATATCTTAATGACATAAATATTTTATCTGTTGATAATGAACATTATAATTCTCATATCTTAAGATGAGAGATGTATTAATACAGAGTTAAGTCTTTTATAATTATTTATAGAGACCAATCACATTTCAATGTAGCTTAGTGCTTGTAGCTACTAGCAATCAGAGTTAGTCACACCATATGTTGCTACAGATAAACAAACAATACATTTTGTGTGGTCTTTTACTTTTACCCACAGTTGACTTGCTGGGTGACAGCATTAACATGATAATTAAAAGTTAACAATTATGACTAATACTAAGAAAATCACTGGGGTGGGGGTGGTAGGATAAAATAGTCAACATGTTGTGAGTATGCTAAACAAAAAACCACTTCTAACTTGCACATTAAAAACAGTAAATATTGTCTCAGGAATTAAGAAAAAGTCAAACTATGCCATTAAATTGTTTATTGTTTCATGAATTGAAAATAAAGACCAAAGATGAACTTGACACCAGTGCTACTTTTCTTCATTAAATATATTTGGCAAACAAGACTGTCTTTTCTTTATTTTCAAATTAACAGTATAAAACATTTTTTTAATATCATTAAAAAAATTATGATTTGGCAATTGTGTGTGACTTGCAATTCATCTGTTTATCCTTTTAATTTTTTTCAACTCCAACTTCCATTCAATCACCAAACCATTTTTTTATCTGCCATCAAAAATAAAAGGAGATTGTCATCATTACTGTCTAGCCATCTGAAAGATAAAACCATTTTGACAGTTATTGATGAAGTGAGATAAATAGTTACACTAGGCAAATGCTTAAATATAATTAGATTGGATGATTTTTTTTCTTTCTTTCTTTGTAATTCAAGGTGACTCATTCTTCTCTGTGTCATGTCCCTTCAGGGCATTGGTGATCATGGCTCTCCACAATTTCCTGTTATTTGTAGCATTTAATAAATTTTATCTTTTTTTTATCTCTCCTAATCCTTGATCCATCACCCATTTTCTCAAGCCCCCTCGGTAGATTATGTGCAGTTTTACTCTGTCCCTCTGCCCTTCAATATGTCTTGTGAGTATGAAATTTTCCAAGCCTTTTTTCTTCATTATATGACTTAGAAATTTCTGCGTTTTCTTTCTGATGTTAGGTATAAATGTCCTTTGTGTTCTATTTTCTCTAAAATGTCACCATTGTTCACATGTATAGTCCATGGTATTGTCAACATCTTTCTGAAGAACCACATTTCTGTTGTCTCTTCTTGATCTTGAGGAGATTGTCCAGCATTCACAGCCGTATAGGAGGACTTATATTACCTAGCAGTTCACTACTCTTTTCTTTTTTTCTAATGATATTTTTGTATTTCTTAATACTTTGCTTAGCTTTTAGAAGGCATCTTCCGCTATCCCAATACACCTTTGGATTTTAGTGTTGTACTTTCCATCCTCTGTTAAAACACTTCCCAGATAATTAAATTGTTGTAATTGATTTTGTTATCTCCAATTTGTAATTTGAATGTTGGACTGTTCCTTTCACTCACAACTATACATTCATTGAAAATATACAGCAGGCATCAACAGTGAAATGACTTGGGTTTGCATCTTTTATTTAGCTGAATGTCTTTTCCAACTTTAATAAAAATGACTTTTTTATATATTTGATTTCGCTAAATTATTAAGTAAAATTCTAGCACAGTCAACTTGGCTATGTGTTTTGAGAGGAAGTGTGTGATTGGTCAGATTAATATTCCTGTTGATATCTGATTGGGTAACACATTGTAAGACATTAGACATAACTTCTGTCATCCACAATCCAGCTTGAGATTTCATTTTTTGTATTTTGTTGTGAATTGAAACAACTTTGCATGTAAATCTTTGAAGTAGAATCAGAATAATTGTCAAAGGAAGCGAAAAACTTGTTAACATTTATGCAAATTTAAATATCATAATTACTTCATCTTTTTAACTCTTTTAAGATGAAAGGGAAATTAAACTTTTCTCTCTTTTGATTATATACTTGATAGATGACAGAAAAAAGTAATGTCTATTAATTCATCTCAAATTATTACAAGAAGAGTGATTAGATATAGTCATCTTTATAGATATATGAGATAACGATATATATTTTATATATCAAGAACAGTATTGAGGAAATTGTATCACAAAGTGGAAAAAGTTTACTTGTGATGCATTTCATCCTTCAGGACTTCATCAGACTAAATGTGCTATGTTGGTACGACTACACATGTACATGAACAAGGGCTGCTGGAGATTTTAGAGTTGTTTTTTTTTTTATATATCTAGCCAAATTCAGTTATAGCCTTTTTCTTTCCATCATTTTTGTTAGTAGGTATTGCACACTGTGATAATAGTAGATCTGCCAGGAATGGTGAAATGTTGTAAGGACCATGGTGCAAATTTGCTGTAGATGACCATGTGATCAAGGCACTCTGTATACATTTACATAGTAGTGAATTATTTTCTCCTTTGATCAGAGTAGCATATCTTATGTCAAAATTGCAGTCAGTCTTGTTATGGTGAATAACCAAAGCATTTGTCATATTGTTTGGTAAAATATCCCTTTTATGTTCATATAATCTTTTACTTAGATTCCTTTAGGTTTCTCCTATGTATTTTTTGCGAAAATTGTTACAGGTGATGGAGTCAATTCCTCCTTCATGTTTTAGCTTATTGTTTTGTTTAGTATTGACTAACTTTTGTTTTAGATGTAGTAGTAACAGATTTTATGTTGAGTTTAGATAGATTTTTTCAATTGTAGATTTGATTCATTGGGATTTTCAAGAGGGTCGTTTATGGTTTAGGAATATTTTATGGGCCTTCTGTTTTGCATTGAATATAAAATAATTAGGGTACTGGAGAAGTTTGAAAGTGTTTTCAACGTATTTCTCCTCTTCATGTAAATAATCCGGGCTGCATATTCTGAGTGCTCTTAAGTAGAATTTGATGATTATAACAGATTTTATTTTGTTGTTATGAAAATAGAAATTTATTAGGTCATTTTCGTTGGTTGATTTCCACTGGACACCAAGTTTTAAACTGTTTTTAACAGTGTAGCTTGATGTCTGGGAAGGGTAAGGAACTGTATGTATTCTTTGATTTTATATGTAAATTGTATTGTGTGTTTGACTTTATTTAGTTGATCTATCAGGTCAGGTAAATTAGTTTCATGAGGATATGTAAGTATAGCATCATCAATATCACAAAAGTATGTTGATTGTTTAGGTATAATATTTGAAAGGACCAGATTCAAGAGATTCTAAAAAGATACATGCCATCATGCCACTGAGAGGCAATCTCATTGGTAATCCCAATTTTTTTTATAACAATCATTATTAAATGGGAAGTAACATTGGTGATGAAACAGCAGATTTTTATTATTTTAGCATTTGGTAGAGAAAGCTTTATCTTTGATTGTCTTAGATGCTTTTTTAAGAGGTTTAAGCATTTTTTAACTGTGACATTGGTGGAGATGGATTTTATATCTAGGCTGGCGCTATATATATATATATATATATATATGATAAAATAAAGAACAAATAAGAAACATATATCGATCTAATAAGTTTCACTTTTATTAAAACTTTGTCAAACAGAAAACAGACAAAAGGATAGAACTTTGGTATTTTCAAATTTGTTTAGGTCAATTCTCATTGGTCAGTCATATATTGCATTCATTAAAACTGTAGATATGTGGTTGACCAAAACAACTTTGAAAATACCAAACTTCTTTCTTTTTGTGCAATCTCTCTCTCTCTCTCTATATATATATATATATATATATATATATATATAATGTTCATAGTTGATATTATAGTGTTGGTTTTTTGTTTTTATTAATAAGGCTTTCATTATTTTTAGCCTGTCTTTTTTACATGTAGACAATACTATTATATTTGTGAGATCAACAAGTATGTTACGAATAACAAAAAACCAATATTCAATAATATCAACTATGAACATGGACACAATATCTTGACCATGTTTTGAAAATGAAACATTATATAAATACATACATACAACAATCTATTTTTGGTTAACAGTTAATATATTTCAACCTTAAAAATGGCTAAATGTCTAGCTGAAAGCGCTCTGAAAAAAAGCATTTGGACAGTTTTTATGTAATTTATCTACTGAAAAGAAAAAAATTTATAAGATCTCATGAGAAATTCTATAAAAAACTTTATCAAAGTACCTTGTCTGTCATATTTAATGAAACTTGCATGAAAGAAAGATTGCTGCCTAAATGCACAATATATATATATATATATATATATATATATATATATATATATATAGTTGGATTGATGTGAGTCTGTGACCCCAGGTCTCATGCTCTTTGCGATTATCAGACAATTTCACATATATATGGAAGATCAAACAAGAAGATAATAATGATCCCATTTTGAAATGGGAAATATTAAAAAAAATGTTATAAATATAAGGCAGGTGATAAGTTCCGTTCCATAATCTTCCTTTTCAGCCAGCATTACCCTGAAGATCCAGGATTATCTCATTTTTTGCTCTACTTAGTGTATTGAGCACTTTACGTACTTGTCTTTTTACTCATTTTGGGTTTTTTTTTTCTTTGGACTTGTAACTTGAACACTGGACGATTGTTTTCATCTTGGTTTAATGTTCTTTCTTTTTTTATTCCCCATTTTTCCTCAGGTACTGATTTGTCCTACTGCAAGTTGAACTATCAGACATTTTTCCAAACGAGTACCACCATTTATATATATATATATGTATATATATATATATATAATGTATGTGTGTGTGAGTACATTTGCTACATTTATATGTAGATGCATGGATATACATCCATGCATAGGAATGTTTGTGGAATTTCATTTGATTAAGAGTATAAGGTAAATGTAGGCTTAAAGATTTATCTGATAGTAAGAATAGTGAATAATTGTTTTTTAGAAACACCCCTATAAGTGGTAAGTTAGACTAATATAGGATAGATTTGGGTTGGGTACATGTACAGGTTTAGTTAAAGAATTAGTATTCTTATGGGATTAGTATTTAAAACATATAAAACATTGGATTAAACTATGCAAGAAAGAGACCAGCTTACCTAGTTAGGAATCTGGGTGAAGTAGCTCAAATCTAAACCAGATGAAATAAAAGTCAACAGCATATAGGAGTCGGGGGTGAAAAGCCTTTTTTTCATTGGCTGATGTTGATTGACGTTTGTCAATAAGAACGGTCGGACTCTGAGATATGTCGTAATTTTTTCTTTGCATTGTCAAGGTGCGTAGCACAATGTTTTCAAGGAGGCAGCCTGACTTGTCCAGTGTCAGATCAGGGGTTGCGGTTTGAGCTGATATGATGCAAAACCAAAAACTCTTGATGCATCTGAAATGTATTATGCAACTATATGTGAGTGTGTGTGTGTGTGTGTGTCTGTGTGTATTTATATGTAAACCTGTACACTAACTGGCCATTTAATTAAGTTTATGGGAACAAATGATCTTTTATACCAATTTCTAATCAGCCAATAGCCTCACATTATGAGAAAGAAAAGTGTTTGAAGTGACTTTGCACATGGTCTGGTCACTGATGCCAGATGGGCAAGTTTGAATATTTCAAAAACCACTGATCTACTAGAATTTTCATGCACAAACATTTCTAAGATTTACAGAGAATTATCACTAAATATTCTGGCAAGGAACAACTTTATGTGCAAAATCCCTTGTTAATGAAAGAGGTTTGCAGAGAATGGTCAGGCTGGTTCATTTTGATCGCAGGGCAACAGTTGCTCAAATATACACTCTTTAGAATGGAGGTATACAAAAGAGCATCTTTGAATGTACAACATGCTAAACCTTGAGGCAGATGGGCTACAGCAACTGAAGATCACACCATATGCCACTCATATCAGATAATCAAACCTTGAGGCAGATAGGCTACAGCAACCAAAGATCACACCATATGCCACTCATATCAGATAAGTCAAACCTTGAGGTAGATGGGCTACAGTAGTGAAAGAGCACTCTTGTCAAATAAAAATAAGTACCTTTAAACACTTCAAAATATTCAGACTGAAGAAGGACTTAATTTGAACCAGAAATTCACATGAAGATGGATGGAGAAAGGAGCAGTTGAAATAAAAGAATCACTGATTTCTTTTTTTAGTTTTTTATTCTTTCAAGATGAAGAACAAGTTCTTCTTATTACTTATTATTTATAATGCTTCTTGTATTAATTAGGTGAAGAGGCAGAAATACATTAATTGCTTATGATAAACCATTCTTCATTAATCTGAATAAGAAGGTAAAAATGACCAATAATATAACATAATGAAAAAGGCAAGGTTGTACTAAATCAGGAATCAACAAACTCAGTCTTTGCATACAATCTTCAGCTTAAACTTTCATTAATACATATATACAATACACTACATTCCTCTGATTGTTCAACCATCCTGTTATATCTGAGGGAAGAAAATCAGCTTTTGTGTGTACTTTGCTTAGAATCGAGTCAGTCACCGAAAAATAGGTTTTATATCTAGTTGTGGACAGACGATAAAAAAAATGTTTTATACTTTTTTTTTTTCAGTGCTTAAACATTTCAAAGTTTAATTCTCATCTCAAATATATTTTCAACTCACCTGGTTAATGATTGTTTTTTTTATCTTTTGTTAATTCATTTAAATTATGAATAATTGACATAATTGATAGCAGCTTGGAATCAATGAAAGAAAATCCAATTTTAGTTGAGTAGAGGATGTCAGTTTAACTGAAAGGTTTTTGGCAAAAATAACTAAATTTTGTCCTTTTTATCTCATTACAAGACTGGTGGCTGTCACAAGAGAAGCAAACGAGAGGGAGAGTGATTCTATGCACATCTCCTCTCTACATATAATCAGCACTGGTTTCATAGTTACTCATGAATGATCTTAGAAAAGGAAAAAGTAAATCTATTGAACTTTGAAACTCTTGCTATCTGAGCTTTGTGGATAATTGATTTATAAACATACACCTCTTGTATCCCTCTTGTGTGTGTGTTTTTAATAATATATGGAAATCTTTTTTATCATAATTCACTTAATATAAGGCTCGAGACCCACTCAGGGTAGAGTGTTACTATTAAAATGTCAATGATGAACGCTGTGTGTGATATAAAAGAGGATGTGGTAGAAAGTTAAGATTTTGAAGATAAAAAGAATAGATTGAACCTTGACTTGAAAGAAAATATCCACATATTAGTCTCTTCGTCAAAATCTCAGTTCTTGGGGAGAAGTTGTTTGTGTGGCCATTTCTCTTTAAATTTGAATTCCAGAGGAAATGAGAGTGATTTGACTTTATGGCAGTAGCATGATGTGTCCTGGATATAAAGGCCTGAACTGATGGAACTAAAGACTGGAGCTCATCTGAACATTTTCCATGGGAAGAATAGCAATAGGCTTGGAATGTTGTATTTGTGGGGAATGTGGCTGGACAGTGGGGAACAAGGGATTGAGCTGTTCCAACCTAACATGGCAACAATACTCTATTTTCAGTCTGATCTGACTCTTGTAAAAACAAAGTAAAATAAGTACTCAATGATTTTATATATATATATATATATATATATATATATATATATATTAAAAAGTTAAAATTCCCAGCATCACTTATCCATGTGCATGTGTAGTTGCACTAACATTACAAATTTAGTTCAAGGAAGTCCAAAAGGAGGAAAAGCATCACACCAAACATTTTTCCCCAATATTGTTCAAAATTTATTAAAACATATATCGTTATCTCACATACATACACACACACACACACACACACACACACACACATACACATATATATATATATATGTAAGCAAATATATGGATATAGATCCGACAGTATGAAAGAAAAATACAGAAAAAACAAGCAAAAATCTGAATATGCAATTATGTAGTATTAATGTTAATATAAAGTCGACGTCAGACGTTTCGGTCTATTTAAAACCATCTTCATGGACATTTTCATTTAAACATAATTAACATTATAACTTATAAAAATTTAACACAAAAGACGATGGACATAAGAGCCCAACTAATCCAAACAGATAACTGAAATTTTATACAGATCAGCGTTCCGTTTAAATATGATCACGTAGTCGTCACGTGGGCGATGTTGTTAAAACGTATTCGAAGATGATTTCGAAAAATTAAAATATTAAAAAGTCGATTGAAAAATTTTGTATAAGTTCTAATGTTAATTATGTTTAAATGAAAATGTCCATGAAGATGTTCTTAAATAGACCGAAACGTCCGACGTCAACTTTATATTAACATTAATACTACATAATTGCATATTCAGATTTTTGTTTGTTTTTTCTGTATTTTTCTTTCATATATATATATATATATATATATATAATAATTATTTTTTTAAAAATAATGATTCCATCACTACATAAGAGTTCTCATGTTTCAAAAACAGAAGCTAAAAGCTTCAATTTCATTTATAGAAATTAAATTAAAGCAGCTAGTTCTGTTTCATCCTCAAGTGAATTTTGGAATAACTAATTTTAAAATTTATGGAGCTTTGTCAGCATATGCATTCATAATATTAATTTCTATGGATATGGAGAAAACCAATCATTTTAATAAGGAGAAGGAGTGGTGGGGTATTCATTTTCATTGACAACTATTGTATCAACATATTAGTTACTTTAGAAAAGAGGTTAAGTCAAAGTAGGGTTGGGGTGCTTTTTTTCAAACTAATGATGACATCTGTTCAACACATATCATCTGGTCTATTAAATGCTGTTAAATCTTTATTTGTATGCATAAATTTTTTTTCTACAATATAGGCTCTATTGTTGTATCGAACACTGTTTTTTTAAAAATAAAAACAAAATTACTAAAGAACTTTGGATTATTAACCTAACAGTTCTTTCCTATTTTTCTATATACTTACACACACACACACATACATACATATATATATATATATGTATGAGATAATGATATGTATTTTTTATACAGTTTTATTACATATATAGGTATATATGTATATGTAATAAAACTGTTGCTCTTCAGTGCACACTTGCATAAGAATACCTGCAGGAAATCTGTGATTTATCTGCATCTCTTATTGCTTGTAAATTCTCCTATCAACAGATGCTCATTAGAGACAGCTGCTTTATTCAAATTTTCAAACCACATCATTGTTTCAGCAACTTTGTGAATAATTAATTACTATCTTTTGAGTTAATGTCTATTTTATTTTCCATGTAAAGAAAATCTTCATTCTTCTGTTTTCTTTTTCCTTATATAATTTAAGTACCTCTTTATAAAAGGTTTTAAGTGCATTAATAATCCTTTCAAGGTTTTAAAAAAGTAAATCTAAAAACACCAGATTTTTGCTCTTTTGTTTTAAAATATTTTTCAAAGTAAAATCCTCTGAAAGTATCTAAATAATCGACTTATGAAATTGGAGAAAAAGAAAATTTTTGAATCCACTTTAAACACTTGAGTCAATTTGCTGATTTGATTAGTACCAAACAAAAGCAACCATCTTTAAAAATGTCTGCCTTTTCCTCTTAAGTATTGGTTCATCTCACCACATTAAAAAAATATTTGTTCTATTCTTTTCTTTTTTCTTTATCAAAGGAGAAATTTTTTTCTGTCTTGTGTGCCTATAGAAAATTTAATTATCACCCTGTCAAAATGTTGGGCTACTTTCGTGATTGATGTCTCTGAATTATCTTGACTGTTGTTACCTTCTGCTTCGGCTTTTTTTATGCACCACTGACTTTTCATAAAGCCGCTGCTCAAGTGCATCTTCACAAAACGTGCCCTACAGACACCCAAAGCACATGACACAAGGACATATGTTTATACTGAATGGCCAACAGCAGAGTAAATTCACCCTTTAATTCTGAGCAAACAATACGTCTTTGTTACTGTACAACATTTATAGTCATTAAATCTATAAAATTTCACTAATATGCATTTGTAGTTCCTGAAAGTTATTGTAAATTTGCATAATAATGAAAATGGCTTCTGATTACATTGGTTGAAGGACCAGTTGCTATACAGTCATCAATGGATGATTGAAGTCAGATGAGATTGGGAATTATGAAAAGCCGATTGTTTCTTTTTCAGATTTGGAAAATAGTTTCTCTTTTATAAAGTGATTCACAAATTATGTCTGCCTTCCTGTCTATATTTAATCACTAATCTGAAATACACAGAACCATGCAACTTCAGTGGATCCCTAAATAGAAATGTTGATTCCATTCAAAGAGAAAAGTGATCTTTGTTTTCCACTTTGTGCTCAGTAGATCCACTCTCCTTCAAAAATGACACATGCAATTAAGGTAATTTAGGGGTGTACAATTCCTCTCAGAAAAAAGATTCTTTTTATATTAACAGAATTTATTATCTATTACAAAAAGAATTAAAATTAAAAAGAATTTCAGGGCATGTGTTGAAAGTTTTAAACATGTTTGAAATATATTTTTAACCTTATATTAGTATGATGTTGTACTTTTATGTTATATTAGTATGATGTTGTACTTTTATGTTATATTAGTATGATGTTGTACTTTTATGTTATTGGTAACATGCAGTTTTCAAACTTCCCATTTAAGATATGAAAGATATATTATTTAGTTTATAGTTTGCATTGCTTTGGCTGTTCTTACTGGTTTTTATAAGATGTATAAAAAATAAAATTATATATACATATATAGCCAAATGAGTAAATATAGATAGGTATATGAGCAAGTGATCATATACAGATACATATAAATACTCTATAGTGTAAGAAAAAACAGTGTTTAATGTTAAATAACAGAGTTATTTAATATAGAAATATATTAAAAAATATACATAATACCTTAAATTCATTGCACAACTCTGAGTTTCATGCTGAAGCAGTTGTCAAATGCAAGAATTATTTTATTTATTTTTATTTTCATTTATATTTGGGTCTATATCATTTTTTTTCTTTAATTTTTTGGTTCATGCGAGATACATTATTGTTGAATGGAATATTATTGGAATTAAAATATTTTAATAGTTTAATTCTGGATTTGAATTTAAGCTCAGATTAACATTTAAGATAAGGTTGGAAATAAGAAATATGAATTCTAAATTAGGGAGATGATGGTTTTGAAAATATAAGTAAACAAAAAAGGGCATTAAGAAATCAACAGGGATGGGGGGTGGACACTCTGTTTTTTTTCATAAAAATTAAGGAGTTATTGATAATAATATCTATAAAATTAAGAAAAAAATAGGTAGATGCAAAATAAAAATATATATAATAATTCCAGCATTTGAAAATTACTTTGGCATGAATCTCGGAATTGTGCTATTAATGTAGAATATGATGTATATTTCTTCATATATGTAAAATATATACATATATATATTACCATCCACAGACAGACTGTTTCACTGTATCACAGCTCATCAGTGTGGCTAGACATCCGATTGAAACCTGACTGATTTGGCAACAGTCAGAGATTTTCTCCCTAAGACATTGGTGCACGGTTGAAATAAAGGCAAATTTTTATGTACTTATTCTGTGAATAAACATGCCAATGACTGACAGTGCTCAATTTGGGAAGAGATTGTAATATTAGTAGTATTAGTCACTGTTTACAAATTTTCCTATTGTTTCCTATATATAAATTTCATATAGTGTTTATCTGTAAAAGGACAATATGAATAAAGCCTAAAGAAAAACTTCCTCAACACATTTTGTCCTCTGAGGGACTTTATTAAGGCAAATGTAAGGATTTTATTATACAACTGGTATTGATAAACAAGAGCAAATATGCTATTGTTTTCCAAACCTTTTGGTATAGGAGTGCTTGTTAATATTCATCAGGTTAACAGGAAAGTCAGCAAGTTCATGGATATGAGGTGACACAATTCAATACCTAATAAATGTAAGTGATATATATATATATATATATTATAAATTTACTTATTTAAAAATATATTTTCATTGCTACACAGGAATTACCATGTTTCAAAAACAAGCTAAAAACTTCAAATTCAATTATAGAATTAAATTAAAGTCCCTAGTTCTGTTTCATTTTCATGCAAAGTTTGGAATAACTTATTTTGAAATTTACTGAGTTTTATAAGTACATATATTCTTAATATTAGTTTCTATGGATATGGGAAAATCCAATCATTTTGACAAGGGGTGGAAGGGTATTCATTTTGACTGAGAACTAATTGTATCAAAATATGAGTTACTTTCGAAAAGAGGTTAAAGTCAAGGTAGAGTAGGGGTGCTTTATCAAATGAATCTGGTCTTTTTCACCATAAAATTTGTAATTGTATACATAAAGATTTTTTCTTAATGGGTTGTTTGTATATAAATGCATCATATTGAACTAGAATTTTAAAATATTATTCTTAACTTTAATTACTAATAGACTATACATCTTTTTAAACAAATAAATGTAATAGAATTACTTTAATTATTTAAAAATTATTATTTAAATATTGAATATAAATATGCATATTTCATTTATCAGTTTTTTTATTTAAGAAAAATTTTTGACAATTTGATTAAGTAAATTTTTATAAACCTAGTAATATATAGTTTCTCATGTATACACAAAGAACATGAATCATTTAATGACCTACATATTCTAGCTTTTCTTATTAATTTCCATTTCACAGTAGGTGTTTTATTGGTTTCTTTTAAGTGCCGGAAATATTTCAATAGTGACGTCTGATATCGGTATTTATTTATCCTAAAAGAACTTTGATGTTGGTTAAACCATTATTTGAACTCATGTCTTGTGCATCCAATGTAGACTTTTACATTGTCTAGATCCTCAATAGAGGAGATATTGCATTGGTATACTAATAATTCAGTGCGATATTTGTTATTAGGACAGTTATGAGGATTTCTGCAGTTACATAATTTTTGTTTCTTGTTATCTTGTTTTATTATTATACTATCTAAATTTCTTTGGTCTTAGTCTAAGTGTTTATTCAAGATATTAACATTATGTTCCAGTTTCTGGTCCTTTATGGTAATATAGTACTCTTTTTCGTTAAGTTTATGTACTCTATCACTAATCCTCAGTTTATCTGTGATTTTTTTTACTGCTAATGTTTATGTTTTCCCCCATGTTGACGTAATTATTATTTGCCATTTTATAGTTCTTATTTCAATCCTTATTTATTAGATTGTTGTAGTCCTTTGCAGCTATTTTACAGAATTTTCCCATTTTGTTTGATTTCATTAAAATTCTATCTGTTGCGTTAATGTTTTTCACTATTTTGTCCAGGCATTTTTAGAAATAGTATTTCTTTTCATGGAAAGTTATGTTATTTATTATTTCCAATAAGTCATTTTCAAAGCCTGATAAACTATGAATGAATGGTGCTGCTTTTTTTACTGTTAAAACCGTAAACTTCATTCCGTTGACGGAAAAAGTAAGCTTTCCATCTCGTCCTTCATATGAATTCGTCTGTTTTTTTTTGCATTAGTATAACAAAATAATTCCTTTTGTTGGTATTAGGAATGTTCTTCAGAGAAATTCTGAAATTTATTTTTTCCATATTTTTTTTTTGTTAAAAATAAAGATTAAGAGTGCTCAACTTTGGTACAGAGCCAATTTATGTATATATATATATATATACATACATACATATATATATATATATATATATATATATATATATATATATATATATATATAAGAAATATAGTCTTAAGGTGTGCTATATTTATGGGATAAAGTGCTCAATATCATAGATAGAGCGTGTGTAAATATAAAAGGAACATTGAAGTCAACACTTAGAGCCTCTAAGTGTTGACTTCGATGTTTTTATATATATATATATATATATATATATATATATAATATATATATATAATAAAAGAGAAAGAAAAAATAAGATATATAATCTGGTGTTCTTATTAATATTTTTATTTTTACAAAATAGTGCTCAATGCAAATCTACAGAACATAAATATTATAAATTTACTTATTTAAAAATATGGTTCCATTGCTACACAGGTATTACCATGTTCCAAAAACAGAAAGAATTCAGGCTGCAGATTTATATTTTGATAAGATTCAAGAGCGGCACTTTTGAGAATTTTCCCTTTAAGTTACTTTCTTTTTTAATAAGTGTGGCTATTTGAGGTCAAAGAGTTGGTTGAATTAATTTTTATGTATAACTAATGCATTTGGTAAGTTGTGTGTAAGGTCCCTTTTGTGTTTGTAGATACATTTTTTTTAATTTCTGCAAGTTTCCCCAATGTATTGTGAGGAGCAGTTCTGGCAATTTATTTTATATACAACTGCTTCAGAATTATTATTGTTGTTGGTATTTTTTGGTTCTGATGCATGACAATTTTGGATGTGGTTGTAATTATTTTTGTGTTGAAATTGCTTAAACATAAAGACAATTCTTGGCTAGGACTCATCAAAAAACCGCCCCAAAACACCCACACTTTATGGATTACCAAAAATACATAAACCAAATATCCCAATGAGCGCCATTATATCCGGAATAGGCTGTCACACTGACTTTGATATTACACCAACCCTACCTCTCTTAGTGCAAGAAGGTGCTGCTGCAGGTTTGGAATGTCAGGAACATCAGTCTTAAATGAGGATCGAACAGATACTATGCTTTAATCCCAGTCAAAAGGCCTGATAGCCAAGAAGCGATAAAATGTAAAGGAATGACACTTTGATCAAAAGTAGAGTGCACAAATATAGCAGTTTGATCTTAGATGTAGGTGACTGGAAATAACTCTTTGATCCCTGCACAGATACTCCATTGATCCTAAGCAGATATTATCATCCATATGTAAATAAACTTATAAAAACAACTGCATGCAATCCCAGCAGGGGAAATGTTAGATTGTTACTTAATGTTCATGAATATTTTCAATTGGGAAAATGTTTATCCTCATTGGGGACGTAATGTTTCTTCTGTATATTTTTCATCTTTCTTCTATTTATTTATTTATCATTTATTCATTTTTAAGAAAAATTTGTTGCCTGTTTGGTTGTCAAAATTTACACCATTTTATCAATTTTAAATTTTAGGTCATTTGCTATAAAGGCTTTCAGTAATAAAAAAATATATTTTAATCAGGGTAAAGTGTAATTTTAATTAGTTGTTGAAGTAATCCTAAATTATCATGCTTACTAAATAACAGTCCATGATGAGTTATGGCTAACCCTCCTCTGACATGAAATTGATTTACTCATGAATAAATCAAATCATAGTTTATGTGATCAGTTAAGATAATTTAACATTTAAAAATGTAAACTAATCATACATTTGATAATATTGATAATATTTGAATATCGTTGCCACATCTGGTCTGGTGCTTCTCTTGATAAAGTCTGCAATGTCATTAGTCTTGACCTGGCATCTCAGTTTCAGTCATTTTCCCATTGTCATAACAGAGCTTCCCCATACCATTTCTATAAATATTTTCATGGTAATTATTCTAAACTTTTCTCTCTGGTATCTAGACTTTATGTACTAGATTGGTGATAAGGTCTCATCATTTTAAAGTTGAAATGGTTGGATGTAACTATAAGTTTCTTCTCTTATTCTTCTTATTTGTGAAACTCTCTTCCAGCTTCTTGATTCCCAATCAACTTTGATCTTCAAAAATTTAAATGCAATGTCAATTGTTATCTTCTCTCTTTTTAATTTCTCTTCTTTTATTCTTCTCTCTTAGTATTTTTCATTTTCTCATATTCTCTCACACTCAGTAACCACTTGCATCTTAGTGGCTTTATTGCCTTGCTTAGAGTGAAAAAGAAAAGATATATGAAAACATAAAATTGCAAAAGAAAATTACTTCCTTTCTGAAGTTGATTTAGCCAATAATGTTTCAGAAATCAAGAACATTGTCATTCTTTAATTAACAATCTGCAGACTTCCAATGTGAAATATAAAGATTTACTACTGATTGCTGTTTAGATGTTGAATATATAACATTATCAACATATATATACAGTGTATTTTCCTTTGAGAGCATCTTCTCTCATGTGATGGTTAACAAGCTTAACATCCAGAGTAGTTTTATTGTGCAATGAGTTTAGTCTTAGTGGATGCCCCAATCTTCTGGCCTTGTGCCAGATTAATCTTAGAATATTCCTATTCACATATATTGGTTAGGTTATTAATTTTCCAAAGTTTAATCCATGCTGAGTAGCTCACAGTTATGGCCTTGTGCCATGCAAATTTGGATTTTATAAATAATTAACCTCATAGATAAGATGGTTGTATATCTCTCTCTTATTTTGTTCCAGGATTTGAGTAGTGGCAAAAGACTTGTATGCTGATTTTTCAATGACGACTCAATAGACTGATGCTACACAATCTTCTAACAATTAGGAAAAGGCCTTGTAATAAGAGGAAACCAGCTTCTTTTGTTTTAAAGGCACCATTTTTATTCTCATTTAACCCTGGATGTAGAATTTCTGCTTGTTATATACACACACACACACACACACACACACACACACACACATATATATATATATATATATATATATATATATATATACACACACACACATATGTATATTTATTTGTCCTCATTTAACACTGGATGTAGAATTTCTGCTTGTTATATATATATATATTTTTCATTAAAACAACAGACAAGGTACTACAGTTAAGCTTTTTATTTAATTTTTCTTGTGTTCTGACAACATCCCTACCACACACTAATACATACACAGAATGCACTCACTCAATTAAGCTGAAAATCAAATCATCCTTGATAATGGCTAAAGGTATAGCTGAAAGCACTCGGAAATATAAAACATTTGGACAGTTCTTACACACCCTTTGTCCAGAAAAGAAAGCTCTTGTCAAAACACAAGAAAAATTAAATAAAAAGCTTAAATGTGTCGTTTTTAATGAAACATGCATAAAGGAAGGATTGCTGCCTAAATATACAACTAATATATATATATATATATATACACACACACACACACACACACACACACACACACACAGATATATATTTGTTGATTTCGTTTTCATGGCTACCACACAGAATTTGGTCTTTGCATTATTGTTTTGCTTATTTCCTACTTGAAAATCAGGCAAAAAGAAAGACAAATGCCTGTGGTAACTTTGTCCTTAAATTAAACAAATGATTTTGCTTTCTTTTTTTATGCACTTTCTTTTAATGACGAACCAGTTTTCTAATTAAGTATATTCTATGCAGAAGATATTATCACAAATTGATAAACTGAATACAAAATGAGTTTTCTCTCGGGTTCTTCTGACAATTCTTTGCAGATGTCTCCCTTGCCAAAAAAAGGCTCTTCTAGAGAAAGGCCAGAAATATATAATGGTGCTCACACAGTAATTGAAAAGGGAAATATCTTTGTCTTCTCCCCAATATGAGAACCTGAAACAAAAATACAACTGAAAAAAAATCAAATTCTAATTTTAAAGGATAAGCTGTAAATTATAAAACCTTTTCAGACAATAATAAGAATAAATAACAAATCAATTTAGCATAGATTGACACAAGTCCCTGTCTACTGAGTACTTTTTTCTCATACTTCTCTCCTGTGGAACCCTCTCTCAGTTTCTTGCTTTCCTGTAAATTAGGATTTTCAAAAATGTCAGTCTTCATATGTCTCCTTGAATCTGTTGTCCTTTCACCTCAATAACATTTTTCCAGTTTCCTTCATTCTCAGCAATCCCTTGTGTCTTAGTGGCTTTATTGCCTTGCTTAGGGGGAAATGATAAAAAAAACAATTACAACTACCTTCATTACATGCATAAGTAACTGTTGGTTGAAATTCTAAGATGAAGCATTATCATCCTTTCAGAAATTATTCAAAATCTTGTTTTATTTCAAGGGTCTGGCTGATGTGTTCCTGAGCCTTCCTCATTGTCTGAAATTCTAGAACAATTCATTGTCATAACTTTCTGAGTTATTCAGATGATTATCATTATTATACTCTGGTGTTTTGATTGGTCTGTTCCTTAACCTTCGGCAGGTGTATTGCACATCCATACATTTAAGCAAGACCAAAGTGTATATCAACAAAATAATTGTGATAAACAATAAAATTGATCATCTAAATAAACTCTGCAATGCCCTTTCTCTGTTGCAGGTGACAAGATTTTAGAATAAAAAAAATATCCCAGTTCAAGATCTGATTTCCGAGAGTTTGATTTTAAAAAAGAAATAACAAAAAAACTGTGAAATAACTTCTAGTCAGCAACTGTTGCAAAACAGTCCAAAAGAATACTGAAGAATATGTTGGCAGAAATGCATTTATAACCAACAAAGATGAAGAAAATAGTTGTACAAAAATCTATGGAATAAAAACACAGATAATTTCAAAAACAGAACTTTACAAGAAAGAAATCTTTCACTGTTCTTTTTGTTTGATTTCATTACTTTTAACTTATGTAAACTGACCAATGAACTGAGCTTGTTTGTGATTACTGTAGAAAGATATAAAGAGGAATCAGTTTTTATCAAATTATATTTTCATGACAGTCAAAACAGGTGAAGTGAAAATACAAAACAGAGAAATTATTGGTGTTGAAAATTTTCAAAAGTTCTAAAATGTGATTGGTAATCAAGTACCATAATTGTTAGAATACTATAACTGGATCCCATGATGCCTCAGTAAAAAAAAAAACAATTTGGAATTAGCAAGATAGAAACAGCTGCATCTCTGGACATGAACGAGTTGCTGAGAAGCTCTGAGGAAAATTCCATTTTAAAGAAATTCAGTTTGAGGAAATCTGAAAATTTTTAATCATTTCAAATGTTATGCCAATCAAAAATCAGACAAATGCTTTTCCTTGAAATTTATTCCACAAATTTCTTCATCTTTGTTGTTTTTAACTTGTTGGTTGATGCATTAGCTAGTAACTTGTCAGTATTGTCCAAAGTTCTAAGAAAATGTATTGTCATTATTTTATAAACTGTCTTAATTGCTATCATCATTTCTGTTTGATTTGTGTTATTTACTTTTGGTCTAGTGACTTTCTCTTTTTTGTTCTTATCACAATATTCTGGCAATCTATTGGCCAAGTAATACAGACAGACACAACAGACAATGCTAACAAGGTGAGTAAAAACTGAGTAGTATAAACAAAGAACAAGACGTTCATAGAAATAGACATGAAAATGATAACAATAAAAGAAAGTGTTCAATTTTAAATTCTCTGAAGGCTACGCAGATCAAAAAGCACCTGAAGAAGGCCAAAGAACACAACAGCTGAAACATTGTAATAACAACAAAGATGAAGACAATAATCCAAATGTAAATACTGCCATCATTTTTGTTGTTTGGTTGATGCATTCACCATTTTTTTGCTCAGTTAGCTGAAATTCTAAGAAAGTGTAATCACTTTTTAGTAAATTATTTTGACTACTATCATCATCTTTCTTATTTTTAGCTCTACATTTTGGCCAAATCAGGTAAAAGAAATAGTAAAAAAAAAAAAGTATGTTATAAATATTTCTGAAAATATTATTTACACCATTTATATTTGGATTATTATCCTCATCTTTGTTATTGTTATCACAATTTTTTGGACATTATGCCACTATTATGAGAACCTAGGCCTAGCATAGAAATAAATACAATATGTGAGTCACTAATAAAGAAAGACAAACAAATAACAGCAAGCCTTCATCAGCAGCAGCAATCAAAATATGACATGAAGCAGCAGTTACAGCACTAATCAGCAGGCAGCTTAGGTTTAAGATTCCAAGTTCACTACAGTGAATTGTCTTAGGAGACAACAGCCTATTGGATTAAAGTATTGGTTTTATGAATTAGATGATATAATGATTGTGAATTCAATCCTTGTGCGATACATTGTGCACTTGGATTCAGTGGAAATGCGAAAGCAGAAAAATAAGAATTAGATATGACATGGAATGAGTAAATTCTGTCTGTTTTGATTAAACAAAGGGTTCAGTTCATAAATTTTGTCGGTTACCCAGATTAATATACATCTGATGAAGGCGGGAGGGCATAGCACCAAATATGTTGTGATAACAAGGGCAATAGTCTGTATATAAATAGTGTGAATAATGATAACTGCTCATCCCTGAAAGACAGATAGAAATTTCCTAAGAGAGTCAAAATCCTTTTGAGAAAAACAGATCCAGGTATTGAATGTGTTTCTGATGAAATTTGTTGCTTGATTTCTTCAGGACTTTGACTCATTTGGAAGGAGATTTCTTGAAGAACCATGCAAGATTGATTGGAAAACTTTTAGAATGGCAATAAGAGGCATTAAAGAAAATAGAAAATGATCCTAAAACAACAATTTCAGTTTGAGAATTTCTTCAGTCACTCGATAATTTTGCTTGAAATGAAAAAGGATCTTTAACCAAAACAGAATACAAAGCAAAAAATTAAATTTAAAAATTAAAATTTAAAATTTAAACATTAAATTAGAAAATTTTAAATAAAATTTAAATTTAAAAATTGTTAATTTTCACTGAATTTTTTTAATGTGTTTTTGTTACTTTCTGAAGAGAAATTTTGATTTTTGAAAGGCAGCCTACATTTTCAAAATTACATGAAATTTTATCTTTAAAAAACAAATTGATTTTCTTTGATCAACTAGAAATTCTTTTTCTTGAAAGGCAATTTTTTAGAAATCCTACCAGGATTCCTTAAAAACTAAAAAGGGCTGTAAGACAAGGATGCATCTTCTCACCAGATTTATTCAACCTATACAGTGATGCAATTCTGAGAGAAGTAGAAGGATTCATTATTGGCAGCCACAATCTTAATAACAAAAAATATATAGTTCACAGAATGTTCATAGCAGACCTAGAAAGGAAACTACATGAACTCCTATAGAAGGCAGTGAAGGAAAGCAAGAAGAAAGGACTAAGCATCAATTGCAAGAAGATAGAATGCATGGTTGTTAGCAAAAGGAACAGCCCAACATGCAAATTATAGATTGGAGATACCAACATCAAGTTAGTACAAAAAATGAAATACCTCAGAAGTGTTTTAACAGGGGACACTGAAATCTGAAGGTGTATTGGGACAGTGAAAGATGCCTTCTAAAAGCTAAGTAAAGTATTAAAAAATAGGAAAATTTAATTAGAAACAAATAAAAGATTTCTGAACTGTTAAATAATATCAGTCTTCCATGTCAGTGAAAGCAGGACAATCTACTCATAGATGAAGAAAAGACTTGAAACAACAGAAATGTGATTCTACAAAAGGATGCTGAGAATACCATGGATGGATCATGTGAGCAACAAGGAATTTTTAAAGAAAACGAAAACAAAAAAAAGAAGAGCATTACTTAGAATCAGAAAGAAGCAGTTGAAATTTCTAAGTTACATAATGAGGAAAGTGGGCTTGGAAAATTTGACACTCACAGGGCAGGTTGAATGCAAGAGGGACAGAAGAAAACCCCACCTAACCTAGCCAATGAGCCTGAGTAAATGGATGGTGGAACAAGGTTCAGAAAAGATAGCAAGAAGACAATGTATTAAGCACTACAAATGACAGGAAATTGTGGAGAACCATGATCAGCAACATCCTGAAGAGACATGGCATGTAAAAGAAGAAGAAGATTGTATATGATCATAGTTTTATGGCATCATGTACAGCACTAAATTCACTTATTGAATGACATTAAATTTTATAATTACCAACTATTATTCAATGCAAATGTACCCTGCAGAAATGTGGTTCTACAGAAGGATGCTGAGAATACCCTGGATAGAACAGCAATGACAAAGTTTTAGAGAAAATGGAAACAAAAATGACACTTACACTTAACATCAGAAAGAGATTGTTGAAATTACTAGGTCACATAATGAGGAAAGAAGACTTGGAAAATTTGATACTCACAGGACAAATGGAAAACAGGAAGAACAGAAGAAAGCAACACATGACATACCTAGTGAGCTTGAGTAAATGGATGACAGAACAGTCTTTAGGAGAGATAACAAAAAGACAAAATTTATTAAGAGCTACAAAGGACAGGAAATTGTGGAGAGTCATGATCAGCTACATTCTGAAGGGACATGGTACATAGAAGAAGAAGAACCCCATGTATCATAGTGGTTTTATTGTGTTGCTTGGGGTGAAATGATTTGTGTATATATTTGATTCTTGAAGTTGAAAGAATTGATTTGAAGAAATAAATTCTTATTGAATAGAAACAGGTTTTGATTATTTTCCTGTTTACAATGAAGTGACAACAGATGGCAGGATATTTACAGAAGTTTGTTTACTTTTTTTAATTTGCTGTGTTGAGAAAATGATTTTCTTGAGTTACAACCTGAAAAAAAATTGTCTAGACTATTAAAAATCGCTGTAATCTTCTGTCAGAAATGCTGTCAAGTTAGAAAATCTCCCATGTTGATATAAAATACAAATAAGTTCACAATCAATGATATTTTTTTTGCCAGCTAATGAAAAGTTATTCATTTTACAATTAAAATTTCAGGCACATTTGAATATCTCTAATCTAGAAATTTCTAGCATATATGAATATCTCTAATCTAGAAATTTCTGGCACATTTGAATATCTCTAATGTAGAAGCCTGGAAACTTGAGCCTTTCTTGGAAGATTTATAGATCTTTGATCTTAAAGAAGTTTGTTAAATTTGCACTAAGTTATTGCAAATGAGGATTCATCTTTAACATACAGAAAATGACAAAAGTGTTAATATAATTCTGTAATTTGAGAAAAAATATTTCCTGCTTGAGAACATTGAAATCCACAAAACTCTGATCATTTGTAATGAGGTATTAAATAACTGAATTTGAGATTAATGAATTTTTTTTTGTTTGGGCAGATTATTTTTTTCATATGCATACAATTAACCATTTTGCAAGTTTTGTTGATGTTTTAGCAAAAATCTCTTATTTTATTTTTCTTGTGATGATGAGAAGAGTATTTTTCAATTTAAACTATTTACATTGTTTGGACAGTTGTCCTCATCTTTATTGTCATGTTTATGACATTTTGGCTATTGTACACTCTAGTCTTCTTCAGATATGTCCCCAAGGATAAAGGCATTGGTTGAAGTAAGCCAAAGGTGACTTGACCTACAGAGTTATGAGTTTAGTACCTGGCCATAGTAGAGGTGAACATACTTGCAGAGTTGAGTTACTGAAGGGAATTAACTGAAAACTGAGATATCCAGAAAAGGCATGGCATGTGGAACTAGAACAATTAACCACATAGACTAAATAAAGGTTTTAGTTCAAAATTTCAATGTATACCACCTGAAAATGGCTACAGCATACAATGTCTGAAACATCATGCATGAATATGACAATAAGGATGAGGACAACCGTTCAAATGATGGAAATAGTGTAAATAGTTACAATTGTAGCAATATGAGTTAAATTTAAGATAACTTGGTATGGAATCTTTACTTTTCGCTGTAGAGTTAACTTCAAAGAACAAGAAGCACAGATTGAGAGGAAGTGACAGAAGTAAGATTGTTTTTTTTGTGGGGGATGAAGATGACAGGACAAAGAAGATTGTTGGATATAAATCTGATCATAAAAGTCATAACAGAAGGAACAATGTGGGCCACACAGAAACATGGACAATGGCTGCTGACTGCACACCTCTCTTCTCACTCATGCCTCAACTCGCCTTTGCTCGCTTATAGTAGTAAAGTGCTATCTAAAAATAAAATCTGGTTTACTGCTAGAAAATTGTTTTTTTTTTTTTCACTCATGGGTGACGATCTGGCCGAAGGGTAATTTTCAAGCTACGAGTGTTTGACAGAAAGAAACTGAACACTGTCAACAAACCTGGTGTCTGGTCTGAACTGCAAAGCAGCACAATGAGTCATCTCAGAAATATAGAAAAAGTACTTTTCAAGTTACCAAACTCTTGTTTGCTTATTTATCAATAATAAATATATTTTCTACTCTCTTGAGATCACTGTTTATTATTTTTATAATCAGTTAAAAGTAAATTGTATACAATGAAAAGAAATATACTAAAAAAATCTGTTTGTTTTTCCTAAGAAATTACATGTACATTAACAATGTACTTTCATGAGTAGTATTCAGGACTGTTGTTGTATTCACATGGACATTATATAAGTGAAGATACGGATTTGAATGTGTGATAATAGTAATATTAGCCATTTCCTTATCAAGAAACTTTTCATATTCATTGACCGAGCAGCCAGTGTTGCTTTTGGCTGAAATTTATAAAATATTTCTCTTAAAATAATCTTTCAAGAAAATGACTTTCTCAAGCCCAGTTGTTTACTGTTTCCAGTAATGATTGGTGTTTTCCTTCTTCCTTCTTAACTGCAGCAAAAAATCTTAAAAACTTTTTGTTTTCTATCCTCAAAAACAATGGCCACAATCAGTTTCATCTCAAACACTCTTCTGTCTTTAACACATGTAGCCTGTTCCACACAGCAGTAAATCATTCTGTCACCTCATTCTCCCTAATTTATATCATCCTTGCACTTTGAAGGAGGCATCTCAGTGCATGGTCGTTAGATGGATGCAGCGACTGACTCTTCATGTTTTTGGTTATCAGTCATAGAAGTTGCTCCAAGTTCATAGTCTGGATGATGCTCTAAGAAGCCATCTAACATTCTGTGGGACCCCAGACATGAATGCACATACTATCCATCACTCAGGCAACTGTCAGCCAACCAGCCAAGCCAAGCACTGTAGCTCCTTTAAAAATTAATTGACAGTTTCCTCAGTATGAAGTCACCTTGCCATGAAAAGAATCTGTTGCATACGTAGACATGAGGGCTTGCTTTATCTGCTCGGCATCTGACCTCTGCTCTTTACTTAGTTGCTGGCATACAGCGAGAGCCCCACCTCTCAATCATAGTAGCAGGACACACTCAGTTCTCTTCATGTCACACAACTCACATACCAAGTCCATGATTGGTAAATCAGTGACAATGCCACTAAATTCAGGGATCAATCTGCCTTCTTTGTTATCTCATAGCAAAATTCAGAACTGCCAAAATAGCTTGTAGCCAAAAAATCTTTAAACTTCTTGTTTCTTTTCTTGCAATAATGCCTGCAGTCAGTTTCCTCTCAAACACTCTACTGCCCACAACACGTGTAACCTGTTCAACACAGCAGCAAAACCGTTCTGTCCATTGCCTCGGTCTCCCTGTTTTATGTATCATTTACAGCAAAAATTTACTTATGTGCAGAGAATACCTGACTCTGGGATCTATCTGATTTAAATCTGTAACCCGCGAAGCCACCATTTCTACCTTCTTTGGACAATTTATGCGTGAGACATGTTTGGATCATTCTTTGTGCTGGAGGTAAGTTATTTTATTCTAGCGTTGCAAAAAATAACTGCAACCTTGAGCCTCTCTGCTTTTGTTCGAAGTAATGGGGAACATCAGCATCTTGATTATATCAATATTCTCACTTCACATTACATGTGCTGTCCTTTTTACTTGTTGAAAATCATCAAGTGATGTAGCTTATGTTATCTGGTACAGTTCTTTGTGATTCTGTAATGATGCTGAAAAGAGAGCATATAAAGTTATGATCTACAAGAGAAAAGTAGCATTAAATTCATTTATATATATATATCTGGAGATATTAAAAGTCATAATCAATACTTAATATGGTTCTCCATGTTTTTTTGTAAGTTATTTGGTCTTCTGTTAATGATGTAAATTTTCAATTCTCTTCACATTGGTTCTATTATGTTACAACCAGATATTGTTTCTATTGTATGCAACTGTTTGTTGCATACAATGTATGGCAAAGTTCTCTTTCAGGTTAGAATGTTTTATGTTCTGCTATATTTGGTAATTATTGGAACTTCAACAAAAGAATGAATTTATCACTGTTCAGTATTAATTTTTATCAAATTTGTTTGCATTATTTTTGATGTGGTGCCAAACCATTGGACATTCACCACCAAATTTTTATAGACTTACTCATATGTCTTGGATTTTTCCTTAATCAAAATGATCTTCAGATATATTCTTTCAGATTGGTAAGTAGTTCATTTTTAATCCCTAAATATCACTTTTCATACCACTTTTGCAGAATTGTTAGTCATTTTACCGTCTTGGTAATTTTTGGTTAGGGTTGTAATGTGTTGTTCTACGACACGTGATCGGTAGGCAAGCTCTGCCTGTCTCTTACTCTACAATACATTTTATTACTCTTCTACTTAACATATGCAAATAATAACAATCTTATTTAGTAATCCACTACATCTCTGTGAAACAAAGAGGTTTGGTTGTTCTTGAACTTTTTCTGCAAACTCTTTCCTCCTCTCTGCCTTGAGATTTATGTTCTGTTCTTTTTAATGGTCATCTTGGTCTCATTTCATCTTCTTCAGTGTCTGCATCACTCTGATCATAGGTAAGTCTTCAATTACATTATCCTGATATGAAGAACTCATCCTTTCTTCTCTGTCAATGTCTTCTTCCATCACAAAGTCTTCCTCTTCAATTCTGAGTCTTAATTAGGGTTTTTCCTTTGTTAAATATAATGGCCATCATATGTCCTCTTTGCATGATGAAATTATCTCTCACAGGAGTTTCTATTTTGTCTTTCTTAAACCACATACTTTCATTTGTCAAATAAGACATTGTTAATGGAGATCTTGTTTGTCTACCCATTAACGCAAATGGGCTTTGCAATCTGTCTGTATGTAGAATCATTCTATAACTAAGCAGTAACTTTGGTAAGTAACCGTCTATAGCATCTCTACTTGAGGAAAATGCTTTTAATCCCATTTTTACAGCCTTCACCATTCTTTCTCCAATCCTATTGTGGGTGATACGGTGGTGAGCAGCCAATCTACCTCAACCAATTGCATTGATCTTCATCACAAAATTCTGGTGTGTTGTCTGATACCAGTGTCTTAAGGACCCCATTTCTAGAAAATAGCACTCTTAGCATTGGTTTTATTGTAGTTGTAGTCTTTAACTTTAACGACTTCAGATTATTCCAAAAAGTATACCAAAATTAGAAATAGTCCCATGCCATTATGTTTTTTTCCTTCTTTGATTTAATGGCCATGTTGTGTCTGCTTTGAAATCTCTCTCAGGATTTTCTGCTTTGTTTTTCTCATACCACAATTAGTTATGACTTCATTGTGATGATGAAATGTTACTAGATTGGTATCTGAGGTATTGTCAGTGAAAAGAAGGTGAGCTATTAACACTAAAGAGGAGAGATCAGTTACTAGGTTGTGATCATCTTGATTTTGAAGGTGCTTCTATAAACTGTGGCATCATCTGCATATATATATATATATATATATATATATATATATATTCATAATCTGAGAATGTTTCTAGGCAGATGGTTAATAAAAGCAGAAAGAGGGTACAACTGAAGACAGTGTCTTGCAGGTGCCTGCTTTGATCTCATGGGCTTCAGAAGATTGACCATTAATGATGAATTTAATTGACCTTCCTGAGTGGAAGGACTTGATAATTGCAAAGAGGTGTCATAGCTGGTGCGTTTATGTGCAATCCTCTATACCAGATCAGGTCAAAAGACTTTGAGTTATTACTCTTCTGATGGAGTTACTATCAATTGCTTCACTGATTCTGTGCTGTAATGAAAATATGTACACGACACATTTACATTAAATAACAGTTGATACTTACTAAGTTTAATCTGATTCAATAGGTGAATTTAATATTGTACTTGGTGCCATAAAACTATGAGCTTATACAATCTTCTATATGCAGTGTCCCTTCTCTTCAGTCTTAATAAATTAGTTTTTGTCAAAATTTCCTGTCACCCTCTTTCCTCATTATATGCCCTAGAAATTTCAACTTCTTCTTTCTAATGTTAAGTATAAGTTTCCTAAGTTTCCTTTTTGTTTTTATTTTCTCTAGAACATTATCATTGCTCACATGTTCCGTCTGTGGAATTCTTAGCATCCTTCTGTAGAACATTTCTCTTGTTTCAAGTCTCTTCTTCATCTGTGAGGAGATTGTACAGCATTCACTGCCATATATGAGGACTGATACTGCATAACAGTTTAGTACTCTGTCTTTGTTTCTAACAAAAATTTCCCGTTTCTTAATACTTTGCTTACCTTTTGAAAGACATTTTTTGTTATCCTAATGCACTATCAGATTTCAGTGTTGCACTTTCTGTCTTCTGGTAAAACATTGATATGAAGTAGCCAAACCAACCACACAAGATTCTTTTTGCAAATAGGTTTCAAGATTGTCTATATTTCTGAGATGAGGTATCGTAATTATATACATTGTTTACATCTTTATTGCCATATTCACAATGTTTTGGCTGTTTTATGCTCCAGCCTTCTTCAGATGATTAGAATTTGAACTGAACCCTTTATTTTGTCTGGGTAGCTTGTTCTAGTTCCACGTGCCATGTCTCTTCCGGATGTAACAGTTTCATCCATTTAACTCAAGTTTTTATTTGCCACTGCAGTCACCAGGTTTTCTTCAACACAGCAATATCCACTGGGCTATGTGTCTTTGAGGATACATGGCCCAGTGGATAAAGCTGTTGGTTGGATCCAGTGACTTGATCCAAAAAGTTGTGGGTTCAATACCTGGCTACTTCAGTGGTGAAAAAAAGAGTTGAGTTATAGGGAGATAGCTGAGCACGTGGAATGAGAACAATCTACCCTGGGGGATGAAACAGGGGGTTCAGTTTGAAATTCCAATCCCCTGAAGATGGCTGGAGCATACATTAGTCAAAATGTCATGAATATGGCAATGAATATGAGGTTTCAAGCTTGTGTGTTACTCTTGTTTTAATGCAAGTGTTCACTTTTAATGAGTCAAACTTTTACTGCCAAGAGAGTCTTGTCAAATTTTCTTTCCTTCAAATAATTATAAGCAGCCCTTGCATGACTCACCTCTTTCGTTGACTTTCCTTGTATAAAGTGGAATATATATTCATTTTCCAATTCACCTACCACACTCTAATAATCATCGTTAATTTGTATCCCTAACTTCTGCTTCAATCATTACAGTTATTTTACTAATGTGCCCATTAAACAGTCGATTGAAAAATTCCCATTTCTCTACATTTTAATATCAATCCCTCAAGTTATTTCATTCTTTTTTCTTCTGCCATCTCTGTTTTTTTTTTTTATCAATTATTTTAGATGTTATTTTTTTATAAGTTACTAACCCCCTATTCCTATATGGGCTTCATTGGCTATGGCTACTGGGGGTCCTAGCCCAACTTATACCGGCCTTGACAACATTTCTAATAGTGTCATAATTTTTTGAATGCTGGTGAATGAGACAAAGATCCAGGCTTGTCATTGCTAGTCACAGAACCAAGTTCCATCTGTTATGAAACTTTTTTTTTTCTTCATCTCGTTCATCTTCCATTTCTTCTGCTGGAAAAATATCCTCGACATATTTCATCTTTCTCTTTTTCTATTTTCCTTTTCTCTTCATTTCTTTCTCACTCCTGTCTCCTGGAATATCAGGGGAACACATTTGATGTGGCCATTTCGTCCCCTACATTGTCTGTTTAACCTTTAATGAATGTCAATTCCTTCATTGGAATGTGTTTTTATTTCTAGAATAAAAGAGCATATATGTTATGTGGGCACCAATTTCACAACCCTGACAGTTTATAGATACTCAAGTTTATATAGGGCATTCCCAATTCAATATGTCAAACAATTTATCCATATATATCTCCTTTGTATTTCTTTTTCCTTTCACTTCAGAGTAAATTATGGCTTTATTCCATATTTTATTAAGCTTTGTCACAATTCTACACTTTTTGTTTATTATCAGTGATGTTAACAATGTGTTTGCTTTGGTCCACTGGTCACTAAGATTAAGGTAGATGTCTTGTAAAATCATCTTATTTGAATTCTTTGTTAAATGGTCACAACTTTGTTCATGTAAAATGACAACAAATTTCAAAATGTCTCCCATTGTTGACAATTCTTAGATGAGTAGTTTTGTCCAGAGCCTACAAAACTACTAAAGCTATTTTTGGCATTTATTTTACATTTAACTTTTGATTGTGCCGTTATTGGTGTATACTCTGAGATTAAAATAAAAAAAAATGTTTTGTAACATTTATGATAACAATCTAATCAATTAGCAATAAGAACACTTAATATTCTTCAAAGCAAAACTAAGTTCAAACTGATTTCTTTATATCAATAGTAAGAATAAGAATATGAATAATTCTCAGATACTTAACAGAAATCAACATCACTATTACTCAGAACAAAATATTATGAAAGAATAATCAAAATAAAAGAAACAACTGATTAAATGAAAACAATCTATTGTGTTTCTAGAAAGGTCTTATAATATTATGAAAGGTCTTATAATATTATGAGAGGTCTTATAATATTATGAGAGGTCTTATAATATTATGAAAACTTACCTCAAATTTCAACTTTTGTTTTGTTGAAGAATTCAAACTGTCAAGAGGATTTTCATCCTTTTCCTTTTGAAAGATTAGAATGAAATGGCTACCATTCACAAGACTTCTTTCTATTGCCAGATTTGGATTCATTTTGTGACTTTATTTGATTCACCCCCATAGATTGATATTTTTAACCTTCCTGTTGAGAATTGTGCCACAGGGGATTCTTCTTGGATTAAAGCCGGCATTGATGTTTTTGTAACTTCTTTTAAATATCAAATGAAACCACAATCTTCTTCATTGTTCACACCAGCCTGTTCAGCCACCCATAGAAATCATATTTTCCAGCTGTACCAGTACGATAATTCCAAACACAAAAGGCGCCTATTTGTGTCGACTTGCAATAATTGTAAACATGTCCTCAAAGCAGCTAAGTCTTTGTTTGCTGATAGAATGAGGCACCGTATAACCTCTACCAAGTTTGGTTCTTGTAACTACTAGTGGCTCTGTAATAGTGTGTTAAATAAGGGTACATTTTCTATTCCTCTTCTCTACAGTCAATTTGAGATGTTAACATCTATTGATAAAGCAGAAGGTTTTCCTTGAAAATTCTCTTCAAATTCTACTCTTGTTACATCTGGATTTTCCACTGAGAACTGAGTGTATATTGAGTGATATATCTGTATAACTTCTTCATTGGATTCTGCTATTATATCTAAACTAGAGCCTCATAAAGCATATGAACTTGATGTTTTCCTGTTCTACTCTCATGTTGGAAGTCCTCTTCTTTAGCTCCAGGCCTATTAGCCTTCTACTTTGTTTTGGCAACGTACTAAAGGCTCTAATTATCTCAATAGGTTAAGAATCTCACATTGCATTGTTGTTCTAGGCCAACTGCTCATGTATTAAGGATTATTGCTAAAAGATTCTATTAAGCTTTAGATAAGAATGGTAATGCTAAGTTTGAGTACCTTGAGCTTTGCTAGGCCAACTGCTCATGTATTAATGATTATTGCTGAAATGGTTCTATGATTATTTGATAAGAATGGTGAAGTTTGGTCTGTTGCTTTTGGATATCTCAAATACATTTGACAGAGTGTGGCCTCTCACCTTGCAGGCTCTTCTTTTCAGGTAAGCAGTATGGCATTTGCTTTGCTAGGCCAACTGCTCATGTATTAATGATTATTGCTGAAATGGTCCTATCAATATTTAGATAATTTAGATATCTCAGGCATTTGACAGGTGTGGCCTTTGGTCTTCTTTTCTGTTTGCTTTGCTTTGGCTTATTGCTCAATTATTTAGATAAGAATGGTTTTTTGGTCTGTTTTGATCAGGGCATTTGACAGTGGTGGCACTGGTCTTCTTCACAAGTTGAAAGGTTACGGTATTTCTGGATGATTTTTTGAACTGATTCAGTTTTCCTTATCAAATCATAAAATAAAAGTTGTCTTGAATGGCCACTCTTCTAGGTCTTTTTACATTAATGCAGGCATCTCCCAGGACTTTATCCTTGGATCTTGGTTGTTCCTAATTTTCATAAATGACCTTCCAATTCTATTTCTTTCTTATATGCAAATTCCTTGATGAGATTACTTATCAAATCACAAAAAAAATATTGTCTTGAATGGCCACTCTTCTAGATCTTAGTGCATTAATGCAGGTGTCCCTCAGGGCTCTATCCTTGAATCTAGATTGTTCCTAATTTTCATAAATGACCTTACTGGTGTTATTAGTTCTCAAAAGTTTTTGTGTAGGATTTAAGTCACATCTGCAAGCCTTTGGTGGGAATGGCTACTACAGACTATAGAAGTTTTAAGTGGAAAAAGTTTCACCCTTTTATGCACTTTATAGAAAAAATCGAAATTGTCCATCAAATTTCATAAAATGTTTTGAAGTCATTGTATGACTTTGGCAACTATAATTTGCAGACTAATAGAATTAACTACTTTTATAAGGAATTAGTCAGTTCTCTGAGATTGTGCTTTTTTAAGAAAGTATATTTTCATTCACCATACAGCATTTTAAAACCCAATTCTTTTGATTTGAAATATCAGGAAAGTCTGATATGCCCTAATGTAACTGGTGGCAATACTGAAAGTGGGCTCTACAGATCATTTTAAATAGTTGAAATGAGGCTGTGTTAAGTGTATTAGCTTCCAAACACAATCCTTTGAAAGGAACTAATGAACCATTGCCCATGGTAGGTTTTTGCTAGTTAGTATTAAATGAGTGGATGCTTTCCAGACACAGACCTCATATAAAAATGGGAATAAAAATATACAATGCCTGTTTTACTCAAATAAAATGACATTATTTTCTTTTGATGTAAAATGAAACAAGCTTTAGTTTCAATCTTCCTCAGTGGATCTTTTTTTTCATTTCTTATTCTGGTTTTGTTTTTATTTTATTTGTTTCCTGTCTTTTTTAACTGTGGAATCACAAAAAGTAAAAATAACTACTAGCCAAACACAAAATGCAGCCTCCAGTAGAATAAAAAGTTACCTTTTATTTTCTCTACAACTTGGCTTGAAATCAAGCGAAGTGCACAACCATGAGAAAAATCATACAAAATATGTTTTCAATTTATTCTGAATAATAATTTACACATTTTTTTCTTTCTTCTTCTGCTTATACTTACCCCAACATTTTTTATATGTAATTTTATCTCAAATATAAAAATACTAAAAAGTGTTGTCATTTTTTTTTTATCTAGTTACACATATTGATTTACAAGCAAATCAAAAACCATTATCATTTGTCACTTGTAGAGTTTGATGTCATTATTGGAATTTTAGACAAATGTATTTTGAAAGAATGGCATTAACTGAATTTTGTAATGGTCATCATAAGTAAAAAAAAAAAAAGATGAATGAAGAAAATTAAAAAAGAAATAAAGTTGAGAAATACATTTCAGATTTTTATATAAATGAAGAAATTAAATTTTTTAAATTTTTTCTCTCAGATTTTTTTTTCCATGAATCTTTGCATAAAAACAAATGACAAAAGTTAAGGGAATTATCCAAAATATTTATAATTAATCAATTTATTGACAACTAAAATTATCCATGATGACATCCACTTACACTTCTCTCTCGTCCGTTGCTTGTATTATTCTCTCTCTGATCCCTTCTCGTCTTTGATGTCAGTCCATGTTTTAACTAAATGTTATAAAAACATGGTCTAGTGAAGAAGGAAAATAGGAAATAAAAAGTAAAATAAGGAATGAACAAATGCTTTCTACTGGATCCTCTTGTTCATCTTTCTTTTGCTCTGTCTTTATAGAAAGAATTTTAAGGGCTCACAATTTTGACACTTTTTAATTTCACTCTGCATTTTCAATCTTTCATTCAAGTTTGCGTCATTATTTTACTTCCATTTCATACCCATTTTTTCTTGCTCTCTCTCTCTCTCTCTCTCTATATATATATATATATATATATATATATATATACACAACCGAATGGGTTAATATAGATAGGTTATACAAGTGAGCGATTGTATACAAATACATGTAAATACTCTATAGTGCAAGAAAAAACAGTGCTCAGTGTTAAATAACAGAGCTATTTAATATATAAAGAAATATACATAATACCTTACATTGAGGTACATTGTTGGGTTGACAATCTTTAACACAAAATAAAAATAATAATTCCAGCACTTGACAATTGCTTCGGCATGAAACTCGGTGTTGTGTAATTAGTGTAAGATATTATGTATATTTCTTTATATATATATATACATAATATCTTACCTATTATATATATATGCACTACAAATGTACATCTTACATATTATATATATATATATATATATATATATACATATATATATATGCACTACAAATGTAGGTATATGTATATTTATTATTATCTATCTATCTATCTATCTATATATATATATATATATATATAGAGTGCGATGGATAAATGGTAATCTAAATTATGAAAAAATGAAAATGACACTGACATCTCATTTTAAGAGATATATTTACCAAAATTACACAAAAATATCTTGAAATACTAAAGAGTAAATTAATTGAATAAAATGGCCATTGCCTTCAAGCATAGACAGCAGACAACTTCAGAATCTCCTGCAACTCTTTTGGATGAACTCCTAATTTAAGTTGGGGAATGCTGCCATAATCCTTGCCAGTTCATCATTGGTGTTACAAGGAGATTTGTTGGTCTCGTACTCAACTCTACCCTACACATAATAATCAATGAGTGCTGCAGTCTAGGGAGTTAGATGGCCAGATGTAAGGGGTGATGCGGTTGCATAAATTATCTGGCAGCTATGAATGTGTTCTTCTGCTTCTATAGTATGGTGCAGAGTCCTGTTGCCAGACTTAGGGACTTCCAACGGCCACTTTCTAGACCTAGGGTAGCACTACCACCTAAAGTCACTTGATGTAGATCACCATGTTGAGTCCGAGGCCCTTGCTAACAAATTTGGGAGTTCTCTTCTTATCAGAATGGTCAGAATGAGTTTTCCAAGCTGATATACCTTCATAATTACCATTAGACTCATCCAACTCTTTCTGAATCCTCTGGTGGAGTTAATTGCCTCATAGTGCTCTTTTTCCTCACATATGGGTGCCCAATTGACCCTACTATACTGTGCAGTTGAAAAAAGCAAAAAAAAACAAAACAATGTACATGCACAAAATTAAAAATATAATTCACAGTGAAGTAATGGATAGTGGCTCGGATTGAGGAAGTGGAGAGCTGAGTTTGAATTCCAGTCAGATCCAGTGCATTCAATTATGTGCTAATACCCTTGGAAACAGTATGAATCCTCTTTTTCTCTCCCCAGCTATGGGTAAATAGCAAGACAGATGGGGTTCTATAGCCTTGGGTAGCAACTAGTCTAAGAGAAAGTAATTTTGAATCCAGAACTGTATATAACCCTGATATAGTACATACTATACAGCTAAATAAAGGATTGTTCACATTGGCACCATGATCCCGACAACGGTCAAATGATTATGATGATAATGAAAAATATAAAATGGCGACAATTTACCCATCGCATCCCTCTCTCTCTCTCTCTCTCTCTCTCTCTATATATATATATATATAGATATATGTGTGTGTGTATGTATCATTTTTTCCTTTCATCTGGTTTCCTTTTCATTTTTCCATCTTCTTTTTTTCCCCACCTTTTTCTTGCCTTCATTTTCCCACTTTGTTCCTCCTTAATATTATTACATCTTTCTCAGTTAAAATGAATTTATTTCAGAAGGGCAAGGGAAAGGACTGTTATTACATTTTGGTCCTTAGTAGAAAAGCATAATAATCATACATACAAACAAGTAAAATATTACTGTCATTCATCTTCTCCTATTTTTAAACTTTTCAATATCATGTTAACTTCCAATTTGATTATCAGTAGACAGCGCATTGGCGATGGCAGATGATGCTGGAGTGTTATAAGTGAGGAATTTTGGCAAATCACTTACAGCTGAGCCCCTGTTTATTCCCTTCAAATTAATGACCTTGGGAGAAAATGAGAATCATACTCTACACACTGTCTTGTGATCAGATATTTTGACAAAAGTATTATTATTAGTAGTATGCCACAATGCTTTACACAAAAAAGATCAGGATTTCTTTCCTTCTTCAAACATAAATAAATCTAATCTTATATGTCTTGGAGCAGGGTTTGCAGACTGGCTGAAATTTCAAAGCACGGTATTACTAATCTTTGAATTTCATAATTTGCAAAGTTTGAGGTTAATTTAAGGTTAATTTAAAAATAACTTTGGCTCATTTGGACTACTAATGAAAAAACAAAAATCTATTCAAAATATAGTTGTACGATGTTTTCAAATTGTGCTTGTAGTCCTATCAGACAACCATAATTTGGAATTAAGGTCTGCATTGCCAATTAAGTTGTTGTTATATTCCGTGCTAATAGGAATATGGAATGGACAAACATGGTTGATAAATAGTAACACATTTATTGTAGAAACCAGTACAACAAGCAAGGAAGTAATAATTATGCACACGGTCATCGCAAGTCAGTACAGTTGTGTGTGTGCTGCTATCGGAAGGCCGCTAGTCCTAGCAGATCCCAGCTCGACTCTCCTGTCCGCTGTCATAACAGATACTTATAGGTGATTACCACCTATAGTGCCGCCACTCATGGGGGTGGCAGGTTATTCCATCACATTGGTTGCATTGCTCTTGTAAGCTATGGGAAGAGACATTCAGTAGGGTGACACATGAAAATCAACAAGATCATGGGACCAACTTGCGTTACACAAAATGTTTTACTTGCCTAATGAAATTCATTCAATTATTTTTATTTCAAAATTTAATTATTTTTTGGATGATCCTTCTGTTTGTTGATATCTTTTTTATTTGCATTGTACCAGACATTACTCTTTTCATAAATTAAATTGCATCATGGGATACCAGAAACAAAAAAAGGTTTTTTTGTTTTCATTGAATAATGTACTTTTGTTGATTCTCACTCAAAAATCTTTGAATGTTAACACCATTCCATCATACAGTCTTGAGTAGAACCTGTAGAATTTTATACCCTGATGGTGTAGATTGAGTGAAAGTCATCTTTATTGAAGAAGCACTAAATTTCTTTGACTTAACTGAAATGCAATTGGTATATCAGTATCACTGAGGTATGTTGGTATGTCAATATCAGTGAGGTAGGTTCATTGATCATTACTACTTAGTAGTGAGTTAGATTCTTACTGGGTGCTCTATACTTGTAGCTTTGTAGAAAACTAAACTAAGATTAGTCAATTAATAACAACAATTGTTGGTTTCAATTCAAGAAGAAAGACTACAAAAACATCCTCCTCCCCAAATTTATAGCAAATCATACAGATGCACGCTGGGATTATCTGCTATCTAATAAGATATGCCACTTGTCAATCTCATCTTTAATATTTTTGTTCTTGAAGTCAGAATGCTACAATTGTATCCTTTTCGTGCGTCAACGCCATTCTTACTTTGTGAACTTTTTGCTGTATTACTGTTGCTTTGCTTAGTTTTGTCTTGCATATTATTTTTTTTTTTTTTTAAGCATTTCACCCCAAGCAAGGCAGGAAGCCACTAGGACGCAAGGGGTTACAAAAAGTTTAGAGAAAGATCAGATAGGAGTGATAGAAGAAAGGATGAGGGTAGTAGATAGATTAAGGCAACTGGAGATGTCAATTGACATTACACTTGAATAGCTGGAGATTATAGGTCACAGGGAAACAGGAATAGGAAAGGGAGTTCCACATGCGAGAGGTGTGAGACATGAAGCTATTGGAGTAGAAGAGACGGCTACATTTAGGAGTTTTGACAGTGAAGTGGGGAGAGCGGGGTGCCAGCCTCGTAAGGCGCTGGAACTCGTGACGTCTGGGAACCAGCGAATGCAGCTCCTTGGAACAATTTCCATGAAAGTATTTGTAGAAAAGACAGAGAGAGGCGATGACACGTCTGTGAGAAAGTGACTGTAGACAAGACGCCAGGGCAGGGCCAACTACATTGCATATCCGCCTCTGAAGCCTATCAAGAACCCCGAGGCAAACAGAAGGGGCACCAGACCATATATGGCAGCAATACTCCATGCAAGGGCGAATTGTTGATTTGTAGATCTGGAGGATCGACTCCGGGGAGAAAAACTTCCTGGCATGGCTCAGGGAGCCAACTTTCCTTGCGGTGGATGAGGCAATTGACTCAATGTATTTATTCCATCTCAGGTCAGCAGTCAACGTGAGACCGAGAAGCCGCAGAGAGTTGCTCTCGAGAAGTTGAGCGTCAGACATTCTAATGGAGGGCAGGGAAGGATCTCTGTGGTGATTAATAGAGAGCAGTTTTGTCTTAGAAGCGTTGAAGTTGTCCAGCCAATTTTTGCCCCAGTTCACAATCGATTGGAGGTCCTTTCCGAGATGCACGGCCAGGTGAGTTTTGTCAGCGAGACGAGATTTGTTTTTGAGGCAGGAATAAATTGTGGTGTCATCTGCGTAGATGCCAACTTGTGAAGTTATGGCATCAGGAAGGTCATTTATGTAGATAAGGAATAGAGTGGGGCCTAGGATGGAGCCTTGAGGAACACCTCCGTTCGTGGGATAGGAACTGGAGGAGAATCCGTTGAGAATGACCTTCAATTCACGGTTTGGAGCTTGCGAAGAAGGCTGGCATGCCAAACCCTATCAAATGCTTTGGAGATGACTAGTGCCACGGCACGGGCTTCCCCGTTATTTTGAAGAGCTCGGTAGACAGTTTCAGTGATGGCCGTAAGCACATCAGCTGTAGATCGGGCAAAGCGGAAACCATATTGCTTGTCTGAGAGCAGATTATGGGATGTAAGGTGGTTAACCACCCCGGTACTGATTAGGGCTTCAAAGATTTTTCCGAAGAGGGGAAGGAAACTGATAGGACGGTAGTTGGAAGGGTCAGAGGGGTTGCCAGAGTTCTTGAAGACAGGAACAATCGAAGAGGACTTCCAGCAGTCAGGAAAACAAGATTCCTTGAGGCAGTAGTTGTATAGTTTAGAAAGGGCGGGTGCCAGTTCAGGCGCGCATTTCTTCAAGACAATGGCTGGTATCCCGTCTCCACCACAAGCCTTGTTGGGGTCTAAATTGGAGATAATGCCCAGTACCAAAGATAGGGTTATGTTTAACCCACTCAATATGGCCTCAGTTCTAAGAGGGAAGTCACGTATGGGTACACCGGAAGAGTCGAGCGTCGAGTTGAATAAAAATTTCCGAGCAAAGCATTCAGCCTTGTCGGTGGAGGAGGTCAGGACTTCGAACTGGTTGAATAAAGGAGGTATAGAGGGTTTGCAATTGTTCAATACGCTCTTGCAGAGACGCCAATAATATTTGGAGCCAAATTTGCGAGATGCAATACGCTCCTTCATCCGAGCCGCAAATAGTGACTTAGCATCGTTGAGGACACACTTACATTCATTACAGGCAGAGGCAAAGAGACGTCTATTGCAGTCAGACATAGTGGTTCCTATGGGTGATGGCGGCTGAGCAAGCAGCGGAGAACCAGGGGGAGGAGCGCGACTTGACCCTATATTTCCTTGATAGGATGAAAGCGTCGATTCCAGCTTTAACCCAGGAAGAGACCTCAGAAACACATTCTTGGACAGGGAGCTTAAAGACTCCATCCCAGGGAACATCATGGAGGAAATCACGGAACGCATCCCAGTCAGCTCGTTGATAGTAAAACGAAGTTCTAGTGGTAGGAGGTTCTTTATAGGGGGTGGAGTTGAAGGAGATGTTAACTGATACTACTGCATGGTCAGAGTTACCAAGAGGGCAGAGTTGCAAGGCACTGCAAGATTCGGGGATGGAGGTAAAGCACAGGTCGAGAAGAGAGGCTTTACCTTCCCGGTTGAAGGCAAAACGAGTGGGGAAGTTAACTATCTGTGTGAGGGAATGGGAGATTGAAAAATTGAGCGTTTGAATGCCTGCGTGGTCAGTAGTAGCATTCTTAAACCACAAGGTGTGATGGGCGTTAAAGTCGCCAAACACAAACATGTGAGCAAACGGGTGGAGGGAGAGAGCCTTGTCTATGCTGTCAGAAATGCTATTGAGTATCTCACAGTCTTGAGAGCGGTAAAGGAAGAAGAGATAGCTTACCACATTGAGGAGAGAGAGTCGGAGACACATGTATGACTGGTCTGGCGATTCGAGAGAGAACTCTCTGGCCAGAGGGAGATGTTCCTTGACGTAGACACCAAGACTGTGCATGTCGGTTAGAGAGTCTTTTCTGAGGAGAGGAAGATAGCTGGGGATTGAGAGATCAGAAGATGGGATAGACGAGAAAAGGTTTGTCTCACAGAGAGCACAGTATATCCAGGCCGTTTGCAGTGAGAAAAGATTCCAGACTGCAGAAGTTTGTCCTAATGCCACGGATGTTTGAGAACAAAATGTTGAGGGGTCTAGGTGATTTTTGAGAGGCTGTTTTAGGGTTAATCTTTCGGTTTTTGTAACTCATATTGAATTTTGTTTGTAAGATGAGAAGGCCCGAAGTAAAAGAAACAGACAGTTTCGACCGTGACTTGGACAGAGAGGAGTTGGCACAATCTGCATCATTATGTGGCCTCAGGGCTGCCCACTGAAGGTGACTGCAGGGACACCTTTCCATGCACGACATGGCACTACAAACACCCCGGTATTATACAACTGTTGATCAGAGCGGCCGCTCAAGACGCTATGCAAGAGTTAGGGCTCCTAACTACCAGTTGGAAACAGCAACCAGAGAACTGTCAACTGTGTACCCTCAGAATGAAGAGGTGATGCCACAGACTGCACACATCACAGGAGAAAGAGAGCTGCACTAATACACAGGCCAGAGAGAGAGTACCGGGAACCCCTTCCTAGACAAGAAACAAGGTGTAAGCCTCTACTCATGTCCAATAGAAGGGGGAGGAGTGTTGACCGGGTGGTAGAAGAGACTACCTACTCCTATTACAGAATGACAAAAAAACAGAGGGAAGGATTGTGGGGTGGGGAGATAACAGGTAAGGAGTCCTGGATCACACTTGGCTATACCCTATCACATTAAATTTTAACTTAGTATAAGTCCCATTGTCTATTCTAAAAAGAAATTGAAAATAAGGTTATCCGGATTTATTATCGCATCTAGCCAAAGACATTTAATTTTCCATTTTTCCTGTTTTTTTTTCTTTCAAACCGGGATTTCTTACTAAACTATCAAATAAGGGAAAATCATTGGGACAAAATGTCTTTGAGTGGGGGAGAAAAAAATAGATATATTTAAAAACAAAAAACAAACAAAAGTGTAAATGGGTTTCTGCTAGAGCGAAACTCTACTCACACGGGGCAGCAAGTGGTTGTCTGCTTTCTTCCTCATGATGGTAACTGAATGTACAGCTTACCTTATGTCCAAGTGTCGACCTGGTAGGCGGGGGGGGGGGATAAACGGCCAATCCTCCGCCCTCACCAAATAGTTTACTTTGTATTATTTTTACCTTGTTCTTTTCTTTCTTTTTTATTGTTTGTTAGGAACTTTACCAATTCTGTTTGTTGAGCATTTCTGCCAGTTAAACTTAATGATGGCCAATTACTCTACAATAATAATATAGACTTTGGTAGGAAATCACTAAAAATATTATTTTCAACACTATTCCTCCATGAATCTTTCAGTATATATTAAATTATATTTTACAACATTATCAGCATATTATAACGTTGTTCAATATTTTCACAATAAGAAAAGTACTGAAGTGATTTTTTTTCTGATTGCAATCTAGAGAATGCTGTCTGAGAACAATATTGCTGAATGTGCACCGTATTCGCAATTTCTTGATCCTCTTGAAGTAATTCTAAGTTCCATTCTGTTGTTTTTTTTTTTATAGAACCCAATTTTGTTAGTGTCTAATAAAAGCAGTGATGCATTCCTGTCTGCAGGCACCTTTAAGTGTTAGTGCCAAGCAGATATTGCATTCTCGGAGAAACAGAAGTATTTCTTTTCTAATCTCTTATGGAGATTCAGTGCGCTATTCAGTTGCAGATGTAAGTCTGCAGAGAGGGATTTTATTGCATTTGGATGAAAAAAACTGTCTCTGCAAGTACATCTTTCTTCCTGAGTACACATTGCTTCGTATAAACTCAGATCAACTTTGGAATAATGTTTTTCGTTCAGACACGGATCATTCGTTCTCCTCCCGTTCATCATAAAGCTATTTGATGCGACACCATCAAACTGGACAAGGAAGATGATGCTGACATGAATATAATAGACAAGATTAACGACTATTGGAAAGCCTTCTGTTTTTCCTGGAACATCTTTTCTTATTTTGTTCGTATCTCCAGCTCAAGCAATTTAAGAAGACACAGTTTCTTTTTAATTCTTTTAATACAAAAACGTTTTGTTCGTGCCGCTTTGCTTTTTGTTGTTTTGCTTTCTTTTTTGTTGCTGCAATCTCTTTCTTTCTCATTTTTGTTCTTGATCATTTTCATTCTTTGTATCTCATTTATTCTTATTTCACTCTCTGCCCTTCCCTCTTTTCACATACTTCAATCTTCATTAGATGTAGTTCAATCACTTCCTGCTTTCTGCATTCACGACTTCTCCCCCTTCCATTCACACTGCTTTAAAATTCTCTCATTTCTTTTCTCTCACTTACACTCTTTCCATTTTCTCTTCTTTTCCTTTTAGCGATTTTACTTTTTCTATGTTGAATATTTCTTTTTAAATTTTTACTCCTAAAATTCCATTTCCTCTTTTTCATTGGCCTTTATTTTCTTATAAATTTTTTGTTCTTTATCTCTTTCCTTGCAATCTCTTCCTTCCTTTTGACATTAGTTTTATTTCCTCTTCTAACACAATCTGTTTACTTACTGCTTTGAATGACTGTTTATAAATACTATCCTCATTTTTGTTGTTTTAATACCATTCTGGTCACTGTATTCTCAAACCTGAATATTTTTAATTCCATCCACATTGCATTATTCTTGTACCTTGCATCATTTTGAGGAATTTTAAAACTTTTATCCATTAGAGTTTTTGTTTCAATATTTGTCTCTATTTCTGAGATGAGGTATTATGTACACTATTTACATTATTTGGACTGTTGTCCTCATCTTTGTCGCCATATATATTTCAATCTTCCAGCAAGGACACATGGCACAGTGGATAAAGGTGGTAGTTAGATCCAGTGTGAGTTCAATACCCGGTTAAGCCAGTGGAGAACTTGGAGAGGGGAATTAACAGGAGATAACTGATAACTGACATCCATTAAATATGGCATGTGGAACTAGAACAGTCTACCCCAGTGAGGGAAATAAAGGATTCAGTTCAACATTCCAACCATCTGAAGAAGGCTGGAGTGTACCATGGCCGAAACATTGTAATAAATATGGTGACAAAGATGAGGGCAATAGTCCGAATAATGCAAATAGAGTTTTTGTTGTTCATCTTTCAAGCTTATGTCAGGATTGAACTTGAAATTCCAGGGAACAAGGTCAACTTTCAACAATTTGTTTTTTTCATTATTTTTCTTCTCATTTCTTGTCATTTTCTTTTATTCCTTCCAGCTTTCATCATCATTATAAAAAAAAAGCCGCCGAATTCATCTAAACTATCATTACCATCAAGTTACTCTTTCTTTTTCTATTTTATATTCATTCTCTTTATATTCATATTCTTTCTCTCTCTACCTTCTTTTCCTTTACATTTCTCTCTCTCTTCTTCTCTTTTTTCTCTTCTTCTCAATTCTTTTCTTGTCTCATTTCTATCTCTCTCTAACACATATTCCCTTGTTTGTTTTACTCCTTTCCATTTTGTACTTTTCCTCTCTCTCTCTCTCTCTTTCCCTCTTGTTTAGAAAATGTCATCATAAGGCTTGACTGTTGCTTGCAAACCTCCAAGGCTTTTTTGCCAACCAACCAATCACTGATTGGTTGAAATCTTTGTTGCATACAGTGATTTATTTATTTTTTTTTTTTTTTTCATAAAATAATTATAAAGTAATCATCTTTCTGGAGTGAAACTGCTTGTTATGACAATGAAGTCACTGATGATAAAATGATGATTATTTTAGGCTTTTATTATTGCACTGACGATTATTATAAAGTTGATTATAACAATGATGATGATTATTTCAAATTTCTTCTGACAAGGATTCTTGCTGATGATGTTGATCAATTTCACATGTAGCATTTTGCAGGTAAATTTGAGAATTTTTTATTTGCAATTGAATGCTCATATGAACAGAAAGTTCACACTGTATTGAGGGGACCATTGTCTGTGACATAGATATTCATAGTTGGTATAAGAATGATTCACAACCTCTACCAAGTTGTCCAAGAATTGGAATTAAAATAAGCATTTCCAAAACAGAAACTATGTTCTGGAATTGAAATGAAAGCAGTGATAGCATTGACCCTGAATCACTCATAGAAATTCAGGATATGGAATTAATACTAGACCTATCAAATACCTTGGTATATGGATAATTTATAAAAAATTTAGTATAATAGATAAGGAAATCGATCATAGCCAGGCTGAGCTAGAGACAGTTTTACCCAACACTGCAAATTGCTACAAAATAAAAATATTAAAATTAAAACTTGAGTCAGATCAAGACTTTCATATGGATGTCATGCATAGGGGCAAACTTGTTCAGAAATATTTAAACTGTCAGCTGTATACAACAGCTTTCTCAGATCAATATTTAAAAAATATTTTCATTGAGTGAAGGCCTGTGGGTATTGGCCAAGACCCTCCTTCTTTGAACCTTGTGGACTGGTGCTACAGAATCACAAATAAAGAATTGTATCAAATAAGAGAAACCAAATCATTTGAGGACTTTCAACAAAAGTAACAACTAAAATGGATTGCACATGTAACTTGAAGAGAAGTAAATGACATAATCATGATATTGACATTCCACACTACTTCAAATAAAAGATTAGGAAGGAAACTCCAATCTATACTAGAAAGAGCAATAAGAGCTAACCTAAAAATTGTTTTAAGAGAAAGTTTTTATAAATTTTGACCGAAAGTAGTACTGACTGCTCAGTTGATGAATGCCAAATATTTCCTCATAAGGAAACAGCTAATGGTACCATTATGATTAAGACTTTTCTGGCTTCATCAGCAAAAAATATCAAGATTATTGTGACAAAAAATGAAACTGAATTTATTTTATTTATTGTAAGAAGAATTTTACTCTTTGAGATTCTGTACATTAAGGTGACATTGTTGCAATATTTAAATGAAGGAAAGTGAGAAAAAAGGATGAATTATTGTACGAAGACAGAATATACAGTTGGCAACGAGAGAAACTAACCAAGATGTGAGCTACAAATTGGAGATTTTGAAATCCAGTAAGTATGAAAAATTAAATATCTGGGAAGTGTTCTAACAAAAGACAGAAAATTTGACACGAAAATCTGAAGGTCCATTGGAATAATAAATGATGCTTTCCAAAAGCTAAGCAAAGTAATAAGAAACCTGAAACTTTTGTGAGAAACCAAAAAGAGGACTAATCTCTTATAGAATATCAATCCTCCTCTATGGCACTGAATGCTGGACAGTCTCCTCACAGATGAAGAAGAGACTTCCGGTAGCAGAAATGGTGTTCAATGATAGGATGCTGAGAATCCAGTGGACTGAACATGGGAGTAATGAGGAAGTTTTAATGAATATTGAAATAAAAAGGATGCTTTTACTCAGAATTAGAAAGAAAGAGATGAAATTTCTGGGGCAGATAATGAGGAAAGATGGCACTCACAGGATATATTGAAGGCAGGAGTGACAGAGGTAAGCAGCAAGTAATCTACTTCATAAGCTTGTGTAAATGGATGACAAAAGGGATTGGGAAAGAATACAAAAAGACTACCAAAGATAGGAAGCTGTGGAGAGCCATGATGTTATATAGGAATCAAGTGTTGCTACCAACACTTGAGTTTGAACATAGATTTCCAATGAGCAAACACAGGCAAACCCATTAGTGAATTAAATATACCATGTGATCATAGAGAAAACGCACATATGTAGGAAGAAGCTGATGACTAACGATCTCTGTTTCTAGTCTATCCTCTATTACTATACGGATCACCATTTCTACTCTATCATCTATTACTATATGGATTGCTATTCCCTATACTATTTACTGTACTATTTCTCTATACTATTCACTATTCGGTTGTTACTTTCTGAGCGAGTATTATTGAGCAAGTACTATTAGCGTGCATATTATTTGAAGCCGTCTGACAACAGCATTGTTTGACAACGTACTGTGATTATGAAAGTGAGAATGAGTATTCATTGTCATCACAAAAGTGGCAACAAGTGTTTGCTGACATCACAAAACATGATCAGTCACATCCTGGAGAGACAGCATATGGAAAATTTTTTGGATTATTGTCTTCACTTTGGTTTTTTTTTAAGCTATGTTTGTTGTAGACTAAAGCAGTAAATTAATAAAATATGTTGGAAACAACGTTGGAAAAAAACTTAGACAAATTTTTTGCACCAACACGAAATTAGCGATAAAAAAAAACAAATGAAAATTAAAGATAAATTTCACTTTCTTCCGAAACAGTCATTCACTCCTGTAGTACACTGCTACTAACAAGCAGGCATTTTTTCTCCTCATGATGGCCATGCTAGCCAAAACCAGTCAAGGAACCTAATTGAAATAATAAAGTAAAAAATATTAATATGCAACCAAATGTGTCTGAAAATCTTTCTTATATTTTTTATTGTTCAAAACATATTATATATATATATATATATATATATATAAAAAAATATAGTTTTAAGGTGGGATAAAATGCTCAATATTAGAGATAGAGCATATATAAATATAAAAGTGAACATTGAAGTCAACACTTAGAGGCGACAGGCTGTTTCATGCTGGGCACAATCATCAGGCAGCCTGACAATTGACCTCTAGCATGAAACTGCCTGTCGCCTCTAAGTGTTGACTTCAATGTTCACTTTTATATATATATATATATATATATGAAATAAATATTCACATGTCCCTCACCATTTGGTAAAACTCTCTCTCTCTCTCTCTATATATATATATATATATATATATATATATATGAAGAAAGACAAAAAAAAAACTTATCTTATTCACGTTTTGATATCCAATAGACTTTATTAAGGCAAATGTAAGGATTTTATAAAGACACACACATACACATATCTAGGTATATACAGTATAGACATATGAATCAACATGTCATGGTGACTATCAGTTTCACACCTGAATACATTCTGCAGTTCAGTATTTCATTAATATTGAGCACTCTTCCTCTATAAGTAATTATTTTTTTATTGATAATACAAAATTATTTATTAAACGTTATCTTTAGTGGATACATATTGTTGACTAAACATTGCTTCTTATTTTAAACAGTGTAAACTTACATCTTCTGGTTTGTGTATTTGAGAGATTTAATAGACAAAATGTAGGTTCTAGCAAGATTTGAACCAATATCCTCCTTTTATTCTTACTTCAATTAAATAATCAAAAATTATTCCAAGTATAACAGTAAAAATTATTTGAAATTTTTTTAGCTGACTACAGCAGTGAAGTACCATAAACTAAATAAATGCATTGCTTTTGAAATAGGCCTCCAGTTCTGGACATTTGTAGCCCCATCAGGAGACCTGTAGTATAGATGTCCATGGAAATGACAGTTAAGTTTTAAACCTTAAGTCTTTTTCTTGTTGAGATGCTTTTTTTCACTGGATCAAAATACTTCCTATAAGCCTTTATTGTGGTGTTTGGTTGTATAATGGAAGCCTGTGTGACAATCTTCCTTCCAATTTCCTATCATTTTTCTAGAAGACATTCTTGGATTGTCCCCAGTGATCTAATCATTCTGAGCGAGATAACCATTCCTTTCATATTCCACTGACCTTGGCATTCCTTTGTGCCACTATTGTTCCATTTATTCTCCTCCTCTTTTCATCTAACTCTATAATTGACTCCACATGGATTTTGATCATTTGACATGTTTTCTTGCTCGGCTTTCACTCAGTACTGCAGTCAGGTGTTTAAAAGTTGTCCACTGAAATTTGCAAACCATTTATTTTTCTGGCTTCTGTGAATAGATTTCAAGTGCAAAGATTTATGCAACTTTTCACCATTTGTCATCAAATAAATTACCTTCATTGTTTTTTACTACTTTTAGTTTTACTACAGCTACAGTAGTTACTCAGATTTATTTTCTCACTTTTGACAAAATTAGTTTTTCCTTCAAGTACAACAAGTAAAATTTTCCAATTTTCACATTTTGTTTACATGCAAAGATGTCAGTGTTTTTTTCTTACATTTTTACATGCTATTGACCTCTCTCTTTTTTTTGTTTTTTTCGTTTTTGTCTTAAATCATTTGTGAGTATTTCTTTTTTCATTTATTCTTATGAATTTTATATAAAATTATGCTTATTATTCTATATTGGCAAGATATGTGTTTATTTATGCTTATTTGAAAGAGATGAATTTTCTTTTTAAAAAAATTGACAAAAATAACAAAATTGAGAATATCATTTCAGTTGAAGTTTGTTTTTTAACAAAATTAAAAATGATCAACTTATATTTTGGCCATTCAATTCAGGGTTCCTGCTTACTGTTCCCTCTGAGAGTGGAGTCCAGGTAGATTTGTTTTCTTTATTTTAAAATTAAGCTGCCATATCTTATATATATTATGAAATCAACTAAGTCTGACAGTTATTTTAATATATTTTCTATTTATACATTATTTTTTTTATAGATACAAATATTTAGATAAATCCTTTGTTTATAATAAACAGTATTAACAACATTTTCTGGTTTGAATTTAAGGAGACATATTTTCTTTGAGATTTCTTGGACATTATGACTGGTAAATGTTAATACCGTTTATTATAAACAGAACATGTACTTAAATATTTGTATGTATAAAAATAATGCATAAACAGAATATATATATATATATATATATATATATATATATATATATTACACCTCCTTTTCTAATCTATAAATAAGGAAAATATCAGTTTGAGAATGAAACTGTACTCTAAATTTTAAGTTTAATATTGAAATTAAACTTTAGGATTTGAGTTAAGTTTCAAAATATAGTTATTTCTGTGTTGTGATGAATCATATTTTTAAAAAAACAGTTATAATTTAAGCTCTACTTTTTAAAAGTAAAAACATAAATACTAAAGAACTTTGGATCATTAATCTAACTGTTCTTTCCTATTACATCAATGTATGCACACACACACACACACACATGTATTTTGACTTTTGTTTCAGATACTATTTTACATCCTACAAACACACACATATCTATCTTTATACACTGTGTGCCAAATTATTATTGAGATAACTTTTTTTATATATCAAAAACCGTCCAATCAATTCACACAAAATTTTCACACAATGTTGGCAACACTGACCTACGCAATTACTGAAATTTTTGTACTGATCTGCGCAATGTAAACAAACTGGCACCATATTTGTTATCAGCATGGTGATTTGAGCGTGCCAAATTATTAAAATATTAATTTTACTAAACCTTTTTAATAATTTGGCACGCTCAAATCACACACAACTAAAGCAGATCATAATTTCGATTTCGATTCCGTGAAAGTATTAAAATATTTTCATAATAAAAATCTCAGGAGGATTTATGAAGCAGGTATAATATCCATCTCACGACGGTGAATACTAGACCTGGTTTCTTTAATATTTCCCCTTTTTTAGCGAGATTGATGCTCGACAAGCATACACATAAAATTTTAGAACCTAATAGAATTCTTTTCATTTTCTTTTTCATTTCAAAATAATCACAAACTTTTAGGAATACGTTATGAAAGCGTTGCCCATGTGACGACGTGACCATGTTAGACGGAAGGCTGATCATTTTAAAAATTTTCAGTTATCTGTTCTGAATAAGACTTGTGTTTTTATGTCCATCGTATTTGTCATATTGAACTGAATTGTATTTTGATGAATATTGTCTTGAAAAAGGTTTATTAAACCGAAAACGTCAGACGTCGACATTTCTTTCATTTTAACTACATTTAAGGATTTTTGTTTGTTTTTTCAAAATTTCTTCATTCTGTCGGATTTATATCCATTTACACTTGCTTATATATATATATAAAATACTAAAGCTCTAAAAACTTCATTAAAAAATCATATATTTATACAATTTCCTACACTACATTAGACCTTTTTTTATAAACAAATATCTAAGATGTTTGCTAACTACATTGGCAAAATGTGGGTGTGTCATTCTAAAACATGTTATGCATGGCTAGAAAATTGTGTCACTTGACTTGATGGTAAATAAATAAATAGATGCATGCTGGTCTATCGCCGTTACATATTTTGAAATAAATGTCAAGAAGAAACAAGTATGTATAATAAAAATTTAATTATTATTTTGAATAAAATAGCTGCAAAAGAATGAAACTAAGTGCACAAATAGGAGGCATCCATGCTTTGTTATTTCAATAAATATGAATCTCTCTAAGCAGACGATTGCCGTTTGTTTTTATTATTTTTTTGGTGGGTGGGGATCACCTTTTGGAAATTATAATATGGTAAATCTTGTGATGAAGTAAATGGTTAAAGAAATAATAAAACAAGTGTTGCAGATATACTATATATTAAACATTAAGTACAACAGTAGAGTATTACATGACTCGTGAGTGTGTGTCGGTTGACCCAGCATTTAATCTATTCGACTGTTCCCCCAAGTCTTTTCTCTTACTTATCTTATAGTAGGCAGAAGAGTCCAACATAGACTCTTTAGAGGGAGGACACAACAACATTAAGCACTAAATTTGGTATAAATTCTCCCCCAACCCCACCCCGGGCTACTTTTACTTTAGGGTGATATCAGTTTTCAATTCCATTATAAAAAAGTTAATTTTTCTTATGTTTAAGGGGAATGACTTCCTCATCTGACAAATTGTGTGTTATTCATGGAATCAACATATTAATTGTTGAAACTATTAAATTTATTTCAACAATATCATATTAACAATTTTAATATATTAAAATAATTGTCGTCTTTTTTTCTCTTTTTCTGTGTGTCAGGGAACTGCATTTTTTCACAAATTCTGAAAACCTTTCCATTTATTAATTTATTATTGTGTTTGATTTAAGTAATATTGTATAATGTAATAATTATTACAATAGCTTGTATTACAAATACAAATTAAATATCTATAATTAATAATAAAATTGATAATATTGTGATCTCATCAATTTGTATCATCATCTGTTTTCAAAAGGAACCCAATGGGTTTATGGGTAGTCTAGTATATATATATATATATATATATATATATATATATATATATATATATATACATTTTAAAATTGTGTACAAAAGCTTTCATGTTTCAATACTACCATCGCTTGAAGAAATACAATCATAGTAGTGAAACATGAAAGCTTTTGTGTAGTGATTTTAAAATTTTTTATTATAATCTCTCATAATAAAAATATAATAATAATATATTGCTCTACTTACTTTGTATTGAGCACTTTTTTAAAACATAAATGCTATGAATAGTGGATTTTTGCTCCATCTGTCTTTCTCTCATTTGTATATATATATATATATATATATAGATATCAGAGGAATTCAAAAAGTTTCCAGAAAAATAAAACTGAAAGGAAATATTTTTAAGTACAAGATTTATTTCCCCACACAAAGTCTATTAATATCAAAGTACTTCAAAAAGCAATGATCCCAGTCATTGATAAAGTCGTAAAAGTGTTGTGAGACCTCAGAATTTAGCCATGTCAATGCAGTCCTTTTTACATCATTAATAATCTTAAAATGGCTAATCTCTCAAAAGTATTTTCAAGATTAGGAATTAAGAAAAAGCCAGAAGGTGCTAAATCAGGACTGTAAGATAAATGTCTAATGATTTTCCAATCCAACTTCTCACAATTTTCCCCTTTTTTGATGAGATGAACAAGCATAGATATTTTGTCATGGTGGAAAATGATTCTCTCATAAAGAATTTCCACAGTGTTTTTTTAGTAAATATTTTGCTGAGTTTTTTGAAACGCTTTCATAAGCAGATGGTACTGTACTTTTTACTTCTAAAACATCAACGAGTAAAATAAACCCAGCATCCCTGAAAATTATTTGCCATAACATTTCCTCCTGTCTTGCTTTTGATTTGACTGGACCATTTCCCCTTTTGGTTAACCACTGCATTGACGGAGTCTTCAGGTTGATATTAATAAAACCAAATTTCATCTTCTGTTAGAATTTACCTCAGAAAGCCTTCAGCATTTTGATATAACTTATTTAAAATTTCTGTTGAACATCCTGTTCTTATCTGTTGCCTCTTCTTGAGATATAACAGCTTTAGTATCCAATAAGCAGAAAGTTTGCTAAACTTTTCAGATAAAAATTGTGTTGGTTGAAAACTATCTGAAATGTCTCAGGTGTGAGCCATTATTTCTGCTGCTAATTGTTAGTCACCCTCAATAAATCTCAATCAACATTGATTTTTTTTCCTTAGAAACTGATATTGCTGGTCAGCTGATCAATTTGTCACCTTCATCCTGTCCTCCTTTAAAATGAGTTATCCATTTGTCACTGTATTCAGAGAATTATCTATATAAACTTTTCTCAAAGCACTGTAAATGACCTCAGTCTTTGAACAAAATTTTACTGTAATTTTGATGCTAATTCTTGTTTCAATTTTGACAAAATTTGTGTTATGCTAAACTAACATACACTATTACCTCAAAATAATTGCAGTTCCTTCAGATTATGACACTTAAGTTGAGGTATGCTGTTGTGATGACTTCTTTGTAGTCACTCGACTCTATGCAAAATAGGCCAAGACCATTTTGCCTATGTCACTACAGCTTCTGGAAACAAAGAGTTTTTATGCTCTTTGTTGATATGTGACTTCTTCGAATTATAATACAAGATCTTATTTCTCTTTCTTGTGGTATGTACTCAGGTCATTTTATTGGGAATCTTGATCTGGACTCATCCTTATTCTGATCTTCTAATTCCATGTTGGATTCAGGCAAACATTCCTCCATATGTTCTTCACAACTATATTCACTTTCTCCACCAGAGACACTCATGTTTTCCTCCTTTTTAGCTTCTTCCTCCTCTTCTATCTCAATTTCTTTGGCATCAATTCTACATCTTATTTAATCAGAATGAGCCAATAAATTCATTTACTTGTTGCAATTATAGCATTAAAGTTAGCTTTTTCAGGATTCTCTGTCTTTTTTTGTACCATTTTTTTTATTGTTATAGGTGATTTAATTTTTTTTTCCAATCAATGCAGAGGGACTTTGCCTTCTATTCACATGTGGAATAGTTCTATAATTCAGTAATCATCTCAGAAGGTAACTATTTGTGGTGTCTCTGGATGGGGAAAATGTCTTCAACCACATTTTCACCATCTGCTCCATTCTTTCTGCAATTTCATTTGATTACAGGTGGTATTGTGGTATAAGGGAGGCATGCAATTTGTTTTAACCATGAACACAAATTTTCATCACAAAATTCGGGTGCATTCTCAGAGACTAATATTTTTGGCAGCCCATTTTTGGAAAATATTCCTTGTAATATTTGCTTTACCATGGCTGCCTCTTTATCCTGAATGCTAACCACTTCAGGCCATCCAGAGAATGAGCTGACCAAAATTAAAAATAGTTCTATGCCTTTAACAACCACATGATCCATATGAACACACACCTGTGGCACTTTTTCTTTATGCCATGAACCCCCCAACCACTACACTTCCAATTTTAATCATGTCTGTGTTGCTGTTATTCCACAAGGAACATCATTGTATGCACTTTTTATTACATCTTTTCTTAATCTCTCTGCTGGTATTAAAACATCTCCATTGCATATAAGACTTGTCTCTATAGTTAATCTGTGCCTTATCTCTTTATAGGGTCCCTCTCTGCCCAAGAACAATCACTCTATTTGTTTCTTTTTATTTTACACACAATCTTGCTTAATACCAGATCCTGTAAGGTTTCAAATGCACAAGGATCTAAGGTTAATACATGTTTCAGTCCAGTGCAATATTTTATTTTCTGAATTGTCTGATCTTTCTCATCATTCATGTGTTGAACTTTAGTCTTGATAGAACATCAACATGTGGAATAGTATTTACTTTCACATATTCAGTGTCAAAGTCAAAGGTTACGAGCTTTATGTCCCGTCATAAAATCCTAGATGTAATTTTAGGGAACTCCTTCCTGAGGTTAAAATAAACTCTAAAGGTTTAAGGTCAGAGCTAAGCAGAAACTTCCCATCTAATAAAAATTGGTAAGCTCTATCTTTACTCCATATGAGAGCTAATGATTCTTTTTCAATATTTGAATAGTTAGCCTCAACAGATGCTAACCTTCTAGAAAGGAATATTATAAGATGACCTTATGGAGATAAAATCACTAATACAGAATAGTTAGCCTAAACAGATGCTAACCTTCTAGAAAGGAATATTATAAGATGACCTTCTGGAGACAAAATCACTAATACAGAATAGTTAGCCTCAGCAGGTGCTAACCTTCTAGAAAGGAATATTATAAGATGACCTTCCGGAGACAAAATCACTAATACAGAATAGTTAGCCTAAACAGATGCTAACCTTCTAGAAAGGAATATTATAAGATGACCTTCAGGAGACAAAATCACTAATACAGAATAGTTAACCTAAGCAGATGCTAACCTTCTAGAAAGGAATATTATAAGATGACCTTCAGGAGACAAAATCACTAATACTGAATAGTTAGCCTCAGCAGATGCTAACCTTCTAGAAAGGAATATTATAAGATGACCTTCCGGAGACAAAATCACTAATACAGAATAGTTAGCCTCAGCAGATGCTAACCTTCTAGAAAGGAATATTATAAGATGACCTTCCGGAGACAAAATCACTAATACAGAATAGTTAGCCTCAGCAGATGCTAACCTTCTAGAAAGGAATATTATAAGATGACCTTCCGGAGACAAAATCACTAATACAGAATAGTTAGCCTAAACAGATGCTAACCTTCTAGAAAGGAATATTATAAGATGACCTTCCGGAGACAAAATCACTAATACAGAATAGTTAGCCTCAGCAGATGCTAACCTTCTAGAAAGGAATATTATGAGATGACCTTCCGGAGACAAAATCACTAATACAGAATAGTTAACCTAAGCAGATGCTAACCTTCTAGAAAGGAATATTATGAGATGAACCTCTGGAGACAAAATCACTAATACAGAATAGTTAACCTAAGCAGATGCTAATCTTCTAGAAAGGAATATTATAAGATGACCTTCCGGAGACAAAATCACTAATACAGAATAGTTAGCCTCAGCAGATGCTAACCTTCTAGAAAGGAATATTATAAGATGACCTTATGGAGACAAAATCACTAATACAGAATAGTTAGCCTCAGCAGATGCTAACCTTCTAGAAAGGAATATTATGAGATGACCTTATGGAGACAAAATCACTAATACAGAATAGTTAACCTCAGCAGATGCTAACCTTCTAGAAAGGAATATTATAAGATGACCTTCTGGAGACAAAATCACTAATACAGAATAGTTAACCTAAGCAGATGCTAACCTTCTAGAAAGGAATATTATAAGATGACCTTCCAGAGACAAAATCACTAATACAGAATAGTTAGCCTCAGCAGATGCTAACCTTCTAGAAAGGAATATTATAAGATGACCTTCTGGAGACAAAATCACCAACACAGAATAGTTAACCTAAGCAGATGTTAACCTTCTAGAAAGGAATATTATAAGATGACCTTCCGAGACAAAAATCACTAATACAGAATAGTTAGCCTCAGCAGATGCTAACTTTTTTAAAGAATATTATGAGATGACCTTCCGGAGACAAAATCACTAATACAGAATAGTTAACCTAAGCAGATGCTAACCTTCTAGAAAGGAATATTATGAGATGACCTTCCGGAGACAAAATCACTAATACAGAATAGTTAACCTAAGCAGATGCTAACCTTCTAGAAAGGAATATTATAAGATGACCTTCCGGAGACAAAATCACTAATACAGAATAGTTAACCTAAGCAGATGCTAACCTTCTAGAAAGGAATATTATGAGATGACCTTCCAGAGACAAAATCACTAATACAGAATAGTTAGCCTCAGCAGATGCTAACCTTCTAGAAAGGAATATTATAAGATGACCTTCCAGAGACAAAATCACTAATACAGAATAGTTAGCCTCAGCAGATGCTAACCTTCTAGAAAGGAATATTATGAGATGACCTTCCAGAGACAAAATCACTAATACAGAATAGTTAGCCTCAGCAGATGCTAACCTTCTAGAAAGGAATATTATAAGATGACCTTCCAGAGACAAAATCACTAATACAGAATAGTTAACCTAAGCAGATGCTAACCTTCTAGAAAGGAATATTATAAGATGACCTTCTGGAGACAAAATCACCAACACAGAATAGTTAACCTAAGCAGATGCTAACCTTCTAGAAAGGAATATTATAAGATGACCTGAGACAAAATCACTAATACAGAATAGTTAGCCTCAGCAAAACTTTTTAGAAAAGAATATTATGTGATGACCTTCCGGAGACAAAAATCACTAATACAGAATAGTTAACCTAACCAGATGCAACCTTCTAGAAAGGAATATTATGAGATGACCTTCCGAGACAAAATCACTAATACAGAATAGTTAACCTAAGCAGATGCTAATCTTCTAGAAAGGGAATATTATAAGATGACCTTCCGAGACAAAATCACTAATACAGAATAGTTAACCTAAGCAGATGCTAACCTTCTAGAAAGGAATATTATAAGATGACCTTCCAGAGACAAAATCACTAATACAGAATAGTTAACCTAAGCAGATGCTAACCTTCTAGAAAGGAATATTATGAGATGACCTTATGGAGACAAAATCACTAATACAGAATAGTTAACCTCAGCAGATGCTAACCTTCTAGAAAGGAATATTATAAGATAACCTTCTGGAGACAAAATCACCAACACAGAATAGTTAACCTAAGCAGATGCTAACCTTCTAGAAAGGAATATTATAAGATGACCTTCAGGAGACAAAATCACTAATACAGAATAGTTAGCCTCAGCAGATGCTAACTTTTTAGAAAGGAATATTATGCGATGACCTTCCGGAGACAAAATCACTAATACAGAATAGTTAACCTAACCAGATGCTAACCTTCTAGAAAGGAATATTATGAGATGACCTTCCGGAGACAAAATCACTAATACAGAATAGTTAACCTAAGCAGATGCTAATCTTCTAGAAAGGAATATTATAAGATGACCTTCCGGAGACAAAATCACTAATACAGAATAGTTAACCTAAGCAGATGCTAACCTTCTAGAAAGGAATATTATAAGATGACCTTCCAGAGACAAAATCACTAATACAGAATAGTTAACCTAAGCAGATGCTAACCTTCTAGAAAGGAATATTATGAGATGACCTTATGGAGACAAAATCACTAATACAGAATAGTTAACCTCAGCAGATGCTAACCTTCTAGAAAGGAATATTATAAGATGACCTTCCGGAGACAAAATCACCAATACAGAATAGTTAACCTAAGCAGATGAACCTTCTAGAAAGGAATATTATAAGATGACCTTCCGGAAAAAATCACTAATACAGAATAGTTAGCAGAATTTTTAGAAAGGAATATTAATGACCTTCCGGAGACAAAATCACTAATACAGAATAGTTAACCCTAACCAGATGCTAACCTTCTAGAAAGGAATATTATGAGATGACCTTCCGGAGACAAAATCACTAATACAGAATAGTTAACCTAAGCAGATGCTAATCTTCTAGAAAGGAATATTATAAGATGACCTTCCGAGACAAAATCACTAATACAGAATAGTTAACCTGAGATGCTAACCTTCTAGAAAGGAATATTATAAGATGACCTTCCGAACAAAATCACTAATACAGAATAGTTAACCTAAGCAGATGCTAACCTTCTAAAATTCTATTAAAGATGAATATCACTAATACAGAATAGTTAACCTAAGCAGATGCTAACCTTCTAGAAAGAATATTATAAGATGACCTTCCGGAGACAATATCACTAATACAGAATAGTTAGCCTCAGCAGATGCTAACTTTTTAGAAAGGAATATTATGAGATGACCTTCCGGAGACAAAATCACTAATACAGAATAGTTAACCTAAGCAGATGCTAACCTTCTAGAAAGGAATATTATGAAATGACCTTCCGGAGACAAAATCACTAATACAGAATAGTTAACCTAAGCAGATGCTAACCTTCTAGAAAGGAATATTATAAGATGACCTTCTGGAGACAAAATCACTAATACAGAATAGTTAACCTAAGCAGATGCTAACCTTCTAGAAATGAATATTATGAGATGACCTTATGGAGACAAAATCACTAATACAGAATAGTTAACCTCAGCAGATGCTAACCTTCTAGAAAGGAATATTATAAGATGACCTTCTGGAGACAAAATCACTAATACAGAATAGTTAACCTCAGCAGATGCTAACCTTCTAGAAAGGAATATTATAAGATGACCTTCTGGAGACAAAATCACCAACACAGAATAGTTAACCTAAGCAGATGCTAACCTTCTAGAAAGGAATATTATGAGATGACCTTCTGGAGACAAAATCACTAATACAGAATAGTTAACCTAAGCAGATGCTAACCTTCTAGAAAGGAATATTATAAGATGACCTTCAGGAGACAAAATCACTAATACAGAATAGTTAACCTAAACAGATGCTAACCTTCTAGAAAGGAATATTATAAGATGACCTTCCAGAGACAAAATTGCTGATACAGCACAGTCACTTGTATTCATAGCTAAAGTCACTTTTTAATTAGGATAAGAAATTTTTCATGTTCTTTCTTTAAATTTTCAAATGCTGTACTCTGCCATTGAATCCATTTAAATTCCTTGTTCTTTTTTCGATACTCTGTAAAGGGTTCTATCAATTCACTATACTTTGGTAAATATCTGCTATGAAAATTAACTAACCCCCAAAATATTTGCTGTTCTCTTTATCAGATTTGTGCCTGGTGAAATTCCATCTTTGGTAATATGATCCCAGATATGTTACTGTGTCACAATTTAACACACATTTATCCTTGCTTATGGTTATTCCAGCAGTTTTTATTCATTTAAAACATAATCTGTTTTTTTTTTGTTTTTTTTTAGCTCTTCGCTCTTGGTAGCACCAATAAATATCTCGTCATGATAGTAGATCATATTTTTAAAATCACCAGTCAGTACATTTTCAATGGCTATTTGGAAAATAGCACTTGCTCTATTTATACCATATGCTTCCATCTGAATAAGCCTATTGGAGAGTTAATCATAGTGACCTCTTTAATTTTAAAAAATTTTTCAAATTTATATCTGGTTATAGACAGAATTGAGATCAATTTTAACAAAATATTTAATTCCAGACAAGGAAAGCAGTTTCAATGTCTGGAATAGGGAACAAATCAGAGCAATATTTTGTGATTTACTCCTATTTTGTATTCCTCAATATACCCTTAAATCTCCATCCGGGTTTTTGTAAAACAACAATGTGCAAGGCCCAGTTAATACCACCAGGGGGAATATATTACTTTGCTTTTATCCACTTTCAAGACATCTATTCCCACAAGTCCATGTCTTTTTTCACATTTCACTACCATGATGGGAATAGTTACAAAACATTTGTCAGTTTCAAAAGTTCCTTCAAAACAACCTAACATTTTAATGAAAGAACCATCAAACTGTCTTAATTTAAGCCAACTTTTCTTTAATTTGAGTTTGCGTGTTCATTTCCATAAATTTATTGGGTTTAGGGTGACATTGCTCTTATTATCTACTTACATAGGAAAAGTTATACCATTCAATTTAATTTTTTCTCTGGCATTTTTTTGTTTTTCTATCTTTGTATCACAATTAAAATTGTTAAATGTTCTACCATTTCTATTTTTCTTTTATACTTGCACACAGACTGGAAATGGTTTTCCTTTTCCCAATTCCAGCATACTTGCCCGAAAGCTGGACATTTTTTCTTGTTCAGTTCATGCTTTTTATCACAATATTTGCACCACACAAGGTAATTCAATATGCTGTATATTTTGGTATTACACTTGGATGTCTTGAATTTTTCACTTAACTCTAATTGTTGCAGAGACTCTATAGATGCATTGAAGGACATTTTAATCTGTTGTAACCATTCTAAGAGTTTGTGTTTCCATGTTTAATTAAACTCACCTGTATCAACTCATCTTCAATAATCATTTCTCCAGTGCCAAGTTTTTCAAACACATAGAATCTGGAATCCTCTTTTTCATTCAACAATGAATTTCTCTTTCTAATGTTCCAAATGTATGGAAAGGTTAAATCCTCTAATTCTCTGGGGTATGACATGACAGAGAATCTTCTTGGTGGGTCTCACATCCTGCCGAAGTCAGAAAGAGATCATTAATTTTATTCTCCCCTCCCCTGTAACTTTGTAGTTTTTTAACTTCTTGTCCTGCACCTGGGTTGCAAAACAATGAATCCATATTTCCAAAAAGTCCGGCTCATCCAGCCATGTTAAAGATCCTGTTAGCAACACTGTATTGTAATGATGTCTTCTAGTCTGTGCTATAGAAGTTCTCCCTCTATGCCGAGTCATAACTGACTTAATTAGTAGCCACTTGACTCTGTGCAGAATAGGACAAGTCTACTTTGCCAATGTACTTACATTTACTTTACTGAAAATATCAGAAAATTTGTATAGTTTTGTTATAATATATCAATATATACATGATATAGTTAAATTATAATTTCAACTTAAAGAATGCAGCTTGAATAAAAAGTGAGTAATTTATTATAGCAAAATATTATGTATTATTTTATGTATTATTTTTAGTGTTTTGATTTATTTTTTGAGACTCCCTATATGTGTTGATAGGGTTGTACTAGTAGCTTATTTTTATTGTTAAATTAAATTTTTTATGTGTAGCTTTTTCATTTCCTATTGACTTCTGTCATTTAGTTATGTATATTCTTGGTTTTCTTTTGGATTTTGCTTTGTAGTATCTTTCTAGGCAGTTAACATTTATAGTTGGTTCTGCAGTTATAGTGGATGTTAACATTTTTTTATGATTTGTAGAAAAAGCTTTTACCTGCCTGGCACCTTTTATTTATTACGTTTTCTTGTGTGCACAGACAAGTGGACACCATAAGCATTGTTTTAAAAAAAAAAAAAACAGGGCATCTATTGAAATATGGGTTTCCACTAAAAATAATGTTTGAAGTAATAAAAGTATTTGATGAAAAATCCATCCATTAATTCTTTAGAAATTCCTGGGCATTTATGGCATTTTGAAAAAAAAAATACGAATTAAATGGATGTGCATTCCTTAAAAAGGCAAATGGAACCTCTCTGGGTTGTGATGCTCTCCAAGCAGTCTAAAGCACACCAGATCAGATGGTGGTTTCTCCTACAAAGGGGGATGCAAGTTCAAACTCTACAGAAAGGGACATTTTCTTTATTAAGTTTTCTTTAAGTGAACAGGCTGCCAGATGTAATAAACAGTGTTTAAAAAAAGAGAGCATTTACTCAAATCAACTAAAATTAATGTTTGAAATAATAAAAATGTCAAATTAAAAACAAATCCAAATATAAATATATATATATATATATATATATATATATATATATATATATATATATATGTTTCACATGCCTACTTGATCTTTGGAACAGGAGTAGAGGTTTATCCCTTGTTTCCTGTTTAGAATTGGGATTCCAGTTCCTTCTAAAGTTTTTCCCTCTCTTTCCCTTCAGGTAGTCCCCTGTATTTTAGTGGTGTTATCACCTTGCTTGTGATCAATTGATATAATGTATGATTTAATTAATACAATTTCACTTTTCGTTCTCCTTAATATTAGGGAATTAATGTAATTTTTTTTCACTCATCCTTTTTCTTCATGTCTCATCTTTCTTTTTTTTTCTTTTCTCTTTCTTTTCTAGTTTCCTTTTCATTCTGTCTTACTCTCCTCTTTTCTTTCTCAGTGCTTGTTTTTCTCTCTCTCACATTTTTCTTTTCCATTTCTTCTCTTCCTTTTCATGTCATATTCTCTTTCTCTCTTTTCTTCTTTTTGATTTTCATTCTCTTCCTTCCTTTTTTCTTTGCCTTTTCTCTTTACTTACTCTCTCTTCCTCTTTTCTCTTTCTCTTTGTTTTCCTTTTTTTCTTTTTTATGTTTCATTTTCTCTTCCTTTTGTTTCTTTCTTATTTCTTTTTCTTTCTGTTTCTCCTTTTCCTTCTCACTTTCCTTGACTTGTTTTCACTCCCTTTTTTTTCTATTTTGAATTTTCATTTTTTACTTCCTTCTCTCTTTCTCCTCTTTAGTGTTTATTGCCCAGATTTATAGCTTTTCCAAGATTCTCTTCAACCTGGTTGAAATCTTTTCAAACCTTTTCAGTCAGACTTTACTTCCATGTAGATCATTTCACTGAATGTCTTTCAAAGTAAAAAGTTTGACTTTGCAAGATTAAAGAGAAATCAACTAATGAGCCAATTGTGCTTCTCCTGAAGACTTACCGAAATGAATGTTCCATGAAAAAAGCCATATAATGATTCTAGAACATTGTTTTCACTGAATTTCTCTTTCATACAAAGCAGAATAAAACTCTTTATATCATAGTTCTCTTAGTTTAATGCTACTTACATTGCCTTTGGTGATTGGGATTCTCCATTACTTCTTCTGTAATTTTCAAAGAGAATATTTTTTTTATACATTTTCTGCTTTTTTAGAATTAAAAAAGATATTTGCTCTTGTATGTGGAATTCTCAAAAAGTAAAGTGTATATATTAAACAACATTATAAATAGGTTTCTGACTTTGAAAAAATGGCTAACAATTTCCTTGTATTTTGTGTTATTTTGATTTTTTTTAAATGTTTCCTTCTGTCAAGAATTAATTTCCACATTAACTATATTGAAAATTGATGCCAAATGAGACAGAAAAAATAAAATAATCACAATAGAAAAGTGACATGACTTTTCCCACAACTCAGTGCAGCTAAGAATTGATCTGGAAATTTGACACTGTACAAATGTTTCATCCAGTGAAGACTGAGGAATTAATTTTGTGAAAATAAAAGAATAATCAGAAAAAAAAAGATTATCATTTTCTTTAAGATAATCACTGAATTTTGCTAACAATTCTAAATATTACAGACAAAAGTAAAAAAAAAAAAAAAAAATTCCAAGCATGAAGCCAGTGGCATGCAAGGTGGTGCAATGGGACAGTGGCCCTGGGTAGCACATTCGATGGGATATATTATAGAAGAAGAAGAAGAACTACTACTACTACTTTTGTTTTTTATTTGGCAAATACACCTAAAATTAGATGTTAAAAATAAATAAAATAGTTTTTAATTTTAGTTTTAAAATGTCTATATTTGGCTGCTGGTACCTACTTGAAGCCAAAGTTCTTCTCACCTATGTGAGAAGTCCAAGACTTTGGCATCAGTTCTTTCATTTTGAATTTTTATAATGTGTTAATGTTTTTTATTTAAACATTCCCTTTAACTTATTATGATAAAACTTTGTGAATAATGGATCTGTCCAAAAGAAAATAAACAAAGTAAATGTTGTGGTTTTGTTTGGGGTCTGGGGAGAGAGGGTGCCAGTCACAATCCTTTCCTCAGGTGCTACTAGACCTATACACGCCATTGCATGAAGAACTCTGTAATTGAATAATTGATTGTGATTTCATGACAGTCACATGAACATATTCAAACTGTCTCTTTTCTTTGGAGTACCAAAACAAACACTGGCTGGATAATGCAATCTCCTATATCATAGAGATTTTGGGACACTTCAGCAACTTTGGGGAGAAAATGGTCTGCATGCAGGTAACGAATGAATTCAGTGAATAACCAAAATTAGAAAGAGGTGTAAGACAAGGACACATTTTCACACCAGATACAGTGAGACAATCCTTAGAGAATGAGAAGATGTCACAGAATGTATTATTAGTAGACATAATCTTCATAATGTACAACACACAGATGACACTGTTTTGATGGCAAACTCAGAAAGGCAACTGAAAGTTTTTCAAGCAAAGCAATAACAAAGGACAAACTATTAACTGTGAGAAGAAAGAATGCATAGTTTTTAGCAAAGGAGACAGCTAAAGGGGGATGTCAAAATGAAGTATATAGAGAAATTAAACTTTCTGGTTAATGTAAGACATCTTTCAGAAACTAAGCAAAGAATTAAATCATGAAATGAAAGTTGCCCTGAATGGCCACTCTTCTAGATCTTTTTGTACTCATGCAGGTGTCCCCCATGTCTCTATCCTTGGTCCTACTTTGCTCTTAATTTTCATCAATGACCATCCTCATGGCATCAGCTTTCAACTTGCTATATATGCTGATGACACAACCATTTACACCTGTCTTAATAGTCTAATCAGTTCAATAAGGTCAAATTGGCAGCTATATATACATGTGTAAAGAACGTATAAACATAAAAAATGTCTTAAAATAATTGTTGGACTTTGTCCATTTCATAATGTGTGACATTATTTGTTTACATTTGGATACTCAGCAAGCAGATATGAATGTACTAGAGAAAATCATGGAGAATTGTAGTTTAAAAACAGTAAAATTAACCTTGCTAACCGAAATGCTCCTCTGTGGCTCAATTGGTAAAATACATCAGGCTATATGACAGTTCCTTATAGGATACAGGTTTGATTCCTATCAGAGAACACATATTTTCTATGAAAATTTCCCGGACATTCAGTCCAGTAAATGTTGTTAATACACTTTATTATAAACAGAGCATTTACTTAAATATTTGTATCTATAAAAAGAATATATAGACATAAAATTTCTTAGAATATATATATATATATATATATATATATATATATATATATGAACACTCTTGGGTTGACCCAAGCCTTGTTAGTGAAGTTGGGTAGATGAGAAACTTGGGGCTGTGGATAGCTGTGCTAGCACGAAGTTGCAAGTCATCATGGTGGAGGATTTGAGTGTGCTGGTGTTGTTCATTCTAGATGACATGCTCTCTCCCAGAAACTGTAACTAAGGTCTGCTCAGTATAGTTGCAGTATAAACCACAGGTTGGCTCTGTGTGTGTTGAACAAACACAAATGTGCCTCAGCGAGAGTCTGCAATAGGAATTGGTTAGTAGACAAGTATCCTCGAATACGAGTGGCCAGCCATTATTTATTATATATACACACACACACACACACACACGTGTCTGTGAATATATATATATATATATATATATATATATATAGAGAGAGAGAGAGAGAGGTTGTTTTTCCAAGAATATGTCAGACTTGATAAAACTCTTAAAATTTTCTTAGGCTTTTAAAAAACTTTTTAAAAATAGAAGACAAAATCTTAATTACACTCTTTATTACCAGGTACTAGTATTGACCCCATAAAGAAAAATAATCGTTTTGTAATTATTTTTATTTACATTTTTACTTTCAGTTTTAAGCCTCAGAATATTGTGTGTATTTTTCCATTCTACTTTTTTTCTTCATCCCAGACATCTCTATTAGGTCTGTGATTATTCCAGTAATTATCAAGTTTTAGTTTTGCCATACTCCAAGAACAATGGTTTTTCTGTGATGCATTTAATGATTGCCCCAAACCAAATTACAAGTTGATGGAATTGTGGAGGCTGAGGAAAGCCTGTGTGCAAAGACAAATCAACTCCGGGTGACTAGAGTTGGTAAAATCTGATTTTAGATTTTCACTTGTCTTTTTCATAAGCAGCCAATGAGGAAACATTTACTGGTATAGGATCCTTAAAAAGCCTGTATTTATTTACTGCTTTTCATTTCAGTGATTTTGTTGCTGCAACAATGACTTTCTGGTTTATTTGAATATAGATAGTGTCTGCATAATAAATATGGTAATATGGAAACTTTGTTCATTTTATTGCAAGAGTAACAGCAAAAATTTCTGAAATCAAAAATAAAACCTGTTTGCAAGATTGCATTTAATATGGAAAAATGTTCTCTGTTCCTATTAACTCTGTTTTTTTTTTATTTTGTCTTTAAATAAGTCAACTTATAGTCTAATAAGAATAAATGTCATTAAAGTTTCCATGACAACATCCAAAAATCTTTGAACACTAATTGTCTTCATTTGGTCATTGATGGGAAAAGAAGAAAAAAATCTTTCAGGGAATTTTCAGTTGTTTGGATGAAGCCTTGAATAATTTGCCATTGGAAGTTTGCAGGGTTTTTGGAAACTTTAGACATCCTTATCAGAGGATGGACATCTTGTTGAAAATCCAGTTATTGAATTTAAAAAAAAATGAGATGATGATTGTTATTTTTCTTTTTTAATTATTTCTCTCCAAGCAAGGTGATAAATCTACTAAAATGCAAGGGGTTATTGAGGAGAAGGGAGAATAAAAGAACATTGTTCAGGAAGAAAGAAGATGATAATTGATGTTGTATTTTTATAGATTGTATTTGACTGGAAAGCAAGAAACTGGAAGAGAGTTCCACAGATGAGAATTGTGAAAGAAGAATGTATTAGAATAAAATTACCATTAAATTTAATAATTTCAGCTGTAAGATGATGAGACCTAACTACCAATCTAGTGCTATGCATAAATTCTTGAGGTAATAATAACAAAGAGGAAAGTTCATTATAAAATTTGCCATGAAAATATTTTTAGAATAGGCACAAGGAATCTATGTTGTGGTGGCAGGAATTGGGTTAAAACTGAGAAGCCAGGTTGAGATTCTTTGGATTTTGTCAGAAATCTCTAGAAACAAAACAGAAGCACCAGACCAGATGGGGCAGCAATATTCAATAAACAGACAAATGGTAGTCTTATAATGGCATAATACTGATTCAGGTGAAAAAATTTGTCTCGCACAAAAAAGTGAACCAAATTTCCTAGCAGCAAACCTAGTAATTGGTTTGATATTATCATTCCAATTCATATGAGACCAAGAAAGACCATAAGACCAATCAGGTGCACAGAGTTAATTCTTTTGTGTGTTCACATTGTCCATATTGATGGAGAACAAAAGGGTTCTCTAAGATGAGTAGAAGAGAGCAATTTAGTTTTGGTGGCATTAAAATTAACAAGCCATTTCTTGCCGCGGTTACCAACATATTGCAGGTAAATTATTAGATCAGTTACAAATTTGACTTATCATTACAACAGGAGTAAATAATTGTGACGTCAGCATAGGTACAGAGTGTAGAAGTTCAGTTTCAGGATCATTAAAATTACCAAACTTATAACTGTGGAAAAATGCTAAAAGACTTCAGTTACTTTATCTTCAATGTACTGCCATAAAAACCAGATGTCACTGAATCTAAACTCTATCAAACAATCAAATTAATGAGCCACATAATTAAAAATATTATTAGAATTTTAATGAATAGAGCGTGTAGCAGAATTAATACAGAAAAATATTGAGGCTTTGTTCAAAAGACAGAAACAAGAAATGCTATTTTTTTGATCAGAAGAGAATCAGTGAGTAATAAAAATGTAGAAAAACTTGTACCTATGTTCCACAAGGATAGACCTTTCCAAAATGAAAACTATGATCTGGAATTGGAATGAAAGCCATGATGGCACCTACTCTAAATCCATCTTAAAAATTCTTGATGTAGAATTAATAAATACTAAACACTTAAAATACTACAGCATATGAATCATTTGAAACAAATTTAGTTTAGGCGAGAAGGAAATTGAGCATAGAATAGGCTTCACCAGAGATAGTTTTACCTAACACTGCAAAGTGCTACAAAATCAAAATATTAACCTGAAAACTCTAGTCATGTTCTTAAATAGCCTCATTGGATCAAGTTATTTTTTTATCTGGATGCCATGAATGTCATCAAAAGAATTCAGAAATATCTAAACTGTCAGCTGTATACAACTGCTTTCTCAGATCAATGTTTAAAAATGGCTGAACAATTGAAGCCTGTGCGTATTTTGAAGACCATCCATTATCAAAACTTGTAGATTGCTATTACAGAATCACAGAGAACTGTACCAGAGAAACCACTTCCCTTGAGGACTTTCAACAGCACCAACAACTAAAATAGGTATCATATGTAACTGAAAAAAATAATGGCATCCTGAAGATGTTGACATTCCACACTACTTCAAATAAAAGGTTAGGAAGGAAACTCCCATCACTACCAGAAAGAATAATAATAGCTACTGAACATGAGAAACATATTTTTTTGAAAAATTGTTACAAGAGAAAGATTTTATAATGATCAACAGAAAATACTACTAGCTACCTGGTCAATCAATGCTGAATATTTCCTTATAAGGAAACAGCTCATATTACCATTCCCATTTAATGAGGTACAACATCAAGATATATTTGAAATATTCGATTTACACAGGAAAAACATTGAAGTCATCTTTAATCATTATTGGGAACAAATAGCCTGTATACAAATAAAGAATGAGTTTAGTGAATACATGAAAATCAAAAGAGTAGTGCAACAAGGATGTGTTTTCTCACCAGATTTATTTAACCTGTACAAATCCTAAGAGAATTCAAAGCATTTATTTTTGATGAGAGTAATTTTAACAAAATAAGATATTCAGATGGCACTGTGCTAGCGGCAGGCTGAGAAAGAAAACTGAAAGAACTCTTTAAAAAAGTAGTAAGAGAAAGGAAAAGGAAAGAACTATTACCTGTCAAAAAATGGAATGCATTGTTGCTTAAGGAAGAGATAGATGAGAGTCACATATTGAGGGTAACAAAATCCAGGCAGTAGAGAAATTTAAATATCTTTGTAGTGCAACATAGAAAGGTGCCTTTAAGAAACAATGCAAAGTATTAAGAAACAAGAAAAATGTCCTTATAAACAAATAAAAGTCCTGGACTGTTTTACAATATCTAATGTATGATGGTGAATACTGGACAAACTCCTCACTGATGAAGAAGATACTTTTATTGATACCGATATTGTTCTCCTGATGAATGCTAAGATTATCACAGACACAAGGCAAGAGAAGCAGTGAGCCGCCAACTGAAAGAGTAAATAGGATGGCAGGACTCAGTAAGGGGTCAAAATATTTCTAAGAACAACAAAAATGAAGAGTCATGAGGAGCAGATTTTCCACATAAAAGAAAGTAGATTTGAAAATGAAATATGCTTCTTTTTCATGTCTGGTTGAACAGACTTGTGACTTTTCCAGAAAGACAATAACTTGCAATTCCTGAGACAGAATTATATATCCAAGCCAAAACAGATTGGTGTGAATCATTTTCAATATGAGTTTCAACTTTCAAAATTGCTTTTGTTTTGCTCATTTTGAATTTTAGGACACTCTGTGATCATCAAACTCATCACACTAGTTTTGGCTTTTAAAATTAGCTTTTTAAGAAGTGCCATTATGTTTTGATGAGCATTGATATTTCTCAATTAATAATTTTGGCAAATCTCGACATTTTTGGGGATTTGGCTGATGCTTTTACCAATCTTCTTCTGATGTATACATTTACTGATTTTAAGAAAGAGTTCCTAACCAATGATTTTAACCATTGAAAATGTTGCCCTTCATTTTTCTTTCGTCCATCTATTCAGCATCTGACAATAATTGTGATGTCTTGAGAATGTAATTATATAAAAGGAATTTATATGAATTATTTCAACAATATGACTATATTTCTGAGATGAGGTATTGTCATTATTTACACTATTTATATTGTTCAGACTGTTGTCCTCATCTTTATTGCCATATTCACAACGTTTCAGACATTCTACACACTAGCCTTCTTCAGATGATTGGAATTTCAGACTGAACCATTTATTAACCAGTGAATAAATGTGCTGATGGGATCCAGTGACTTGATACAAAGAGTTGTGGGTTCAATACCAGGCTACTGCAGCGGTGAACAAAAACTTGGAGAGTTGAGTTAAAGAGAGAGAACTGAGGCATGGCTCGTGGAACTAGAACAATCTAATCTGGTGGATGAAATAAAGGGTTCAATTTGAAATTTCAATCATTTGAAGAAGGCCGGAGTGTACAACGGCTGAAACATTGTGAATATGGCAATAAAGATGACAACATTCCAAACAATATAAACAGAGTAAATAATTATTGTTTTAGATACAAATTTTTATTTGGATCACTCTCTCACCATTCTCTTATTAATATCTCAACCTTCTGTGAGTTTCAAATATATATTTTGTACAAGTGTTCAGCATTCTTTCTTATTGCTGCCATGTACGGTTTTCTTCTCGTAGGTTGAACAAAGACCTCCTTTCTATCAAGAGCTATTTGATAAAACATTTCTACCATTGGAGCCACTGTACTAAACGGTATTTATCTTTGTCTTTCCCTTTGGACTTACATACTAAAGAACTATTGAGTTTTTATTACATACCACGTCTAAGGATTGAACTTGAAACTTTTAAGAAACAGAATTGCTACAAATTGTTTTGTTTCTGATACCTAACAGAAAGAAAAGAAAATTCTTTCTTGGTTAATTTTTAGTTAGTTGGTCTGCATTGTGTTCCATAGGCAAAGAGAACCACATTTCTCAGTTTGTATTTAGTATTTGATTTACATATAAGTTTTAAAATGAAAAGTATGGAAGATCAAGATATTAACTCTTACAAATATAGGATAAAATTTAAATCAAGAAATCATTAGATAAAATTATTATTAATGGTAACGTAATTCTAAAAACGGAATTTGTCAATTTCACCAATTATAGAAACTGGGAGTGAAACATTAGCTTTCAACAAAATTTAAGATTTTCATCTCGTTTCCAGCCACTCTTTTCTGAGATTCAGTTAATAGCATTGCAATAAAAGGTGCATATTTCATATTTGGCACAAATTCTGATTACAAAATTATTTGCAACTTCAAATAGTTTTTTTTTTGTGGCATATAAAACAATTGTTAAAGTCAGAATTTTAACCAAAAGTCTGAGACATTTTAATGATTTTTCTAAAAGATCACTTCCAAGAAAAATCTAAAAATAAAGTGATTAAAGAAATTTTGTTCACTAGAAATTCCATCATGGTGTTTGGTACAGAAAATGATTTTGTCGTTATCACAATGATGAACTCATTTTTCAAAACAGTCACTTAAAAAAATATTTCATTTTCAGTCAGTAACATTTTCTATCACATTGCTAGGTGAACTTCCTTCCAGAAAAGCAAGACTTGAGCACTCACTAATTAAACATGAGTCAAATTAGTCTTAATTAATTATAATGCAAAGATCTTCATTTTCTACCATAAGAAATGTGTCCTTTCAGTTGATTGACAAAAATTGTTAACAATATGAATCTTTAGTTCTCCCCAAAATGTCCTACTATTTGTCTTTTCCACTGTTTATCACTTCCTTTAATTTTGTCTCTTGTTTTCGTTGTTTCTTTTATTGGCCTTCTTTATTCATCTTTTATATTTTGTATATAATTTACATTCATTTCAATTTTTTTTAAATTAAATTCTTGAAAACTATTCTTTTTATCTCTTCCATCTTCATTGCTTCTTTTTTGAATAATTTCTTGTTTTTATCTGAATTTTTGAATGAATTTCTTGAGTGAAGACATATTCTTTTTTATCTCTTCCATCTTCATTGCTTCTTTTTTGAATGAATTTCTTGAGTGAAGACATATTCTTTTTATCTCTTCCATCTTCATTGCTTCTTTTTGAATGAATTTCTTGGTGAAGACATATTCTTTTTATCTTTTTTATCTCTTCCATCTTCATATTCTTTTTATCTCTTCCATTTCATTCTTTTTGAATTCTTCATTTCTTGAGTGAAGACATATTCTTTTTATCTCTTCCATCTTCATTGCTTCTTTTTGAATGAATTTCTTGAGTGAAGACATATTCTTTTTTTTATCTCTTCCATCTTCATTGCTTCTTTTTGAATGAATTTCTTGAGTGAAGACATATTCTTTTTTCTTCTTCCATCTTCATTTCTTTTTTTATCTTTTTTGAATGAATTTCTTGAGTGAAGACATATTCTTTTTATCTCTTCCATCTTCATTGCTTCTTTTTTGAATGAATTTCTTGAGTGAAGACATATTCTTTTTTATCTCTTCCATCTTCATTGCTTCTTTTTTGAATGAATTTCTTGAGTGAAGACATATTCTTTTTATCTCTTCCATCTTCATTTTTGCTTCTTTTTTGAATGAATTTCTTTTGAATTTCTTCTTTTTTGAAGACATATTCTTTTTTATCTCTTCCATCTTCATTGCTTCTTTTTGAATGAATTTCTTGAGTGAAGACATATTCTTTTTATCTCTTCCATCTTCATTGCTTCTTTTGAATGAATTTCTTGAGTGAAGACATATTCTTTTTTTATCTCTTCCATCTTCATTCTTTTTTGAATGAATTTCTTGAGGAACATATTCTTTTTATCTCTTTTTTTGCTTCTTTTTTGAATGAATTTCTTGAGTGAAGACATATTCCATTTTATCTCTTCCATCTTCATTGCTTCTTTTTTGAATGAATTTCTTGAGTGAAGACATATTCTTTTTTATCTCTTCCATCTTCATTGCTTCTTTTTTGAATGAATTTCTTGAGTGAAGACATATTCTTTTTTTATCTCTTCCATCTTCATTGCTTCTTTTTTGAATGAATTTCTTGAGTGAAGACATATTCTTTTTTATCTCTTCCATCTTCATTGCTTCTTTCCTGCTTGAATTTCTTGAGTGAAGACATATTCTTTTTTATCTCTTCCATCTTCATTGCTTCTTTTTGAATGAATTTCTTGAGGAAGACATATTCTTTTTTTATCTCTTCCATCTTCATTTAGCTTTTTTTCTTGGTGATCTTTCCATCTTCATTGCTTCTTTTTGAATGAATTTCTTGAGTGAGACATATTCTTTTTATCTCTTCCATCTTCATTGCTTCTTTTTGAATGAATTTCTTGAGTGAAGACATATTCTTTTTTATCTCTTCCATCTTCATTGCTTTTTTGAATGAATTTCTTGAGTGAAGACATATTCTTTTTTATCTCTTCCATCTTCATTGCTTCTTTTTGAATGAATTTCTTGAGTGAAGACATATTCTTTTATCTCTTCCATCTTCATTGCTTCTTTTTTTGAATGAATTTCTTTTTATCTCTTCCATATTCTTTTTTTGAATGAATTCTTCCATCTTCATTTCATCGCTTCTTTTTTGAATGAATTTCTTGAGTGAAGACATATTCTTTTTTATCTCTTCCATCTTCATTGCTTCTTTTTGAATGAATTTCTTGAGTGAAGACATATTCTTTTTTTATCTCTTCCATCTTCATTGCTTCTTTTTTGAATGAATTTCTTGAGTGAAGACATATTCTTTTTTATCTCTTCCATCTTCATTGCTTCTTTTTTGAATGAATTTCTTGAGTGAAGACATATTCTTTTTTATCTCTTCCATCTTCATTGCTTCTTTTTTGAATGAATTTCTTGTAGTGAAGACATATTCTTTTTTTCCTCTCTTCCATCTTCATTGCTTTTTTTTGAATGAATTTCTTTTGAAAGACATATTCTTTTTTATCTCTTCCATCTTCATTGCTTCTTTTTTGAATGAATTTCTTGAAGACATATTCTTTTTATCTCTTCCATCTTCATTGTTCTTTTTTGAATGAATTTCTTGAGTGAAGACATATTCTTTTTATCTCTTCCATCTTCATTGCTTCTTTTTGAATAATTTCTTGAGTGAAGACATATTCTTTTTATCTCTTCCATCTTCATTGCTTCTTTTTTTGAATGAATTTCTTGAGTGAAGACATATTCTTTTTATCTCTTCCATCTTCATTGTTTCTTTTTGAATGAATTTCTTGAAGACATATTCTTTTTATCTCTTCCATCTTCATTGCTTCTTTTTTGAATGAATTTTGGAGTGAAGACATATTCTTTTATCTCTTCCATCTTCATTGAATAGATTTCTTGAGGAAGACATATTCTTTTTATTCTTCCATCCATCTTCTTGGTGAAGACATTGCTTTTTGAATCTTTTTTCCCGAATTTTCTTGAGTGAAGACATATTCTTTTTTATCTCTTCCATCTTCATTGCTTCTTTTTGAATGAATTTCTTGAGGAAGACATATTCTTTTTATCTCTTCCATCTTCATTGCTTCTTTTTGAATGAATTTCTTGAGTGAAGACATATTCTTTTTATCTCTTCCATCTTCATTGCTTCTTTTTGAATGAATTTCTTGAGTGAAGACATATTCTTTTTATCTCTTCCATCTTCATTGCTTCTTTTTTGAATGAATTTCTTGAGTGAAGACATATTCTTTTTATCTCTTCCATCTTCATTGCTTCTTTTTTTGAATGAATTTCTTGAGTGAAGACATATTCTTTTATCTCTTCCATCTTCATTGCTTCTTTTTGAATGAATTTCTTGAGTGAAGACATATTCTTTTTATCTCCATCTTTTGCTTCTTTTTTGATCTTTCTTGAGTGAAGACATATTCTTTTTATCTCTTCATTTCATTGCTTCTTTTTTGAATGAATTTCTTGAGTGAAGACATATTCTTTTATCTCTTCCATCTTCATTGCTTCTTTTTTGAATGAATTTCTTGAGTGAAGACATATTCTTTTTATCTCTTCCATCTTCATTGCTTTCTTTTTTTGAATGAATTTCTTGAGTGAAGACATATTCTTTTTATCTCTTCCATCTTCATTGCTTCTTTTTTGAATGAATTTCTTGAGTGAAGACATATTCTTTTTTATCTCTTCCATCTTCATCGTTTCATTGCTTGAATTTTTGAATGAATTTTCTTGAGTGAAGACATATTCTTTTTTTATCTCTTCCATCTTCATTGCTTCTTTTTTGAATGAATTTCTTGAAGACATATTCTTTTATCTCTTCCATCTTCATTGCTTCTTTTTTTGAATTTTCTTGAGTGAAGACATATTCTTTTTTTTATCTCTTCCATCTTCATTGCTTCTTTTTTGAATGAATTTCTTGAGTGAAGACATATTCTTTTTCTCTTCCATCTTCATTGCTTCTTTTTTGAATGAATTTCTTGAGTGAAGACATATTCTTTTTTATCTCTTCCATCTTCATTTTTTTTTTGAATGAATTTCTTGAGTGAAGACATATTCTTTTTTATCTCTTCCATCTTCATTGCTTCTTTTTTGAATGAATTCTTGAGTGAAGACATATTCTTTTTTATCTCTTCCATCTTCATTGCTTCTTTTTTTTTGAATGAATTTTCTTGAGTGAAGACATATTCTTTTTTTCTCTTCCATCTTCATTGCTTCTTTTTGAATTTTCTTGAGTGAAGACATATTCTTTTTTATCTCTTCCATCTTCATTGAATGAATTTCTTGAGTGAAGACATATTCTTTTTTATCTCTTCCATCTTCATTTTTTTTTTTTGAATGAATTTCTTGAGTGAAGACATATTCTTTTTATCTCTTCCATCTTCATCGTTTCTTTTTGAATGAATTTCTTGAGTGAACATATTCTTTTTATCTCTTCCATCTATTTCTTTTTTTTGAGTGAAGACATCTTCTTCCATCTTCATTGCTTTTTTTTTTTTGAATGAATTTCTTGAGTGAAGACATATTCTTTTTATCTCTTCCATCTTCATTTTCTTCTTTTTGAATGAATTTCTTGAGTGAAGACATATTCTTTTTTATCTCTTCCATCTTCATTGCTTCTTTTTGAATGAATTTCTTGAGTGAAGACATTTTTTTTTTCCATCTCTTCCATCTTCATTTCTTTTTTTGAATGAATTTTGAGTGAAGACATATTCTTTTTTTATCTCTTCCATCTTCATTGCTTCTTTTTTGAATGAATTTCTTGAGTGAAGACATATTCTTTTTTATCTCTTCCATCTTCATTGCTTCTTTTTTTGAATGAATTTCTTGAGTGAAGACATATTCTTTTTATCTCTTCCATCTTCATTGCTTCTTTTTTGAATGAATTTCTTGAGTGAAGACATATTCTTTTTATCTCTTCCATCTTCATCGAATTTCTTGATGAAGACATATTCTTTTTTTTATCTCTTCCATCTTCATTGCTTCTTTTTGAATGAATTTCTTGAGGAAGACATATTCTTTTTTATCTCTTCCATCTTCATTGCTTCTTTTTTGCTTGAATTTCTTGAGTGAAGTGAATTCTTTTTTTATCTCTTTCTTCATTGCTTCTTTTTGAATGAATTTCCATATTCTTTTTTATCTCTTCCATCTTCATTGCTTCTTTTTGAATGAATTTCTTGAGTGAAGACATATTCTTTTTTTATCTCTTCCATCTTCATTGCTTCTTTTTTGAATGAATTTCTTGAGTGAAGACATATTCTTTTTTATCTCTTCCATCTTCATTGCTTCTTTTTGAATGAATTTCTTGAGTGAAGACATATTCTTTTTATCTCTTCATCTTCATTGCTTCTTTTTTGAATGAATTTCTTGAGTGAAGACATATTCTTTTATCTCTTTCTTATCTTCTTCCATCTTCATTTCTTCTTTTTTGAATGAATTTCTTGAGTGAAGACATATTCTTTTTTTTATCTCTTCCATCTTCATTGCTTCTTTTTGAATGAATTTCTTGAGTGAAGACATATTCTTTTTATCTCTTCCATCTTCATTGCTTCTTTTTTGAATGAATTTCTTGAGTGAAGACATATTCTTTTTTATCTCTTCCATCTTCATTGCTTCTTTTTTGAATGAATTTCTTGAGTGAAGACATATTCTTTTTTTATCTCTTCCATCTTCATTGCTTCTTTTTTGAATAATTTCTTGAGTGAAGACATATTCTTTTTTATCTCTTCCATCTTCATTGCTTCTTTTTTGAATTTGAATTTTTTCCATCTTACTAGAGAATGAAGACATATTCTTTTTATCTCTTCCATCTTCATTGCTTCTTTTTGAATGAATTTCTTGAGTGAAGACATATCTCTTCCATCTTCATTGTTCTTTTTTTTGAATGAATTTCTTGAGTGAAGACATATTCTTTTTTATCTCTTCCATCTTCATTGCTTCTTTTTTTGAATGAATTTCTTGAGTGAAGACATATTCTTTTTTTATCTCTTCCATCTTCATTGTTTCTTTTTGAATGAATTTCTTGAGTGAAGATATTCTTTTTATCTCTTCCATCTTCATTGCTTCTTTTTTGAATGAATTTCTTGAGTGAAGACATATTCTTTTTATCTCTTCCATCTTCATTTTCTTTCTTTTTCTTGAATGAAGACATTTCTTTTTATCTCTTCCATCTTCATTGCTTCTTTTTGAATAGATTTCTTGATTGAAGACTATTTTTTTTATCTCTTCCATCTTCATTGCTTCTTTTTGAATGAATTTCTTGAGTGAAGACATATTCTTTTTTATCTCTTCCATCTTCATTGCTTCTTTTTGAATGAATTTCTTGAGTGAAGACATATTCTTTTTATCTCTTCCATCTTCATTGCTTCTTTTTGAATGAATTTCTTGAGTGAAGACATATTCTTTTTTATCTCTTCCATCTTCATTGTTTTTTTTTGAATGAATTTCTTGAGTGAAGACATATTCTTTTTTCTCTTCCATCTTCATTGCTTCTTTTTTAAATGAATTTTTTTATCTTTCCATTTCAGCTTCATAGATTTCTTTTATCTCTTCCATCTTCATTGAATTTTCTTTTTTATTCTTTTTATCTCTTCCATCTTCATTGCTTCTTTTTTGAATGAATTTCTTGAGTGAAGACATATTCTTTTTTATCTCTTCCATCTTCATTGCTTCTTTTTTTTGAATGAATTTCTTGAGTGAAGACATATTCTTTTTTATCTCTTCCATCTTCATTGCTTCTTTTTGAATGAATTTCTTGAGTGAAGACATATTCTTTTTATCTCTTCCATCTTCATTGCTTCTTTTTGAATGAATTTCTTGAGTGAACATTTCTTTTTATCTCTTCCATCTTCATTGCTTCTTTTTTTGAATGAATTTCTTGAGTGAACATATTCTTTTTTTATCTCTTCCATCTTCATTGCTTCTTTTTTGAATGAATTTCTTGAGTGAAGACATATTCTTTTTATCTCTTCCATCTTCATTGCTTCTTTTTTGAATGAATTTCTTGAGTGAAGACATATTCTTTTTTTATCTTAATCCATCTTCATTGCTTCTTTTGAATGAATTTCTTGAGTAGAACATATTCTTTTATCTCTTCCATCTTCATTGCTTCTTTTTTGAATGAATTTCTTGAGTGAAGACATATTCTTTTTATCTCTTCCATCTTCATTGCTTCTTTTTTTGAATGAATTTCTTGAGTGAAGACATATTCTTTTTATCTCTTCCATCTTCATTGCTTCTTTTTTTGAATGAATTTCTTGAGTGAAGACATATTCTTTTTATCTCTTCCATCTTCATTTGCTTCTTTTTTTTGATTTTTGAATTTTCTGAATTGATTCTTTTTTATCTCTTCCATCTTCATTGTTCTTTTTTGAATGAATTTCTTGAGTGAAGTCATATTCTTTTTATCTCTTCCATCTTCATTGCTTCTTTTTTGAATGAATTTCTTGGTGAAGACATATTCTTTTTTATCTCTTCCATCTTCATTGCTTCTTTTTTGAATGAATTTCTTGAGTGAAGACATATTCTTTTTATCTCTTCCATCTTCATTGCTTCTTTTTTGAATGAATTTCTTGAGTGAAGACATATTCTTTTTATCTCTTCCATCTTCATTGCTTCTTTTTGAATGAATTTCTTGAGTGAAGACATATTCTTTTTATCTCTTCCATCTTCATTTTCTTCTTTTTTTTGAATGAATTTCTTGAGTGAAGACATATTCTTTTTTATCTCTTCCATCTTCATTGCTTCTTTTTTGAATGAATTTCTTGAGTGAAGACATATTCTTTTTTATCTCTTCCATCTTCATTGCTTCTTTTTTGAATGAATTTCTTGAGTGAAGACATATTCTTTTTTATCTCTTCCATCTTCATTGCTTCTTTTTGAATGAATTTCTTGAGTGAAGACATATTCTTTTTTATCTCTTCCATCTTCATTGCTTCTTTTGAATGAATTTCTTGAAACATATTCTTTTTTTATCTTCCATCTTCATTGTTTCTTTTTTGAATGAATTTCTTGAGTGAAGACATATTCTTTTTATCTCTTCCATCTTCATTGCTTCTTTTTTTAATGAATTTCTTGGTGAAGACATATTCTTTTTTATCTTCCATCTTCATTGCTTCTTTTTTTGAATGAATTTCTTGAGTGAAGACATATTCTTTTTTATCTCTTCCATCTTCATTGCTTCTTTTTGAATGAATTTCTTGAGTGAAGACATATTCTTTTTTTATCTCTTCCATCTTCATTGTTTCTTTTTTGAATGAATTTCTGAGTGAAGACATATTCTTTTTATCTCTTCCATCTTCATTGTTTTTTTCCTGAATTTTCTTGAGTGAAGACATATTCTTTTTTTAATCTTCCATCTTCATTGCTTCTTTTTTTGAATGAATTTCTTGAGTGAAGACATATTCTTTTTATCTCTTCCATCTTCATTGCTTTTTTTGAATGAATTTCTTGAGTGAAGACATATTCTTTTTTTATCTCTTCCATCTTCATTGCTTCTTTTTTGAATGAATTTCTTGAGTGAAGACATATTCTTTTATCTCTTCCATCTTCATTCTTCTTTTTTGATGAATTTCTTGAGTGAAGACATATTCTTTTTATCTCTTCCATCTTCATTGCTTCTTTCCTGCATGAATTTCTTGAGTGAAGACATATTCTTTTTTATCTCTTCCATCTTCATTGCTTCTTTTTTGAATGAATTTCTTGAGTGAAGACATATTCTTTTTTATCTCTTCCATCTTCATTGCTTCTTTTTTGAATGAATTTCTTGAGTGAAGACATATTCTTTTTATCTCTTCCATCTTCATTGCTTCTTTTGAATGAATTTCTTGAGTGAAGACATATTCTTTTTTATCTCTTCATCTTCATTGCTTCTTTTTTGAATGAATTTCTTGAGTGAAGACATATTCTTTTTTATCTCTTCCATCTTCATTGCTTCTTTTTGAATGAATTTCTTGAGTGAAGACATATTCTTTTTATCTCTTCCATCTTCATTGCTTCTTTTTTTTGAATGAATTTCTTGAGTGAAGACATATTCTTTTTATCTCTTCCATCTTCATTGCTTCTTTTTTGATGAATTTCTTGAGTGAAGACATATTCTTTTTTTTATCTCTTCCATCTTCATTGCTTCTTTTTGAATGAATTTCTTGAGTGAAGACATATTCTTTTTATCTCTTCCATCTTCATTGTTTCTTTTGAATGAATTTCTTGAGTGAAGACATATTCTTTTTTATCTCTTCCATCTTCATTGCTTCTTTTTGAATGAATTTCTTGAGTGAAGACATATTCTTTTTATCTCTTCCATCTTCATTGCTTCTTTTTGAATGAATTTCTTGAGTGAAGACATATTCTTTTATCTCTTCCATCTTCATTGTTTTTTTTGAATGCTTGAATTTGAGTGAAGAAGATATTCTTTTTTTATCTCTTCCATCTTCATTGTTTCTTTTGAATGAATTTCTTGAGTGAAGACATATTCTTTTTTATCTCTTCCATCTTCATTGCTTTTTTTGAATGAATTTCTTGAGGAATAGACATATTCTTTTTTTATCTCTTCCATCTTCATTGTTTTTTTTTTGAATGAATTTCTTGAGTGAAGACATATTATCTTCATTGCTTCTTTTTTGAATGAATTTCTTGAGTGAAGATTATTTTTTTATCTCTTCCATCTTCATTGCTTCTTTTTTGAATGAAGACATTTCTTTTTATCTCTTCCATCTTCATTGCTTCTTTTTGAATGAATTTCTTGGTGAAGACATATTTTTTATCTCTTCCATCTTCATTTGCTTCTTTTGAATGAATTTCTTGAGTGAAGACATATTCTTTTTTTATCTCTTCCATCTTCATTGCTTCTTTTTGAATGAATTTCTTGAGTGAAGACATATTCTTTTTATCTTCATTCCATCTTCATTGAAACTTTTTTTGAATGAATTTCCTGCTTGAAGACATATTCTTTTTTTATCTCTTCCATCTTCATTGCTTCTTTTTTGAATGAATTTCTTGGTGAAGATTATTATTCTTTTTTTATCTCTTCCATCTTCATCGTTTCTTTTGAATGAATTTCTTGAGTGAACATATTCTTTTTATCTCTTCCATCTTCATTGCTTCTTTTTGAATGAATTTCTTGAGTGAAGACATATTCTTTTTTTATCTCTTCCATCTTCATTACTTCGCTTTTTGAATGAATTTCTTGAGTGAATTATTATTCTTTTTATCTCTTCCATCTTCATAATAGTAATTTCTTGGAAGACATATTCTTTTTATCTTCCATCTTCATTTTTTCTTTTTGATTTCTTGAGCGAAGACATATTCTTTTTTATCTCTTCCATCTTCATTGCTTCTTTTTGAATGAATTTCTTGAGTGAAGACATATTCTTTTATCTTCCATCTTCATCGTTTCTTTCATTTCTTCATTTCTTTTTTATCTCTTCCATCTTCATTGCTTCTTTTTGAATGAATTTTGAGTGAAGACATATTCTTTTTATCTCTTCCATCTTCATTGCTTCTTTTTGAATGAATTTCTTGAGTGAAGACATCAGCTTTTTTTTTCATCTCTTCCATCTTCATTGCTTCTTTTTGAATGAATTTCTTGGAGTTTTCTTTTTATCTTTTCCATCTTCATTGCTTCTTTTTTGAATGAATTTCTTGAGTGAAGACATATTCTTTTTTTATCTCTTCCATCTTCATTTTTCTTTTTTGAATGAATTTCTTGAGTGAAGACATATTCTTTTTATCTTTCCATCTTCATTGTGAATTCTTGAGCAACATATTCTTTTTATTCTATCCATCTTCTTCATTACTCTTTTTGAATGAATTTCTTTGAGGAAGACATATTCTTTTATCTCTTCCATTTCATCTTCTTTTTGAATGAATTTTTGAGTGAAGACATATTCTTTTTTATCTCTTCCATCTTCATTGCTTCTTTTTGAATGAATTTCTTGAGTGAAGATATATTTTTTTATCTCTTCCATCTTCATTTTTTTTGAATGAATTTCTTGAGGAAGACATATTCTTTTTTATCTCTTCCATCTTCAATTACTTTGAGGAAGACATATTTTTTATCTTTCCATTTTGAATGAATTTCTTGAGTGAAGACATATTCTTTTTTATCTCTTCCATCTTCATTGCTTCTTTTTTGAATGAATTTCTTGAGTGAAGACATATTCTTTTTTATCTCTTCCATCTTCATCGTTTCTTTCCTGCTTGAATTTCTTGAGTGAAGACATATTCTTTTTTATCTCTTCCATCTTCATTGCTTCTTTTTTTGAATGAATTTCTTGATGAAGACATATTCTTTTTTATCTCTTCCATCTTCATTGCTTCTTTTTTTGAATGAATTTCTTGGTGAAGACATATTCTTTTTTTATCTCTTCCATCTTTTGAATGAATTTTGGAGTGAACATATTCTTTTTCTTCCATCTTCATTCTTTTGAATGAATTTCTGAGTGAAGACATATTCTTTTTTTATCTCTTCCATCTTCATTGCTTCTTTTTGAATGAATTTCTTGAGTGAAGACATATTCTTTTTATCTCTTCCATCTTCATTGTTTCTTTTTGAATGAATTTCTTGAGGAAGACATATTCTTTTTATCTCTTCCATCTTCATTGTTTTTTTTTGCTTGAATTTTCTTGGTGAAGACATGTTCTTTTTATCTCTTCCATCTTCATTGCTTCTTTTTTGAATGAATTTCTTCAGTGAAGACATTTTTTTTTCTCTTCCATCTTCATTGTTCTTTTTTGAGAATTTCTTCAGTGAAGACATATTCTTTTTTTTATCTCTTCCATCTTCTTCATCGTTTCTTTTATTCTTCCATCAAGCTTGAATTTCTTGGAGTGAACATATTCTTTTTTATCTCTTCCATCTTCATTTGCTTCTTTTTTGAATGAATTTCTTGAGTGAAGACATATTCTTTTTTATCTCTTCCATCTTCATTGCTTCTTTTTTGAATGAATTTCTTGAGTGAAGACATATTCTTTTTATCTCTTTCCATCTTCATTCTTTTTTTGAATGAATTTTCTTGAGTGAAGACATATTCTTTTTTATCTCTTCCATCTTCATTGCTTCTTTTTGAATGAATTTCTTGAGTGAAGACATATTCTTTTTATCTCTTCCATCTTCATTCTTCTTTTTTGAATGAATTTCTTGAGTGAAGACATATTGTTTTTTATCTCTTCCATCTTCATTCTTTCATAACGTTCTTGATATTCTTTTTATCTCTTCCATCTTTCATTGCTTTTTTAGAATAAATTTCTTGGTGAAGACATATTCTTTTTATCTTTCCATCTTCATTGCTTCTTTTTAATGAATTTCTTGGCATCTTATATTGTTTTTATCTCTTCCATTTGAATGAATTTCTTGAAGACATTTCTTTTTAATCTTCCATATTCTTTTTTTTGAATCTCTTCCATCTTCATTCCATTTCATTTGTTTTCTTTTTGAATCTTTTTTTCATTTACTACTTTTTTAGAAAATTTCTTGAGTGAAGACATATTCTTTTTTCTCTTCCATCTTCATTGCTTCTTTTTTAATGAATTTTTGAGTGAAGACATAATATTCTTTTATCTCTTCCATCTTCATTTATTTCTTTTTTGAATGAATTTCTTGAGCAAGACATATTCCTTTTTATCTTTTTCCATATCTTGAGTGAAGACATATTCTTTATCTCTTCCATCTTCATTGCTTCTTTTTTGAATGAATTTCTTGAGTGAAGACATATTCTTTTATCTCTTCATCTTCATTCTTCTTTTTTGAATGAATTTCTTGAGTGAACTATTCTTTTTTATCTCTTCCATCTTCATCGTTTCTTTCCTTGAGGAAGACATATTCTTTTTTATCTCTTATCTTCATTCTTCTTTTTGAATAAATCTTGAGTAAGGAGTTCTCTTCCATCTTCATTGCTTCTTTTTTGAATGAATTTCTTGACATATTCTTTTTTATCTCTTCCATCTTCATCGTTTCTTTTTTGAATGAATTTCTTGGTGAAGACATATTATTCTTTTTATCTCTTCCATCTTCATTGCTTCTTTTGAATGAATTTCTTGTATTCTTTTATCTCTTCCATCTTCGTGCTTCTTTTGAATGAATTTCTTGAGTGAAATATTCTTTTTTATCTCTTCCATCTTCATTGCTTCTTTTTGAATGAATTTCAAGACTATTCTTTTTTTATCTCTTCCATCTTCATCGCTTCTTTTTGAATGAATTTCTTTTGAGTGAAGACATATTCTTTTTATCTCTTCCATCTTCATTGCTTCTTTTTTTGAATGAATTTCTTGAGTGAAGACATATTCTTTTTATCTTTCCATCTTTTACATTCCTTCTTTTTTGAATGAATTTCTTGAGGAAGACATATTCTTTTTCTCTTCTCTTCCATCTTCATTCTTTCCTTGTGAATTTCTTGAGTGAAGACATATTCTTTTTTATCTCTTCCATCTTCATTCTTCTTTTTGCTTGAATTTCTTGAGTGAAGACATATTACCGTATCTCTTCCATCTTCATTGCTTCTTTTTTGAATGAATTTCTTGAGTGAAGACATATTCTTTTTTATCTCTTCCATCTTCATTGCATCTTTTTTGAATTTTCTTGGTGAAGACATATTTTTTTTATCTCTTCCATCTTCATCGTTTCTTTTTGAGCCGAATTTCTTTGGACAATATTATTCAGATTTGTCTTCCATCTTCATTGCTTCTTTTTACTTGAGTGAACATTTTTTTTATCTCTTCCATCTTCATTAAAATAAAAATGAATTTCACAAGTGAAATTATATTCTTTTTTATCTCTTCCATCTTCATTGCTTCTTTTTGAATGAATTTCTTGGAGTCATATTCTTTTTTATCTCTTCCATCTTCATCGTCTTTCCTGCTTGAATTTCTTGAGGAAGACATATTCTTTTTTATCCTCTTCCATCTGTATGATTTCTGAGAAGACATATTCTTTTATGTTTCTTCCATCTTCATTGCTTCTTTTTGAATGAATTTTTGAGTGAAGACATATTCTTTTTTATCTCTTCCATCTTCATCGTTTCTTTTTTGAATGAATTTTGAAAAGACATATTCAAATTGAAGATCTCCAAAATCAAACAAGTTTTGAATGAATTTAAATATCTCGTTCTTTCTCTTGAATTTCTTGGTGAAGATTATTCTTTTTATCTCTTCCACGGAAAATCTTTTGACACTGAGATCATTCTTTTATCTCTTCCAGATTCTTTTTGAATGAATTTCTTGAGTGAAGATGCCTTCTTTTAGCTCTTCCAGAGTCATCGTTTGTTTTTCTTGAAAAACTTATTTTTTATCTAGGAACAGAGAGAAAATGAATTTCTGAACTGTTATATTCTTTTTTATCCTTCTCTTCATCGTTTCTTTTTTGAAATGAATTTCTGAAAAGCTCGAATCTTTTTTTCTCTTCCATCTTCAATTCTTCTTTTTTTTGCTTGAATTTTTAAATAAGACATATTTTTTTACGTCTTCCATCTTCATCGTTTCTTTTTTGAATTTCTTGGGAAGACATATTTTTATCTTTCCATCTTCATTGCTTCTTTTTTGAATGAATTTCTTGGAAGACATACGACTTTATCTCTTCCATCTTCATTTTTCTTTCCGTTTGAATTTTCTTGGGAGTAAGACATATTCTTTTTAGTACTTCAATTTTCATTGCTTCTTTTTGAATGAATTTTAACATATTCTTTATCTCTTCATCTTCATTTGCTTCTTTTTTTGAATGAATTTCTTGAAGACATATTTCTTTTATCTCTTCCATCTTCATTGCTTCTTTTTGATGACTTGAAAGACATATTCTTTTTATCTCTTCCATCTTCATTGCTTCTTTTGAATGAATTTCTTGGTGAAGACATATTATTTTATCTCTTCCATCTTCATTGTTTCTTTTTGAATGAAAATTTCGTCTTTTTGAGAAACAAGACATATTCTTTTATCTCTTCCATCTTCATTTAGCTTCTTTTTGAATGAATTTTTGCTTCTTTTGGACTGAGTGGGAATATTCTTTTTATCTCTTCCATCTTCATTGCTTTTTTTGTTCAGAAGACATTTTTTTATCTCTTCCCTTTCATTGCTTCTTTTTTGAATGAATTTCAAAGACATATTCTTTTATTCTTCCATCTTCATTTGTAATAGATTTTTGATGAAGACTATTCTTTTATCTTCATCTTTCTTTCATTTCTCATTTCTTTTTATCTTTTTCATTGCTTCTTTTTGAATAATTTCTTGAGTGAAGACATATTCCCTTATTTCTTCCATCTTCATTATGCTCTTTCTTGAGTGAAGACATCTTTCTTTTTGAATTTTCTTGAGGAAGACATCCTTTTTTTCTTCTTCCATCTTCTTGCTTCTTTTGAATGAATTTCTTGATATTTCTTTTTCTCTCTTCCATTGCTTCATTTTGAATGTTTCTTTTCCTGAATCTTCATTTGCTTCTTTTTTTGTGAAGACATATTCTTTTTCTCTTCCATCTTCATTGCTTCTTTTTGTAAGACATTTCTTTTAGGGAAGACATATTCTTTTTCTCTTCCATCTTCATTTTCTTTTTTTTTAAAGAATGAATTTCTTTCCATCTTCATGGTTTTTGAATAACCAGGAATTCTTTTTTATCTCTCTTCCATCTTCATTTCTTCTTTTTTGGAATGAATTTCTTGGTGGATACATTATATTCCATCTTTCTAAGAGCTGCCATAATTAGGGTTTTTATCCTTCCAATGAATTTCTTTTTTGAATGACATATTTTTTTTATCTCTTCATCTTCAAAACTTCTTTTGAATGAATTTCTTGAGGTGAACATAACGAGTTTTATCTCTTGGCATTTCCTTCATTTTTTCTTTTTTGAATGAATTTCCATCTTCATTGCTTCCTCATCTTCTTTTATCTCTTTTATCTTCCATTTTTCTTTTTTTGTTTGAATTTCTTGAGTTTTATTCTTTTCTCTTCCATCTTCATTTCTTCTTTTTTTTTGAATCCCTTTCTCTGAGTTTTCCCATATTCTTTTATCCCTTCCATCTCTTTTCCTTGCTTCTTTTTATCCCTTTCTCTTTTTGAATGACATATTCTTTTTTATCTCTCCATTTTCATTGCTTCTTTTGAATTTTCTCTCTATTCTTTTATCTCTTCCATCTTCATTGCTCTTTTTTGAATCTCTTTCTCCATTTCCTCCTATTCTCTTTTATCCCTTTCATTTTCCCCTTTTGAATAATTTCTTTTATCTCTATTTCTTTATCTCTTCCATTTCCTCTTTCTTTCTTTTATCTTTGAGGAAGACTTTCTTTTTTATCTCTTCCATCTTCATCGTTTTTTCCTGAATTTCTTTCCTTCCTCTATATTCTTTTTTATCTCTTTCCATCTTCTTTGAACTTCTTTTTTTAACTCTTTCTTTCCTTTTCCTCTATTCTTTTTTATCTCTTCCATCTTCATTGTTTTTTTGAATGAATTTTGAGGAACATTTTCCTTTCCTTGCTTTTTTGAATTTCTTGAGGAAGACATTTCCTTTTTTATCCTTCCATCTTCTCTTCATTGCTTCTTTTTTGAATGAATTTCTTGAGTGAAGACATATTCTTTTATCTCTTCCATCTTCATTGCTTCTTTTTGAATGAATTTCTTGAAGACATACTCTCTTTTATCTCTTTCTCTTCATTTCCTCTTTTTTTTATGAATTTCTTGAGGAATATATTCTTTTATCTCTTCCATCTTCATTTCCTCTTTTCCATCTTCATCGGCTTGAATTTTGAGTGACATATTCTTTTTCTCTTCCATCTCTTTCTCTTTTTTTCTTGAGTGAAGACTATTCTTTTTTATCTCTTCCATCTTCTTTCCCTCCTGCTTGAATTTCTTTTGAAGACATATTCTTTTTTTCCTCTTCCATCTTTTATTGCTTTTGAATTTTTTCCTGAAGACATTCTTTTATCTTCAATGAATGAGAAGATATATTCTTTTTTATCTCTTCCATCTTCATTGCTTCTTTTTTATCTCTTTCTCTCCCTTTCCCTCTATTCTTTTTTCCATCTCTTCCATCTTCATCGTTTCTTTTTACTAGCTTTTTGATTTTTTTGAGTGAAGACATATTCTTTTTATCTCTTCCATCTTCATTTGCTTCTTTTTTTATCTTCCATCTTCATTTCTTTTTTGAATGAACTTCTGAGTAGACATATTCTTTTTATTCCATCTTCCATCTTCAATGCTTCTTTTTGAATGATCTTCATTTCTTTTTGGAATTTTATAGAAGACATATTCTTTTTATCTCTTCCATCCATTGCTTCATGAATTTTGAGGAAGACTTCTTTTTTGATCTCATTGAATTTCTTGAGGAAGACATATTCTTTTTTATCTCTTCCATCTTCATTGCTTCTTTTTTTTCTGAATGATTCTTTTTATTTCCATCTTCACGTTTCTTTCCTGTTTGAATTTGAGCAACACATTCTTTTTCTCTTCCATCTTCATTGCTTTTTTTGAATTTTTGAGAAGACATATTCTTTTTTTTATCTTCCATTTCTTGAGAATTCTTTGAGGAAGACATATTCTTTTTTATCTCTTCCATCTTCATCATTTTTTTGAATGAATTTCTTGGGTGAAGACATATTCTTTTTTATCTCTTCCATCTTCATTTGCTTCTTTTTTTTGAATTCTTGAGTGAAGACACATATTTTATCTTTCCATTCATTGAATGAATGAAGATATATTCATCTCTTTCCATTCTTTTTTTTTTATCCCTTTTATCTTCCATCTTCATTGCTTCTTTTTGAATGAATTTTGATAAATTTTTTATCTCTTCATTGCTTTTTGAATGAATGAAGACATATTCTTTTTTATCTCTTCCATCTTCATGTCGTTTCTTTTCCGTTTGAATTTCTTGAGGAAGACATATTCTTTTTATCTCTTCTGCATCTTCATTTTGAGTGAAGACTTCTTTTTTTATCTGTCTTCCAAATTTCTTTTCTCAGGGGAGTGACATATTCTTTTTATCTCTTCCATCTTCATTGCTACTTTTTTGAATGAATTTCTTGAGTGAAGACATATTCTTTTATCTCCATCCATCTTCTTTTTGCTTCTTTTTGAATATCTTCTCATTGCCTTTTGAATTTTCGAGTGAAGATATATTCTTTTTTTATCTCTTCCATCTTCATTTTCTTTTTTTTTGAATGATATTTTCTTGAGTGAAGACATATTCTTTTTTCCCATCTCTTCCATCTTCAATTGCTTCTTTTTATCTGAATTTCTTTCCTGTTTAGTGAAGACATATTCTTTTATCTCTTCCATCTTCATTGCTTCTTTTTTGAATGAATTTCTTGAGTGAAGATATACTTTTTTATCTCTCTCCATCTTCATTGCTTCTTTTTTTAGATAATTTCTTTTAAGACATATTCATCGCTTTCTTCCTGCTTGAATTTTCTTGAGTGAAGACATATTCGTTTTATCTTTCCATCTTCATTTTTCTTGAGGAATTTTGAAGACATATCTTTTTTATCTCTTCCATCTTCATTGCTTCTTTTGAATGAATTTCTTGAGTGAACATATTCTTTTATCTCTTCCATCTTCATTGCTTTCCTCTTTTTGAATGAATTTCTTGAAATTGAAGACATATTCTTTATCTCTTCCATCTTCATCGTTTTCTTTCCTGCTTGAATTTGTGAGTGAAGACATATTCTTTTTATCTCTTTCATCATTTGCTTTCTTTTTGAATAAATTTCTTGAGTGAAGACATGTTCTTTTATCTCTTCCATCTTCATTTAGCTTCTTTTTGAATGAATTTCTTGAGTGAAGACATATTCTTTTATCTCTTTCCATCTTCATTGCTTCTTTTTTGAATGAATTTCTTAGTGAAGACATATTCTTTTTTATCTCTTCCATCTTCATTTGCTTCTTTTTTGAATGAATTTCTTAGTGAAGACTTATCATTCTTTTTTATCTCTTCCATCTTCATTGCTTCTTTTTTTTGAATATGAATTTCTTGAGTGAAGACATATTCTTTTTATCTCTTCCATCTTCATTGCTTCTTTTTTGAATGAATTTCTTGGTGAAGACATGTCTTTTTATCTCTTCCATCTTCATCGTTTCTTTCTATACTTGAATTTCTTGAGTGAAGACATATTCTTTTTATCTCTTCCATCTTCATTGCTTCTTTTTTAGACTATAGATTTCTTGAGTTTTTTTGTCTCTTCCATCTTCATTTATTCTTTTTGGATAGATTTGAGTGAAGACATATTCTTTTTATCTCTATCTTTTTTTGAATTTCTTGATATATTCTTTTTTTATCTTGAATGAATGAAGACATATTCTTTTTTATCTCTTCCATCTTCATCGTTTCTTTTGAATGAATTTCTTGAGGAAGACATATTTTTTATCTCTTCCGTCTTTTTGAATTCTTCTTTTTTATCTCTTCCATCTTCATCGTTTTCTTGAAGGTTGAGAAGACATATTCTTTTTCTCTTCCATCTTCATTGCTTCTTTTTTTGAATGAATTTCTTGAGTGAAGACATATTCTTTTTTATCTCTCATCTTCATTGCTTCTTTTTTGAATGAATTTCTTGGTGAAGACATATTCTTTTTATCTCTTCCATCTTCATCGTTTCTTTTCCTGCTTGAATTTCTTGAGTGAAGACATATTCTTTTTATCTCTTCCATCTTCATTGCTTCTTTTTGAATGAATTTCTTGAGTGAAGACATATTCTTTTTATCTCTTCCATCTTCATTATTCTTTTTTGAATGAATTTTCTTGAGTGATACATATTCTTTTTATCTCTTCCATCTTCATTTTCTTTCCTTGAGGAACTTTTTTCCATCTTTCATGTTTTTGAATATTCTTTTTATCTTCCATCTTCATTGAATGAATTTCTTGAGTAGAACTTATTCTTTTTATCTCTTCCATCTTCATCGTTTTTCTTTCCTATTGAATTTCTTGGTTGAAGACATATTCTTTTTATCTCTTCCATCTTCATTGCTTCTTTTTTGAATGAATTTCTTGAGAGTGAACATATTCTTTTTATCTCTTTACATCTTCATTGCTTCTTTTTTGAATGAATTTCTTGAGTGAAGACATATTCTCTTTTTATCTCTTCCATCTTCATCGTTTCTTTCTGTAGCAGATTTCTTCAGAGTGAAGACATATTCTTCTTTTATCTCTTCCATCTTCATTGCCTTCTTTTTTGAATGTTTCTTGAGTGAAGACATATTCTTTTTTATCTCTTCCATCTTCATCGTTTTCTTTCCTGCTTGAATTTCTTGGGTGAAGACATATTCTTTTTATCTCTTCCATCTTCATTTGCTTCTTTTTTGAATGAATTTCTTGGTGAAGACATATTTCATTTTCTTTCCTCTCTTCCATCTCTTCCATCTTCATTCTTCTTTTTGAATGAATTTCTTGGTGAAGATATATTCTTTTTTATCTCTGCATCTTCATTGCTTCTTTTTGAATGAATTTCTTGGGGTATATTCTTTTTTATCTCTTCCATCTTCATTGCTTCTTTTTTGAATGAATTTCTTGTTTTTGAATGTTTTGAAGACATATTCTTTTTATCTCTTCCATCTTCATTGCTTCTTTTTTTTTGAATGAATTTCTTGAGTGAAGACATATTCTTTTTATCTCTTCCATCTTCATTGCTTCTTTTTTTGAATGAATTTCTTGGTGAACATATTCTTTTGTATCTCTTCCATCTTCATTGCTTCTTTTTTGAATTGAATTTCTTGAGTGAAGACATATTCTTTTTTATCTCTTCCATCTTCATTGTTTCTTTTTTTGAATGAATTTCTTGAGTGAACATATTCTTTTTATCTCTTCCATCTTCATTTCGGCTTTTTGAATGAATTTCTTGAGTGAAGACATATTCTTTTTATCTCTTCCATCTTCATTGCTTCTTTTTTAATGAATTTCTTGAGTGAAGAACATATTCTTTTTATCTCTTCCATCTTCATTGCTTCTTTTTTTTTAGATGATAATTTCTTGGGTGAAGACATATTCTTTTTATCTCTTCCATCTTCATTGCTTCTTTTTTGAGTGAATTTCTTGGTGAAGACATATTCTTTTTATCTCTTCCATCTTCATTTGTTTCTTTCCTGAGATGATTTCTTGGTGAAGACATATTCTTTTTATCTCTTCATCTTCATTCTTCTTTTGCTTAAATTTCTTGAGTGAAGACATATTCTTTTTTTTTATCTCTTCCATCTTCATTGCTTCTTTTGCTTGAATTTCTTGAGTGAAAGACATATTCTTTTATCTCTTCCATCTTCATTGCTTCTTTTTGAATGAATTTCTTGAGTGAAGACATATTCTTTTTTATCTCTTCCATCTTCATCTTCATTGCTTTTTCTTTTATCTTTTTCTTCATTGAATTTTCTTGAGTGAAGACATATTCTTTTTTATCTCTTCCATCTTCATTTGCTTCTTTTTTTGAGATGAATTTCTTGAGTGAAGACATATTCTTTTTTATCTCTTCCATCTTCATTGCTTCTTTTTTTGAATAGATTTCTTGAGTGAAGACATATTCTTTTTATCTCTTCCATCTTCATTCTTCTTTTTTGAATGAATTTCTTGGTGAAGACATATTCTTTTTTATCTCTTCCATCTTCATTTAATTTCTTTTTGAATGAATTTCTTAGTGAAGACATATTCTTTTTATCTCTTCCATCTTCATTTCTTCTTTTGAATGAATTTCTTGGTGAAGACATATTTTTTTTATCTCTTCCATCTTCATTGCTTCTTTTGAATGAATTTCTTGAGTGAAGACATATTCTTTTATCTCTTCATCTTCATTGCTTCTTTTTTTGAATGAATTTCTTGAGTGAAGACATATTCTTTTTTGATCTCTTCCATCTTCATTGCTTCTTTTTTGGATAATTTCTTGAGTGAAGACATATTCTTTTTTATCTCTTCCATCTTCATTGCTTCTTTTTGAATATGAATTTCTTGAGTGAAGACATATTCTTTTTATCTCTTCCATCTTCATTGCTTCTTTTGAATGAATTTCTTGAGAGAAGACATATTCTTTTATCTCTTCCATCTTCATTGCTTCTTTTTAATGAATTTCTTGGTGAAGACATATTCTTTTATCTCTTCCATCTTCATTGCTTCTTTTGCTTGAATTTCTTGAGTGAAGACATATTCTTTTTTATCTCTTCCATCTTCATTGTTTCTTTTTTGAATGAATTTCTTGAGTGCTTCTTTTTTTGAATGACATTCTTCTTTTTTATCTCTTCCATCTTCATTGCTTCTTTTTGAATGAATTTCTTGGTGAAGACATATTCTTTTTCTCTTCCATCTTCATTGCTTCTTTTGAATGAATTTCTTGGTGAAGACATATTCTTTTTTATCTCTTCCATCTTCATTGTTTCTTTTTGGAATTTCTTGAGTGAAGACATATTCTTTTTTATCTCTTCCATCTTCATTGCTTCTTTTTAGAATTTCTTGGTGAAGACATATTCTTTTTATCTCTCTTCCATCTTCATTCTTCTTTTGAATAATTTCTTGATGAAGACATTCTTTTTATCTCTTCCATCTTCATTTAGCTTCTTTTTTTGAATGAATTTCTTGAGTGAAGACATATTCTTTTTTCTCTTCCATCTTCATTGTTTTCACTGAATTTCTTGAGTGAAAGACATATTCTTTTTATCTCTTCCATCTTCATTGCTTCTTTTTGATGAATTTCTTGAGTGAAGATTATATTCTTTTATCTCCATTCTTCATCTTTCCTGCTTTCTTTCTTTTTGAATATTTTTTGAGTGAAGACATATTCTTTTTATCTCTTCCATCTTCATTGCTTCTTTTTTGAATGAATTTCTTGGTGAAGACATATTCTTTTTTATCTCTTCCATCTTCATTGCTTCTTTTGAATGAATTTTCTTGAGTGAAGACATATTCTTTTTTTATCTCTTCTTTCATTGCTTCTTTTTTGAATGAATTTCTTGAGTGAAGACATATTCTTTTTTTATCTCTTCCATCTTCATTTTCTTTTTGAATTTTTTGAAAGACATATTCTTTTTTGAATCTTCATCATTCTTCATCTTTCATCTTCATTGCTTTCTTTTTTGAATTTTCTTGAGTGAAGACATATTCTTTTTATCTCTTCCATCTTCATTGCTTTTTTTTGAATGAATTTCTTGAGTGAAGACATATTCTTTTTATCTCTTCCATCTTCATTTGCTTCTTTTGAATGACATATTCTTTTTTATCTCTTCCATCTTCATTGCTTCTTTCCTTATTTCTTGAGTGAAGACATATTCTTTTTTATCTCTTCCATCTTCATCGTTTTTTCCTGAATGAATTTCTTGGTGAAGACATATTCTTTTATCTCTTCCATCTTCATTGCTTCTTTTTTGAATGAATTTCTTGAGTGAAGATATATTCTTTTTATCTCTTCCATCTTCATTTGCTTCTTTTTGAATGAATTTCTTGAGTGAAGACATATTCTTTTTATCTTTTATCTTGGTCATTTTTATTCTTTTTCAATTTTTTTGATGATGATTTTCTTGACTGAAGACATATTCTTTTATCTCTTCCATCTTCATTGCTTCTTTTTTGAATAATTTCTTGAGTGAAGACATATTCTTTTTTATCTCTTCATCTTCATTGCTTCTTTTTTGAATGAATTTCTTGATTGAAGACATATTCTTTTTTATCTCTTCCATCTTCATTGCTTCTTTTTGAATAAATTTCTTGGTGAAGACATATTCTTTTTTATCTCTTCCATCTTCATCGTTTCTTTCCTGCTTGAATTTCTTGAGTGAAGACATATTCTTTTTTATCTCTTCCATCTTCATTGCTTCTTTTTTGAATGAATTTCTTGAGTGAAGACATATTCTTTTTTATCTCTTCCATCTTCATTGCTTCTTTTTTGAATGAATTTCTTGAGTGAAGACATATTCTTTTTATTCTTTTTCATCTCTTCCATCTTCATTTTTTTCTCTTTCCTGAATGAATTTCTTGAGTGAAGACATATTCTTTTTTTATCTCTTCCATCTTCATTGCTTCTTTTTTTGAATGAATTTCTTGAGTGAAGACATATTCTTTTTTTATCTCTTCCATCTTCATTGCTTCTTTTTTATTCTTTTTATCTCTTCCATCTTCATTGCTTCTTTTTTGAATGAATTTCTTGAGTGAAGACATATTCTTTTTATCTCTTCCATCTTCATTGCTTCTTTTTTGAATGAATTTCATGAGTGAAGACATATTCTTTTTCTCTTCATCTTCATCGTTTTTTTCCTTTTTCTTGAGTGAAGACATATTCTTTTATCTCTTCCATCTTCATTTGCTTCTTCTTTTTGAATGAATTTCTTGGTGAAGACATATTCTTTTATTTCTTTCATCTTCATTCTTCTTTTTTGAATGAATTTCTTGGTGAAGACATATTCTTTTTATCTTTCCATCTTCATTGTTTCTTTTTTGAATGAATTTCTTGAGTGAAGACATATTTTTTTATCTCTTCCATCTTCATTGCTTCTTTTTTGATGAATTTCTTGGTGAAGACATATTCTTTTATCTCTTCCATCTTCATTGCTTCTTTTTTGAATGAATTTCTTGAGTGAAGACATATTCTTTTTTATCTCTTCCATCTTCATTGCTTCTTTTTTGAATGAATTTCTTGAGTGAAGACATATTCTTTTTTATCTCTTCCATCTTCATCGTTTCTTTCCTGCTTGAATTTCTTGAGTGAAGACATATTCTTTTTTATCTCTTCCATCTTCATTGCTTCTTTTTTGAATGAATTTCTTGAGTGAAGACATATTCTTTTTTATCTCTTCCATCTTCATTGCTTCTTTTTTGAATGAATTTCTTGAGTGAAGACATATTCTTTTTTATCTCTTCCATCTTCATTGCTTCTTTTGAATGAATTTCTTGAGTGAAGACATATTCTTTTTATCTCTTCCATCTTCATTGCTTCTTTTTTTGAATGAATTTCTTGGTGAAGACATATTCTTTTATCTCTTCCATCTTCATTGCTTCTTTTTTGAATGAATTTCTTGAGTGAAGACATATTCTTTTATCTCTTCCATCTTCATTGCTTCTTTTTAGATGAATTTCTTGAGTGAAGACATTCTTTTTTTTATCTCTTCCATCTTCATTGCTTCTTTTTTTGAATGAATTTCTTGGTGAAGACATATTCTTTTTATCTCTTCCATCTTCATCGTTTCTTTCTTTGAATGAATTTCTTAATTGAAGACATATTCTTTTTATCTCTTCCATCTTCATTGTTTCTTTTTGAATGAATTTCTTGGTGAAGACATATTCTTTTTATCTCTTCCATCTTCATTGCTTCTTTTTTTTGAATAATTTCTTGAGTGAAGACATATTTCTTTTTATCTCTTCCATCTTCATCCGTTTCTTTTTGAATGAATTTCTTGAGTGAAGACATATTCTTTTATCTCTTCCATCTTCATTTAACCTTTTTTGAATAGAATTTCTTGAGTGAAAGACATATTCTTTTTTTTATCTCTTCCATCTTCATTTGCTTCTTTTTGAATAGATTTCTTGGTGAAGACAGATTCTTTTTCTCTTTATTGCTCTTTTTTGATGAATTTCTTGGTGAAGACATTTCTTTTTTTATCTCTTCCATCTTCATTTTCTTTTTGGTGAATTTCTTGACATATTCTTTTTATCTCTTCCATCTTCATTTAGCTTCTTTTGAATGAATTTCTTGAGTGAACATATTCTTTTTATCTCTTCCATCTTCATCGTTTCTTTTGAATGAATTTCTTGGTGAAGACATATTCTTTTTATCTCTTCCATCTTCATTGCTTCTTTTTAATATAAATTTCTTGAGTGAAGACATATTTTTTATCTCTTCCATCTTCATTGCTTCTTTTTTGAATGAATTTCTTGGTGAACATATTCTTTTATCTCTTCCATCTTCATTTGTTTCTTTTGAATGAATTTCTTGAGTGAAGACATATTCTTTTATCTCTTCCATCTTCATTGCTTCTTTTTGAATAGATTTCTTGAGTGAAGACATATATTTTTTTTCTCTTCCATCTTCATCGTTTCTTTCCTGAATGAATTTCTTGAGTGAAGACATATTCTTTTTTCTCTTCTCTTCATCGTTTCTTTTTGAATGAATTTCTTGGTGAAGACATATTCTTTTTATCTTTTCTTCATTGCTTCTTTTGAATGAATTTCTTGAGTGAAGACATATTCTTTTTATCTCTTCCATCTTCATTGCTTCTTTCCTGCTTGAATTTCTTGAGTGAAGACATATTCTTTTATCTCTTCCATCTTCATTGCTTCTTTTTGAATGAATTTCTTGGTGAAGACATATTCTTTTTTCATTGCTTCTTTTTTTTTGGATCTTCCATTTTTCTTTCATTTCATTGCTTCTTTTTGAATGAATTTCTTGAGTGAAGACATATTCTTTTTCTCTTCCATCTTCTTTGCTTCTTTTTTGAATGAATTTCTTGAGTCTTCATTGCTTCTTTTTTTTTGAATGAATTTCTTGGTGAAGACATATTCTTTTTTATCTCTTCCATCTTCATTGCTTCTTTTTTGAATGAATTTCTTGAGTGAAGACATATTCTTTTATCTCTTCCATCTTCATTGCTTCTTTTGAATGAATTTCTTGGTGAATATATTCTTTTTTATCTCTTCCATCTTCATTGCTTCTTTTTTGAATGATTTCTTGGTGAAGACATATTCTTTTTTTATCTTTCCATCTTCATTGCTTCTTTTTTTGCTGAATTTCTTGAGTGAAGACATATTCTTTTTTATCTCTTCCATCTTCATTGCTTCTTTTTGAATGAATTTCTTGAGTGAAGACATATTCTTTTTTATCTCTTCCATCTTCATTGCTTCTTTTTTGATAATTTCTTGAGTGAAAACATATTCTTTTATCTCTTCCATCTTCATTTTTCTTTTTTGAATGAATTTCTTGAGTGAAGACATATTCTTTTTATCTCTTCCATCTTCATTGCTTCTTTTTGAATGAATTTCTTGAGTTGAAGACATATTCTTTTATCTCTTCCATCTTCATTTCTTAAGCTTTTTTATCTTTTTTTCTTGAATTTCTTGAGTGAAGACATATTCTTTTTTATCTCTTCCATCTTCATTGCTTCTTTTTTGAATGAATTTCTTGAGTGAAGACATATTCTTTTTTATCTCTTCCATCTTCATCGTTTCTTTCCTGCTTGAATTTCTTGAGTGAAGACATATTCTTTTTTATCTCTTCCATCTTCATTGCTTCTTTTTTGAATGAATTTCTTGAGTGAAGACATATTCTTTTTTATCTCTTCCATCTTCATTGCTTCTTTTTTGAATGAATTTCTTGAGTGAAGACATATTCTTTTTCTCTCTTCCATCTTCATTGCTTCTTTTTGAATGAATTTCTTGAGTGAAGACATATTCTTTTTATCTCTTCATCTTCATTGTTTCTTTTTTTCTTGAATTTCTTGATTGTGAAGACATATTCTTTTTATCTCTTCCATCTTCATTGCTTCTTTTTGAATAATTTCTTGAGTGAAGACATATTCTTTTTTATCTCTTCCATCTTCATTGCTTCTTTTTTGAATGAATTTCTTGGTGAACATATTCTTTTTATCTCTTCCATCTTCATTGCTTCTTTTTGAATGAATTTCTTGGTGAAGACATATTCTTTTTTTATCTCTTCCATCTTCATTGCTTCTTTTTTGAATGAATTTCTTGGTGAAGACATATTCTTTTTATCTCTCTTCCATCTTCATTGCTTCTTTTTGGATAATTTCTTGGTGAAGACATATTCTTTTTTATCTCTTCCATCTTCATTGCTTCTTTTTGAATAATTTCTTGGTGAAGACATATTCTTTTTATCTCTTCATCTTCATTGCTTCTTTTTTTGAATGAATTTCTTGGTGAAGACATATTCTTTTATCTCTTCCATCTTCGTTGCTTCTTTTTTGAATGAATTTCTTGAGTGAAGACATATTCTTTTTTCTCTCTTCCATCTTCATTGCTTCTTTTGAATGAATTTCTTGAGTGAAGACATATTCTTTTTATCTCTTCCATCTTCATTGCTTCTTTTTGAATGAATTTCTTGAGTGAAGACATATTCTTTTTTATCTCTTCCATCTTCATTGCTTCTTTTTGAATGAATTTCTTGAGTGAAGACATATTCTTTTTATCTTTTATCTCTTCCATCTTCATTGCTTCTTTTTTTGAATGAATTTCTTGAGTGAAGACATATTCTTTTTTCTCTCTTCCATCTTCATTGTTTCTTTTTTGAATAATTTCTTGAGTGAAGACATATTCTTTTTATCTCTTCCATCTTCATTGTTTCTTTTTTGAATGAATTTCTTGGTGAAGACATATTCTTTTATCTCTTCCATCTTCATTGCTTCTTTTTTGAATCTTTCTTGGTGAACATATTCTTTTTTTCTTCCATCTTCATTTTCTTTTTGAATGAATTTCTTGGTGAAGACATATTCTTTTTATCTCTTCCATCTTCATTTTCTTTTTGGAATGAATTTCTTGGTGAGGACATATTCTTTTTCTTTTTTTTGATCTTGAGTGAGGACTTTCATCTTCCATCTTATTTGCTTCTTTTTTGAATTTTCTTGAGTGAAGACATATTCTTTTATCTCTTCCATCTTCATTGCTTCTTTTTGAATGAATTTCTTGGTGAAGACATATTCTTTTTATCTCTTCCATCTTCATTGCTTCTTTTTTTGATAGATTTCTTGAGTGAAGACATATTCTTTTTATCTCTTCCATCTTCATTGCTTCTTTTTTTTTTGAATGAATTTCTTGAGTGAAGACATATTCTTTTTATCTCTTCCATCTTCATTGCTTCTTTTTGAATAATTTTCTTGAGTGAAGACATATTCTTTTTTTCTTCTTTCATCTTCATTGTTCTTTTTTCAATGCTTGATTTCTTGAGTGAAGACATATTCTTTTTTTCTCTTCTTCATCTTCTTTTGAATTCTTTTTTCTTATCTCTTCCATCTTCATTTCTTTTTGAATGAATTTCTTGAAGACATATTCTTTTTTATCTCTTCCATCTTCATTGCTTCTTTTTTGAATGAATTTCTTGAGTGAAGACATATTCTTTTTATCTCTTCCATCTTCATTGCTTCTTTTTTGAATGAATTTCTTGAGTGAAGACATATTCTTTTTATCTCTTCCATCTTCATTTGCTTCTTTTGAATGAATTTCTTGAGTGAAGACATATTCTTTTTATCTTCTTCCATTTCTTTGCCGTTTTGAATGAATTTCTTGAGTTTCTTTTACTGGTGAAGGCATATTCTTTTTCTCTTCCATCTTCATTGCTTCTTTTGAATGAATTTCTTGAGTGAACATATTCTTTTTTTCTCTTCCATCTTCATTGCTTCTTTTTTGAATGAATTTCTTGAGTGAAGACATATTCTTTTTATCTCTTCCATCTTCATTCTTTCTTTCCTGCTTGAATTTCTTGGTGAAGACATATTCTTTTTATCTCTTCATCTTCATTGTTCTTTTTTAATGAATTTCTTGAGTGAATATATTCTTTTTCTCTCTTCCATCTTTTGGTCATTATTCTTTTATCTTTTTGATCTTCATGAATTTCTTGAGTGAAGACATATTCTTTTTATCTCTTCCATCTTCATTCTTCTTTTTTGAATGAATTTCTTGGTGAAGACATATTCTTTTTTATCTCTTCCATCTTCATTGTTTCTTTTTTATTCTTTTGAATTTCTTGAGTGAATTTCTTAGACATATTCTTTTTTATCTCTTCCATCTTCATTGCTTCTTTTTTGAATGAATTTCTTGGTGAAGACATATTCTTTTTATCTCTTCCATCTTCATTGCTTCTTTTTTGAATGAATTTCTTGAGTGAAGACATATTCTTTTTTTATCTCTTCCATCTTCATTGCTTCTTTTTTGAATGAATTTCTTGAGTGAAGACATATTCTTTTTATCTCTTCTTCATCTCTTCCATTTCTTTTTTTTTCTTGAGTGAATATATTCTTTTTATCTCTTCCATCTTCATTTTCTTTTTGAATGAATTTCTTGAGTGAAGACATATTCTTTTTATCTCTTCCATCTTCATTGTCTTCTTTTTTTGAATAAATTTCTTGGTGAAGACATATTCTTTTTATCTCTTCCATCTTCATTGCTTCTTTTTGAATGAATTTCTTGAGTGAAGACATACATTTTATTCTTTTTCATTGCTTCTTTTTGAATAGATCTTCATTCTTCTTCTTTTTTTCTTTTTGAATGAATTTCTTGAGTGAAGACATATTCTTTTTATCTCTTCCATCTTCATTGCTTCTTTTTTTGAATGAATTTCTTGAGTGAAGACATATTCTTTTTATCTCTTCCATCTTCATCGTTTCTTTTTTTGAATGAATTTCTTGGTGAAGACATATTCTTTTTTATCTCTTCCATCTTCATTGCTTCTTTTTGAATGAATTTCTTGAGTGAAGACATATTCTTTTATCTCTTCCATCTTCATTGCTTCTTTTTGATGAATTTCTTGAGTGAAGACATATTCTTTTTATCTCTTCCATCTTCATCGCTTCTTTTTGAATAATTTCTTGAGTGAAGACATATTCTTTTATCTCTTCCATCTTCATTATTCTTTTTGCTTGAATTTCTTCCATATTCTTTTTTATCTCTTCCATTTCATTCTTTTTTTTGAATGAATTTCTTGAGTGAAGACATATTCTTTTTTATCTCTTCATCTTCATTGCTTCTTTTTTTTGAATGAATTTCTTTTAAGACATATTCCATCTTCCATCTTCGCCTTTTCTTTTCCTGCTTGAATTTCTTGGTGAAGACATATTCTTTTTATCTCTTCCATCTTCATTGTTTCTTTTTGAATAATTTCTTGGTGAAGACATATTCTTTTATCTCTTCATCTTCATTGCTTCTTTTTTGAATAATTTTCTTGGTGAAGACATATTCTTTTATTTCTTTCTTTTTTGAATCTTTCTTGAGTCTTCTTTTTATCTCTTCCATCTTCATTGCTTTTTTTTTTTTGATGAATTTCTTGGTGAAGACATATTCTTTTTTATCTCTTCCATCTTCATCGTTTCTTTTTTTCTGAATGAAGACATGAATTTCTTGAGTGATCTTCATTGCTTCTTTTTTAATGATTTCTTCCATATTCTTTTTATCTTCTTTTTGAATTTTTGAATGATTTCTTGAGTGAAGACATATTCTTTTTATCTCTTCCATCTTCATTACTTTTTTTTTGAATGAATTTCTTGGTGAAGACATATTCTTTTTCTCTTTATCTCTTCCATCTTCATTTCTCTTCTTTTTTGAATGAATTTCTTGAGTGAAGACATATTCTTTTTTATCTCTTCCATCTTCATTTCTTTTTTATCTCTTCCATCTTCTTTTTGAATGAATTTCTTGAGTGAAGATATATTCTTTTATCTCTTCTTCATTGCTTCTTTTGAATAAATTTCTTGAGTGAAGAACTTTTTTTCTTTTTGAATCTCTTCCATCTTCATTGCTTCTTTTTGAATTTTCTTGAGTGAAGACATATTCTTTTTTTATCTCTTCCATCTTCATTGCTTCTTTTTTTGAATATTTCTTGAATTTCTTGATCTTCATTGCTTCTTTTTGTGAAGACATATTCTTTTTATCTCTTCCATCTTCATTGCTTCTTTTTGAATGAATTTCTTGGTGAAGACATATTCTTTTTTCTCTTCCATCTTCATTGCTTTCTTTTCTTTTGAATGAATTTCTTGAGTGAAGACATATTCTTTTTATCTCTTCCATCTTCATTGCTTCTTTTTTGAATGAATTTCTTGGTGAAGACATATTCTTTTTATCTCTTCCATCTTCATTGCTTCTTTTTTTTGCTTGAATTTCTTGGTGAAGACATATTCTTTTTTATCTCTTCATCTTCATTGCTTCTTTTTGAATGAATTTCTTGAGTGAAGACATATTCTTTTTTATCTCTTCCTTCATTCGTTTTCTTTTTTGAATAATTTCTTGGTGAAGACATATTCTTTTTTATCTCTTCCATCTTCATTGCTTCTTTTTGATAAATTTCTTGAGTGAACATATTCTTTTTATCTCTTCCATCTTCTTTTCTTTTTGAATGAATTTCTTCATATTCTTTTTTATCTCTTCCATCTTCATTCTTTTTTTGAATGAATTTCTTGAGTGAAGACATATTCTTTTTATCTCTTTCCATCTTCATTGCTTCTTTTTTCATTAGCTTCTTTTTAGAATTTCTTGAGTGAAGACATTTTTTTTATCTCTTCCATCTTCATTTAGCTTCTTTTGAATGAATTTCTTAGTGAAGACATATTCTTTTTATCTCTTCCATCTTCATTGCTTCTTTTTAATTTCTTGAGTGAAGACATATTCTTTTTATCTCTTCCATCTTCATTGCTTCTTTTTGAATTTTCTTGAGTGAAGACATATTCTTTTTTTATCTCTTCCATCTTCATTGCTTCTTTTTGAATAAATTTCTTGGTGAAGACATATTCTTTTATCTTCCATCTTCATCTTTCCTGCTAGAATTTCTTTTGAAGACATGATTCTTTTTTGTCTTTCCATCTTCATCGTTTTCTTTTTTTGAATGAACATATTCTTTTTTATCTCTTCCATCTTCATCGTTTCTTTTTGAATGAATTTCTTGAGTGAAGACATATTCTTTTTATCTCTTCCATCTTCATTGCTTCTTTTGAATGAATTTCTTGAGTGAAGACATATTCTTTTTTATCTCTCTTCCATCTTCATTTTTATCTCTTCCATTTGCTTTTTTTTGAATGAATTTCTTGAGTGAAGACATATTTCTTTTTTTTTGATCTCTTCATCTTCATTTCATTGCTTCTTTTTGAATGAATTTCTTGGTGAAGACATATTCTTTTTATCTCTTCCATCTTCATTCTTTCTTTTTGCTTGAATTTCTTGGTGAAGAAGACTCTTCCATATTCTTTTTTGATCTCTTCCATCTTCATTGCTTCTTTTTTGAATTTCTTCAATTTCTTTTTATCTCTTCCATCTTCATCGTTTCTTTCCTGCTTATTTCTTTTTTTCTCTCTTCCATCTTCATTGCTTCTTTTTGAATGAATTTCTTGAGTGAAGACATATTCTTTTTTCCATCTCTTCCATCTTCATTATTCTTTTATCTTCTTTTTGCTTCTTTTGAATGAATTTCTTGGTGAAGACATATTCTTTTATCTCTTCCATCTTCATCTTTTGAATGAATTTCTTGGTTATTCTTTTTATCTCTTCCATCTTCATTGCTTCTTTTTGAATAATTTCTTGGTGAAGACATATTCTTTTTATCTCTTCCATCTTCATCGTTTCTTTCCTGCTTATAATTTCTTGAGTGAAGACATATTCTTTTTATCTCTTCCATCTTCATTGCTTCTTTTTTTCTTGAATGACATTTCTTTTATCTCTTCCATCTTCATTGTTCTTTTGAATATACTTATTCTTTTTTTATCTCTTCCATCTTCATTGCTTCTTTTGCTTAATTTCTTGAGTTATTCTTTTTATCTCTTCCATCATTGCTTCTTTTTGAATAAATTTCTTGGTGAAGACATATTCTTTTTTATCTCTTCCATCTTCATTGTTTCTTTTTTGAATGAATTTCTTGGTGAAGACATATTCTTTTATCTCTTCCATCTTCATTGCTTCTTTTTTTAATGAATTTCTTGAGTGAAGACATATTCTTTTTATCTCTTCCATCTTCATTGCTTCTTTTTGAATGAATTTCTTGAGTGAAGACATATTCTTTTTTTGATCTCTTCCATCTTCATTGCTTCTTTTTTGAATGAATTTCTTGGTGAAGACATATTCTTTTTATCTCTTCCATCTTCATTTTTGCTTCATATTCTTTTTTATCTCTTCCATCTTCATCGTTTCTTGCTTGAATTTCTTGTGAAGACATATTCTTTTTATCTCTTCCATCTTCATCGTTTCTTTTTGTTTGAATTTCTTGAGTGAAGACATATTCTTTTTATCTCTTCCATCTTCATTGTTTCTTTTTGAATGAATTTCTTGAGTGAAGACATATTCTTTTTTTCTCTTCCATCTTCATTGCTTCTTTTTGAATGAATTTCTTGGTGAATTTCTTTTTATCTCTTCCATCTTCATCGTTTCTTTTGAAGATTTCTTATTCTTTTTTTCTCTTCCATCTTCATTGCTTCTTTTGAATAAATTTCTTGAATTTCTTTTATCTCTTCCATCTTCATTGCTTCTTTTTGAATGAATTTCTTGAGTGAAGACATATTCTTTTTATCTCTTCCATCTTCATTGCTTCTTTTTTGAATGAATTTCTTGGTGAAGACATATTCTTTTTATCTCTTCCATCTTCATTGCTTCTTTTTTTTTGAATTTTCTTGAGTGAAGACATATTCTTTTTATCTCTTCCATCTTCATTTTCCTTCTTTTTGATTGAATTTCTTGAGTGAAGACATATTCTTTTTATCTCTTCCATCTTCATTGCTTCTTTTTGAATAATTTCTTGGTGAAGACATATTCTTTTTTTGATCTCTTCCATCTTCATTACTTTCTTTTGCTTGAATTTCTTAGTGAAAGACATATTATTCTTTTTCCATCTCTTCCATCTTCATTGCTTTTATCTTTTTGAATGAATTTCTTGAGTGAACATATTCTTTTATCTCTTCCATCTTCATTGCTTCTTTTTTGAATGAATTTCTTGAGTGAAGACATATTCTTTTTATCTCTTCCATCTTCATTGCTTCTTTTTGAATTGAATTTCTTAGTGAAGACATATTCTTTTTATCTCTTCCATCTTCATTTTTTTCTTTTTGAATGAATTTCTTGGTAAAGACTTATTCTTTTTTATCTCTTCCATCTTCATTGCTTCTTTTTGAATGAATTTCTTGAGTGAAGACATATTCTTTTTTTCTCTTCCATCTTCATTGTTTCTTTTTGAATGAATTTCTTGAGTGAAGACATATTCTTTTTTTTTCATCTTCTTCCATCTTTTTTGAATGAATTTCTTCTTTTCTTTTATCTCTTCCATCTTCATTCTTCTTTCCTGTTTCTTGAAGAAGACATATTCTTTTTTCTCTTCTCTCTTCCATCTTCATTGCTTCTTTTGAATGAATTTCTTGAGTGAAGACATATTCTTTTTTATCTCTTCCATCTTCATTGCTTCTTTTTGGAATGAATTTCTTGAGTGAAGACATATTCTTTTTTATCTCTTCCATCTTCATTGCTTCTTTTTTGAATGAATTTCTTGAGTGAAGACATATTCTTTTTATCTCTTCCATCTTCATTGCTTCTTTTTGACATATTCTTTTTATCTCTTCCATCTTCATTTCTTTCTTTTTGGTGAGTGAGACATATTTTTTATCTCTTCCATCTTCATTGCTTCTTTTTTGAATGAATTTCTTGAGTGAAGACATATTCTTTTTTCATCTCTTCCATCTTCATTGCTTCTTTTTTGAATGAATTTCTTGGTGAAGACATATTCTTTTTATCTCTTCCATCTTCATGAATTTCTTGTTTCTTTTGCTTGAATTTTCTTGAGTGAAGACATATTCTTTTTATCTCTTCCATCTTCATTGCTTCTTTTTTGAATAATTTCTTGAGTGAAGACATATTCTTTTTATCTCTTCCATCTTCATCGTTTCTTTTTGAATGAATTTCTTGGTGAAGACATATTCTTTTTATCTCTTCCATCTTCATTTCTTCTTTTTAATGAATTTCTTGAGTGAAGACATATTCTTTTATCTCTTCCATCTTCATTGTTTCTTTTTGCTTGAATTTCTTGGTGAAGACATATTCTTTTTTATCTCTTCCATCTTCATTCTTCTTTTGAATGAATTTCTTGAGTGAACATATTCTTTTTATCTCTTCCATCTTCATTTTCTTAGGGTAAGACTTCTTTTTTCTCTTCCATCTTCATTGCTTAATAATTTCTTGAGTGAAGACATATTCTTTTTATCTCTTCCATCTTCATTGTTTCTTTTTGATGAATTTCTTGAGTGAAGACATATTCTTTTTTATCTCTTCCATCTTCATTGCTTCTTTTTGAATGAATTTCTTGAGTGAAGACATATTCTTTTTATCTCTTCCATCTTCATTGCTTCTTTTTGAATTTTCTTTTTATCTCTTCCATCTTCATTGTTTCTTTTTCTTGAGTGAACATATTCTTTTTATCTCTTCCATCTTCATCGTTTCTTTTTTATCTTTCCATCTTCATTGAATTTCTTGGTGAAGACATATTCTTTTATCTCTTCCATCTTCATTGCTTCTTTTTGAATGAATTTCTTGGTGAACATGCATATTCTTTTATCTCTTCCATCTTCATTGCTTCTTTTTGAATAATTTCTTGAGTGAAGACATATTCTTTTTATCTCTTCCATCTTCATTGCTTCTTTTTTTAATGAATTTCTTGGTGAACATATTCTTTTTTATCTCTTCCATCTTCATTGCCTTTTTTTTTTCTTGAGCATATTCTTTTATTTTCTTTCATTGTTTCTTTCCTGACATATTCTTTTTTATTCTTTTTCTCTTCCATCTTCATTGCTTCTTTTTTTGAATGAATTTCTTGAGTGAAGACATATTTTTTTTCTCTTCCATCTTCATTCTTCTTTCCTGCTTGAATTTCTTCATTGAAGACATTTCTTTTTATCTCTTCCATCTTCATTGTTTTTTTGAATGAATTTCTTGAGTGAAGACATATTCTTTTTTCTCTTCCATCTTCATTGCTTCTTTTTTGAATGAATTTCTTGAGTGAAGACATATTCTTTTTTTTTCTTCATCTCTTCCATCTTCATTGCTTCTTTTTTTCATAATTTCTTGAGTGAAGACATATTCTTTTTATCTCTTCCATCTTCATTGAATGAATTTCTTGAGTATTCTTTTTTATCTCTTCCATCTTCATTGCTTCTTTTTGAATGAATTTCTTGAGTGAAGACATATTCTTTTTATCTCTTCCATCTTCATTGCTTCTTTTTTTAATGAATTTCTTGAGTGAAGACATATTCTTTTTATCTCTTCCATCTTCATTGCTTCTTTTTTTTTTGATAATTTCTTGGTGAAGACATATTCTTTTTTATCTCTTCCATCTTCATTGTTTCTTTTTGAATGAATTTCTTGGTGAAGACATATTCTTTTTGCCTCTTTTTGATCTCTTCCATCTTCATTTCTTCTTTTTTGAATGAATTTCTTGAGTGAATTCTTTTTATCTCATATTCTTTTTTTGATCTCTTCCATATTCTTTTATCTTCATTTGCTTCTTTTTTGAATGAATTTCTTGAGTGAAGACATATTCTTTTTTTTGATCTCTTCCATCTTCTTTTATTCTTCCATCTTCTTTTCTTGCTTGAATTTCTTGAGTGAAGATCTTCATTCTTTTTGAATGAATTTCTTCATATTCTTTTTATCTTCATTTCATTGCTTCTTTTTTGAATGAATTTCTTGAGTGAAGACATATTCTTTTTATCTCTTCCATCTTCATTGCTTCTTTTTGAATGAATTTCTTGAGTGAAGACATATTCTTTTTATCTCTTCCATCTTCATTGCTTCTTTTTTTGAATGAATTTCTTGAGTGAAGACATATTCTTTTTTATCTCTTCCATCTTCATTGCTTCTTTTTTTGAATTTCTTGAATGAATTTCTTTTTATTTCCATCTTCATTGCTTCTTTTTTGGATAATTTCTTGGTGAAGACATATTCTTTTTATCTCTTCCATCTTCATTCTTCTTTTGAATGAATTTCTTGAGTGAATTTCTTGTTTCTTTTCCTGTGAAGACATATTCTTTTTATCTCTTCCATCTTCATCGTTTTCTTTCCTGCTTGAATTTCTTGGTGAAGACATATTCTTTTTTATCTCTTCCATCTTCATTGCTTCTTTTTTGAAATAATTTCTTGAGTGAAGACATATTCTTTTTATCTCTTCCATCTTCATTGCTTCTTTCCTGCTGAATTTCTTGGTGAAGACATATTCTTTTTTATCTCTTCCATCTTCATTGTTTCTTTTTTTGAATGAATTTCTTGAGTGAAGACATATTCTTTTTATCTTCCATCTTCATTGCTTCTTTTTTGAATGAATTTCTTGAGTGAAGACATATTCTTTTTATCTCTTCCATCTTCATTGCTTCTTTTTTTGATGAATTTCTTGAGTGAAGACATATTCTTTTTATCTCTTCCATCTTCATTGTTCTTTTGAATGAATTTCTTGAGTGAAGACATATTCTTTTTATCTCTTCCATCTTCATTGCTTCTTTTTGAATGAATTTCTTGAGTGAAGATTCTTTTATATTCTTTTTTTTTGAATAATTTCTTAGTGAAGACTATTCTTTTTATCTCTTCCATCTTCATTGCTTCTTTTTTTGATTGCTATTCTTTTTTAATCTTCCATCTTCATTTCTTGAATTTCTTGAGTGAAGACATATTCTTTTTATCTCTTCCATCTTCATTGTTTCTTTTTTGAATGAATTTCTTGGTGAAGACATATTCTTTTTTTCCATCTCTTCCATCTTCATTGCTTCTTTTTTCTCTTGAATTTCTTGAGTGAAGACATATTCTTTTTTCTCTCTTCCATCTTCATTGCTTCTTTTGAATGAATTTCTTGGTGAAGACATATTCTTTTTTATATTCTTTTTTTTTTGAATGATTTCTCTTCCTCTTCCATCTTCATTGCTTCTTTTTGAATGAATTTCTTGAGTGAAGACATATTTTTTATCTCTTCCATCTTCATTGCTTCTTTTTGAATGAATTTCTTGAGTGAAGACATATTCTTTTTATCTCTTCCATCTTCATTGCTTCTTTTTTGAATGAATTTCTTGAGTGAAGACATATTCTTTTTTCTTCCATCTCTTCCTTTTTGATCTTCATATTCTTCTTTCATCTTCATTGAATCTTTTTGAATGATTTCTTGAGTGAAGACATATTCTTTTTTTGAATGATCTCTTCCATCTTCATTTCAGCTTCTTTTTTAAATGAATTTCTTGAGTGAAGACATATTCTTTTTATCTCTTCCATCTTCATCGTTTCTTTCCTGCTTAATTTCTTGAGTGAAGACATATTCTTTTTATCTCTTCCATCTTCATTGCTTCTTTTTGAATGAATTTCTTGAGTGAAGACATATTCTTTTATCTCTTCCATCTTCATTGCTTCTTTTGAATGAATTTCTTGGTGAAGACATATTCTTTTTATCTCTTCCATCTTCATTTTCTTCTTTTTTGAATGAATTTCTTGGTGAAGACATATTCTTTTTATCTCTTCCATCTTCATTGCTTCTTTTTGAATGAATTTCTTGGTGAAGACATATTCTTTTATCTCTCTTCCATCTTCTGCTTCTTTTTTGAATAGAATTTCTTGGTGAAGACATATTCTTTTTTATCTCTTCATCTTCATTTTCTTTCTTTTTTGGTGAATGAATTTCTTTCCATCTTCAGTGAATACATATTCATATTCTTTTTTTATCTCTTCCATCTTCATTGCTTTTTTTGAATGAATTTCTTGGTGAACATATTCTTTTTTTGAATCTTCCATCTTCCATCTTGCTTCTTTTTTATTCTTTTTGACATATTCTTTTTTATCTCTTCCATCTTTTGCTTGAATTTCTTGAGTGAAGACATATTCTTTTTATCTCTTCCATCTTCATTGCTTCTTTTTGAATGAATTTCTTGAGTGAAGACATATTCTTTTTCTCTCTTCCATCTTCATTGCTTCTTTTGAATGAATTTCTTGAGTGAAGACATATTCTTTTTATCTCTTCCATCTTCATTGCTTCTTTTTTAATGAATTTCTTGAGTGAAGACATATTCTTTTTTTCTCTTCCCATCTTCATTGCTTTTTTGAATTGAATTTCTTGGTGAAGACATATTCTTTTATCTCTTCCATCTTCATTGCTTCTTTTTGAATGAATTTCTTGAGTGAAGACATATTCTTTTATCTCTTCCATCTTCATTGCTTCTTTCCTGATTGAATTTCTTGGTGAAGACATATTCTTTTTATCTCTTCCATCTTCATTGCTTCTTTTTGAATAATTTCTTGAGTGAAGACATATTCTTTTTTATCTCTTCCATCTTCATTGCTTCTTTTTTGAATGAATTTCTTGAGTGAAGACACATTCTTTTTTTATCTCTTCCATCTTCATTTTCTTCTTTTTATCTTTTCCATCTTCATTTCTTGAATGAACATATTCTTTTTATCTCTTCCATCTTCATTGCTTCTTTTTTGAATGAATTTCTTGAGTGAAGACATATTCTTTTTTATCTCTTCCATCTTCATTGCTTCTTTTTTTGAATGAATTTCTTAGTGAAGACATATTCTTTTTTTATCTCTTCCATCTTCATTGTTTCTTTTTTGAATGAATTTCTTGATTGAAGACATATTCTTTTTTTTTATCTCTTCCATCTTCATTGCTTCTTTTTGAATAATTTCTTGAGTGAAGACATATTCTTTTTTTCCATCTTCATTCCTTTTTTTTCTTCAGTGAATATTCTTTTTATTTCTATTCTTTTATCTCTTCCATCTTCATTGCTTCTTTTTGAATGAATTTCTTGGTGAAGACATATTCTTTTTATCTCTTCCATCTTCATTGCTTCTTTTTTTGAATAATTTCTTGAGTGAAGACATATTCTTTTTTATTCTTTTCATTACTTCTTCCATCTTCTTTTTATCTCTTCCATCTTCATTGCTTTTTTTGAATGAATTTCTTGAGTGAATGTATTCTTTTTATCTCTTCCATCTTCATTTAGCTTCTTTTTGAATGAATTTCTTGAGTGAAGACATATTCTTTTTATCTCTTCCATCTTCATTGCTTCTTTTTTGATATGAATTTCTTGAGTGAAGACATATTCTTTTATCTCTTCCATCTTCATTGCTTCTTTTTTGAATGAATTTCTTGAGTGAAGACATATTCTTTTATCTCTTCCATCTTCATTGCTTCTTTTTTGAATAATTTCTTCCATATTCTTTTTATCTCTTCCATCTTCATTGCTTTTTTTCCTGCTGAATTTCTTGAACATATTCTTTTTATCTCTTCCATCTTCATTGCTTCTTTTTGAATAATTTCTTGGTGAAGACATATTCTTTTATCTCTTCCATCTTCATTGCTTCTTTTTTGAATGAATTTCTTGGTGAAGACATATTCTTTTTTATCTCTTCCATCTTCATTGCTTCTTTTTGAATGAATTTCTTGGTGAAGACATATTCTTTTTTATCTCTTCCATCTTCATTGCTTCTTTTTTTGAATGAATTTCTTGGTGAAGACATATTCTTTTTTCTTCCATCTTCATCGTTTCTTTTTTGAATGAATTTCTTGAGTGAAGACATATTCTTTTTATCTCTTCCATCTTCATTCTTCTTTTTGAATGAATTTCTTGAGTGAAGACATATTCTTTTTTATCTCTTCCATCTTCATTTTTTCTTTTTTGAATCTTTTATTTCTTGATTGCTGAATGACATATTCTTTTTATCTCTTCCATCTTCATTGTTTTTTTGAATGAATTTCTTGAGTGAAGACATTTTATTCTTTTTTATCTCTTCCATCTTCATTGCTTCTTTTTTGAATGAATTTCTTGGTGAAGATATTCTTTTTATCTCTTCCATCTTCATTGCTTCTTTTTGAATGAATTTCTTGAAGTGAAGACATATTCTTTTTTATCTCTTCCATCTTCATTGCTTCTTTTGAATGAATTTCTTGAGTGAACATATTCTTTTTTTTATCTCTTCCATCTTCATTGCTTCTTCTTTGAATGAATTTCTTGAGTGAATTTTTTTATCTCTTCCATCTTCATCGTTTCTTTCCTTTTTGAATTTTCTTTTTCTCTTCCATCTTCTTTTTTTTGTCTTCTTAGTGAAGACATATTCTTTTTTCTCTTCCATCTTCATTGCTTTTTTGAATATGATTTCTTGGTGAAGACATATTCTTTTTCTCTTCCATCTTCATCTTTTTGAATGAATTTCTTGAGTGAAGACATATTCTTTTTATCTCTTTCTTCATTGAATGAATTTCTTGGTGAAGACATATTCTTTTATCTCTTCCATCTTCATTCTTCTTTTTGAATGAATTTCTTTCTTTTTTTGAATGAATTCATATTCTTTTATCTCTTCCATCTTCATCGTTTCTTTCATCTTTCTTGAGTTTCTTTTTATCTTCCATCTTCATTGCTTCTTTTTGAATGATTTCTTGAGTGAAGACTCTTCCATCTTCATTGCTTCTTTTTTGAATAATTTCTTGAGTGAAGACATATTCTTTTATCTCTTCCATCTTCTTTTGAATGAATTTCCTTTTATCTTCATTTCATCTCTTTTTTTGAATGAATTTCTTGAGTGAACATATTCTTTTTATCTCTTCCATCTTCATTGCTTCTTTTTTGAATGAATTTCTTGAGTGAAGACATATTCTTTTTTATCTCTTCCATCTTCATTGCTTCTTTTTTTTGAATGAATTTCTTGAGTGAAGACATATTCTTTTTATCTCTTCCATCTTCATTTTCTTTTTGATGAATTTCTTGGTGAAGACATATTCTTTTTTTTTGATCTCTTCCATCTTCATTTATCTTCTTTTTTCTTTGAATTTCTTGAGTGAAGACATATTCTTTTATCTCTTTCCATCTTCATTGTTTCTTTTGAATAATTTCTTGAGTGAAGACATATTCTTTTTATCTCTTCCATCTTCATTGCTTCTTTTTGAATGAATTTCTTGAAAGACATATTCTTTTTTTCTCTCTTCCATCTTCATTTCATTGCTTCTTTTGAATGAATTTCTTGGTGAAGACATATTCTTTTTATCTCTTCCATCTTCATTTCTTAGTTTCTTTTCTCTTCCAATTCATTGCTTCTTTTTGAATAATTTCTTGAGTGAAGACATATTCTTTTTCTCTTCCATCTTCATTCTTCTTTTTTTGAATAATTTCTTGAGTGAAGACATATTCTTTTTATCTCTTCCATCTTCATCGCTTCTTTTTGAATGAATTTCTTGAGTGAAGACATATTCTTTTTATCTCTTCCATCTTCATTGTTTCTTTTTGAATGAATTTCTTGGTGAAGACATATTCTTTTTATCTTCCATCTTCATTGTTCTTTTTTGAATAGAATTTCTTGGTGAAGACATATTCTTTTTATCTCTTCCATCTTCATTGCTTCTTTTTTGAATGAATTTCTTGAGTGAAGACATATTCTTTTTATCTCTTCCATCTTCATTGTTTCTTTTTTGAATGAATTTCTTGGTGAAGACATATTCTTTTTTCTTCTCTTCCAAGACATCTTCATTGCTTTCTTTTTCTCTTCTTTTTGAATAGAATTTCTTGAGTGAAGACATATTCTTTTATCTCTTCCATCTTCATTGCTTCTTTTTGAATAATTTCTTGGTGAGGACATATTCTTTTTATCTCTTCCATCTTCATTGCTTCTTTTTTTGAATAATTTCTTGAGTGAAGACATTATTCTTTTATCTCTTCCATCTTCATTGCTTCTTTTTGAATGAATTTCTTGAGTGAAGACATATTCTTTTTATCTCTTCCATCTTCATTGCTTCTTTTTGAATGAATTTCTTGAGTGAAGACATATTCTTTTTTATCTCTTCCATCTTCATTGCTTCTTTTTGAATGAATTTCTTGAGTGAAGACATATTCTTTTTATCTCTTCCATCTTCATTGCTTCTTTTTTGAATGAATTTCTTGGTGAAGACATATTCTTTTTATCTCTTCCATCTTCATTGTTTCTTTTGAATGAATTTCTTGGTGAAGACATATTCTTTTTATCTCTTCCATCTTCATTGCTTCTTTTTTCTTGAATATTCTTTTTATCTTCCATCTTCATTGAATTTCTTGAGTGAAGACATATTCTTTTTATCTCTTCCATCTTCATTGCTTCTTTCCTTGCTTAATTTCTTGAGTGAAGACATATTCTTTTTATCTCTTCCATCTTCATTGCTTCTTTTTTGAATGAATTTCTTGGTGAAGACATATTCTTTTTATCTCTTCCATCTTCATTGCTTCTTTTTGAATGAATTTCTTGGTGAAGACATATTCTTTTTATCTCTTCCATCTTCATTGCTTCTTTTTTGAATGAATTTCTTGGTGAAGACATATTCTTTTTATCTCTTCCATCTTCATTGCTTCTTTTTTGAATGAATTTCTTGAGTGAAGACATATTCTTTTTCTCTTCCATCTTCATCTTCTTTTTTTAATTTCTTGAAAGACATATTCTTTTTATCTCTCATCTTCATCGTTTCTTTTTGAATGAATTTCTTGAGTGAAGACATATTCTTTTTTATCTCTTCCATCTTCATTGCTTCTTTTTGAATGAATTTCTTGAGTGAAGACATATTCTTTTATCTCTTCCATCTTCATTGCTTCTTTTTTGAATGAATTTCTTGAGTGAAGACATATTCTTTTTATCTCTTCCATCTTCATCGTTCTTTCAATTTCTTGAGTGAAACCAATTCTTTTTTATCTCGTCCATCTTCATTGCTTCTTTTTTGAATGAATTTCTTGATGAAGATATTCTTTTTATCTCTTCCATCTTCATTCTTCTTTTTTGAATGAATTTCTTGAGTGAAGACATATTCTTTTATCTCTTCCATCTTCATTGCTTCTTTTTTGAATGAATTTCTTGAGTGAAGACATATTCTTTTTTATCTCTTCCATCTTCATTGCTTCTTTTTTGAATAATTTCTTGATAGACATATTCTTTTTGTCTCTTCCATCTTCATCGTTCTTTTTGAATTTCTTGAGTGAAGACATATTCTTTTTATCTCTTCCATCTTCATTCTTTTTTTGAATAATTTCTTGAGTGAAGACATATTCTTTTTATCTCTTCCATCTTCATTGCTTCTTTTTTGAATGAATTTCTTGAGTGAAGACATATTCTTTTTATCTCTTCCATCTTCATTGTTTCTTTTTGAATGAATTTCTTGAGTGAAGACATATTCTTTTTATCTCTTCCATCTTCATTGCTTCTTTTTTGAATAATTTCTTGAGTGAAGACATATTCTTTTTATCTCTTCCATCTTCATTGCTTCTTTTTTGAATGAATTTTTTATTCTTCCATCTTCATATTCTTTTTGATCTCTTTCATCTTCTTCCATCTTCATTTCTTTTTTTTAATCTTCAATTTCTTGAATTTTCTTGAAGACATATTCTTTTTTTTATCTCTTCCATCTTCATTGTTTCTTTTTGAATGAATTTCTTGAGTGAAGACATATTCTTTTTATCTCTTCCATCTTCATTGCTTCTTTTTTGAATAATTTCTTGAGTGAAGACATATTCTTTTTATCTCTTCCATCTTCATTGCTTCTTTTTTTCTTGAATTTTTTATCTTGAGTGAATTTCTTGGACATATTCTTTTATCTCTTCCATCTTCATTGTTTCTTTTGAATGAATTTCTTGAGTGAACATATTCTTTTTCTTCCATCTCTTCCTTTTTGAATCTTCATTTCTTCTTTTTTCATTTAGCCTGAATGAATTTCTTGAGTGAAGACATATTCTTTTTTTATCTCTTCCATCTTCATTGCTTCTTTTTGAATGAATTTCTTGATCGTTTCTGAAGACATATTCTTTTATCTCTTCCATCTTCATTGCCTTTGGTGAAAGACTTTCTTTTTATCTTCCATCTTCAATTTCTTGAGTGAAGACATATTCTTTTTATCTCTTCCATCTTCATTGTTTCTTTTGAATGAATTTCTTGGTGAAGACATATTCTTTTTATCTCTCCATCTTCATTGCTTCTTTTTTGAATGAATTTCTTGAGTGAAGACATATTCTTTTTATCTCTTCCATCTTCATCTATTCATATTCTTTTTCTTCAATTTCTTTCCTGAATTTCTTGGTGAAGACATATTCTTTTTTTTCTCTTCCATCTTCATTGCTTTTTTTTTTTCTTGAATGAATTTCTTTTATCTCTTCCATCTTCATTGCTTCTTTTTGAATAAATTTCTTTTTTATTCTTTTTTTGTCTCTTCCATCTTCATTGCTTCTTTTTTGAATTCTTTTTATTTCTTGGTGAATAACATATTCTTTTTTCTCTCTTCCATCTTCATTGCTTCTTTTTGAATGAATTTCTTGACTGAAGACATATTCTTTTATCTCTTCCATCTTCATTGCTTCTTTTTGAATGAATTTCTTGAAGACATATTCTTTTTATCTCTTCCATCTTCATTACTTCTTTTTGAATGAATTTCTTGAGTGAGAACATATTCTTTTTTATCTCTTCCATCTTCATTGCTTCTTTTTGAATGAATTTCTTGGTGAAGACATATTCTTTTTATCTCTTCCTTCATCTTCATTCTTTTTTTGCTTGAATTTCTTGGTGAAGACATATTCTTTTTTTATCTCTTCCATCTTCATTGCTTCTTTTTGAATGAATTTCTTGAGTGAAGACATATTCTTTTTTTCCATCTTCCATTCTTCTTTTGCTTCTTTCTTTGAATGAATTTCTTGAGTTTCTTGAAGATATTCTTTTTTATCTCTTCCATCTTCATTTTTCTTTGAATTTCTTGAGTGAAGTCATATTCTTTTTTCTCTTCCATCATTGCTTCTTTTTTGAATGAATTTCTTGATCTTCATATTCTTTTTCTCTTCATCTTTTTTTTTTTGAATGAATTTCTTGAGTGAAGACATATTCTTTTTATCTCTTCCATCTTCATTGCTTCTTTTGAATAATTTTCTTGAGTGAAGACATATTCTTTTTTCTCTTCCATCTTCATTGCTTCTTTTTTGAATGAATTTCTTGGTGAAGACATATTCTTTTTATCTCTTCCATCTTCATTTTTTTTTTTTGCTTGAATTTCTTGGTGAAGACATATTCTTTTTTATCTCTTCCATCTTCATTGTTTCTTTCTTTTTTTGAATAATTTCTTAGTGAAGACATATTCTTTTTATCTCTTCCATCTTCATTGCTTCTTTTTTGAATGAATTTCTTGAGTGAAGACATATTCTTTTTATCTCTTCCATCTTCATTGCTTCTTTTTTGAATGAATTTCTTGGTGAAGACATATTCTTTTTATCTCTTCCATCTTCATTTGCTTCTTTTGAATAATTTCTTGAGTGAAGACATATTCTTTTTATCTCTTCCATCTTCATTGCTTCTTTTTTGAATGAATTTCTTGAGTGAAGACATATTCTTTTTTATCTCTTCCATCTTCATTTCTTCTTTTTTTGAATGAATTTCTTAGTGAAGACATATTCTTTTTATCTCTTCCATCTTCATCGTTTCTTTTCTGAATGAATTTCTTGAGTGAAGACATATTCTTTTTTATCTCTTCCATCTTCATCGTTTCTTTTTTTTGAACCAATTTCTTGGTGAAGACATATTCTTTTTATCTCTTCCATCTTCATTGCTTCTTTTTTGAATAATTTCTTGAGTGAAGATTCTTTTATCTCTTCCATTCTTTTCTTTTTGAATATCTCTTGAGTGAAGACATTTCTTTTTATCTCTTCCATCTTCATTCTTCTTTTTTTGAATGAATTTCTTGAGTGAAAGACATATTCTTTTTTATCTCTTCCATCTTCATTGCTTCTTTTTGAATGAATTTCTTGAGTGAACATATTCTTTTTATCTCTTCCATCTTCATTGCTTCTTTTTGAATGAATTTCTTTTTGAAGACATATTCTTTTTATCTCTTCATCTTCATTTTTTCTTTTCTTGATTTTCTTGGTGAAATATTCTTTTTATCTCTTCCATCTTCATTGCTTCTTTTTGAATGAATTTCTTGGTGAAGACATATTCTTTTTATCTCTTCCATCTTCATTGCTTCTTTTGAATGAATTTCTTGAGTGAAGACATATTCTTTTTATCTCTTCCATCTTCATCGTTTCTTTTTGAATTTTTCTTGGTGAAGGCATATTCTTTTTCTCTTCCATCTTCATCGTTTTTTTCCTGCTGAATTTCTTGAGTGAAGACATATTCTTTTTTATCTCTTCCATCTTCATTGCTTCTTTTTTGAATAATTTCTTGAAAGACATATTCTTTTATCTCTTCCATCTTCATTTTTCTTTTGAATGAATTTCTTGAGTGAAGATATTCTTTTTTTATCTTTTTCTTCATCTTCTTTCCTGCTCTTTCTTTGAAGACTTTCTTTTTTCTTCATCTTCATTGCTTCTTTTTGAATTTTCTTGGTGAAGACATATTCTTTTTTTATCTCTTCCATCTTCATTGCTTCTTTTTTGCTTGAATTTCTTGAGTGAAGACATATTCTTTTTATCTCTTCCATCTTCATTGTTTCTTTTTTGAATGAATTTTTTGAGTGAGGCATATTCTTTTTATCTCTTCCATCTTCATTGCTTCTTTTTTTGAATGAATTTCTTGGTGAAGACATATTCTTTTTTATCTCTTCCATCTTCATTGTTCTTTTTGCTTGAATTTCTTGGTGAAGACATATTCTTTTTATCTCTCATCTTCATTGCTTCTTTTTTTGAATGAATTTCTTGAGTGAAGACATATTCTTTTATCTCTTCCATCTTCATTGCTTCTTTTTGAATAATTTCTTGAGTGAACATATTTCTTTTTTATCTCTTTCCATCTTCATTTACTTCTTTTTGAATAATTTCTTGAGTGAAGACATATTCTTTTATCTCTTCCATCTTCATTTACTTCTTTTTGAATGAATTTCTTGAGTGAAGACATATTCTTTTATCTCTTCCATCTTCATTGCTTTCTTTTTGAATATATTCTTTTTTATCTCTTTCATCTTTTCATCGTTTCTTTCCTGCTTGAATTTCTTGAAGACATATTCTTTTATCTCTTCCATCTTCATTTTCTTTTGAATAATTTCTTAGTGAACATATTCTTTTTATCTCTTCATCTTCATTCTTCTTTCCTGCTTGAATTTCTTGAGTGAAGACATATTCTTTTTTTATCTCTTCCATCTTCATTACTTCTTTTTGAATGAATTTCTTGGTGAAGACATATTCTTTTTTATCTCTTCCATCTTCATTGCTTCTTTTTGAATATAATTTCTTGAGTGAAGACATATTCTTTTTTATCTCTTCCATCTTCATTGCTTCTTTTTTGAATGAATTTCTTGAGTGAATTTATTCTTTTTGAAGACATCTTCTTTTTTTTTAATGAATTTCTTCCATATTTTTATCATTTATTTCTCTTTTTCTTGAGTGAAGACTTTTTATCTCTTCCATCTTCATTGCTTCTTTTTGAATGAATTTCTTGAGTGAAGACATATTCTTTTTATCTCTTCATCTTCATTGCTTCTTTTTGAATGAATTTCTTGAGTGAAGACATATTCTTTTATCTCTTCCATCTTCATTGCTTCTTTTTTGAATGAATTTCTTGAGTGAAGACATATTCTTTTTTTATCTCTTCCATCTTCATTGCTTCTTTTGAATTGAATTTCTTTTTATCTCTTCCATCTTCATTGTTCTTTTTGAAGACATATTCTTTTATCTCTTCCATCTTCATTGTTTCTTTTTTGAATTTCTTGAGTGAGACATATTCTTTTTTATCTCTTCCATCTTCATTGCTTCTTTTTGAATGAATTTCTTGGTGAAGACATATTCTTTTTATCTCTTCATCTTCATTGCTTTTTTGAATTTTGAGTGAACTATATTCTTTTATCTCTTCCATCTTCATTGCTTCTTTTGAATATTTCTTTTTGAAGACATATTCTTTTTATCTCTTCCATCTTCATTGCTTCTTTTTGAATGAATTTCTTGAGTGAAGACATATTCTTTTTATCTCTTCCATCTTCATTGCTTCTTTTTTTTGAATGAATTTCTTGGTGAAGACATATTCTTTTTATCTCTTCCATCTTCATCGTTTCTTTCCTGTACTTTTTCTTGAGTGAAGTCATATTCTTTTATCTCTTCCATCTTCATTACATATTCTTTTTATCTTTTAATTTCTTGAGTGAAGACATATTCTTTTTTATCTTTCCATCTTCATTCTTTTTTTGAATAGATTTCTTGAGTGAAGACATATTCTTTTTCTCTTCCATCTTCATTGCTTCTTTTTGAATGAATTTCTTTCTTTTATCTCTCTTCCATCTTCATTCTTCTTTTTTGAATGAATTTCTTGAGTGAAGACATGTTCTTTTTTATCTCTTCCATCTTCATTGCTTTTGAATGAATTTCTTGGTGAAGACATATTCTTTTTTCTCTTCCATCTTCATTATTCTTTTTTGAATAATTTCTTGAGTGAAGACATTTCTTTTTATCTCTTCCATCTTCATTGCTTCTTTTTTGAATGAATTTCTTGGTGAAGACATATTCTTTTTTTCTCTTCCATCTTCATTGCTTCTTTTTTTTTGAATGAATTTCTTGAGTGAAGACATATTCTTTTTATCTCTTCCATCTTCATTGCTTCTTTTTGAATGAATTTCTTGGTGAAGACATATTCTTTTATCTCTCTTCCATCTTCAATGAATTTCTTGAGTGAAAGACATTTTTTTTTCATCTTCATTTCTTTCCTGAATTTCTTGGTGAAGACATATTCTTTTTTATCTCTTCCATCTTCATTGCTTCTTTTGAATGAATTTCTTGAGTGAAGACATATTCTTTTATCTCTTCCATCTTCATTATTTCTTTTTTGAATGAATTTCTTGAGTGAAGACATATTCTTTTATCTCTTCCATCTTCATTGCTTCTTTTTGAATAAATTTCTTGAGTGAAGACATATTCTTTTTTATCTCTTCCATCTTCATCGTTTCTTTCCTACTTGAATTTCTTGAGTGAAGACATATTCTTTTTTATCTCTTCCATCTTCATTGCTTCTTTTTTGAATGAATTTCTTGAGTGAAGACATATTCTTTTTTATCTCTTCCATCTTCATTGCTTCTTTTTGAATGAATTTCTTGGGTGAACATATTCTTTTTTCTCTTCCATCTTCATTGCTTCTTTTTGAATGAATTTCTTGAGTGAAGACATATTTTTTTTATCTTTCCATCTTCATTTCTTTTATCTTTTTGAATGAATTTCTTGAGTGAAGACATATTCTTTTTATCTCTTCCATCTTCATTGCTTCTTTTTTTTTGAATTTCTTGGTGAAAGACATATTCTTTTTCTCTTCCATATTTCTTCTTTTTTGAATGAATTTCTTTTATTCTTTCTCTTCCATCTTCATTGCTTCTTTTTTTGAATGAATTTCTTGAGTGAAGACATATTCTTTTTTTCATCTCTTCCATCTTCATCGTTTCTTTCCTGAATGATTTTCTTGAGTGAACATATTCTTTTTTATCTCTTCCATCTTCATTGCTTCTTTTTGAATGAATTTCTTGAGTGAAGACATATTCTTTTATCTCTTCCATCTTCATTGCTTCTTTTTTGAATAATTTCTTGAGTGAAGACATATTCTTTTTTATCTCTTCCATCTTCATTGCTTCTTTCCTGCTTGAATTTCTTGGTGAAGACATATTCTTTTTTCTCTTTCCATCTTCATTGCTTCTTTTTTGAATGAATTTCTTGATGAAGACATATTCTTTTTATCTCTTCCATCTTCATTGCTTCTTTTTGAATGAATTTCTTGAGTGAAGACATATTCTTTTTATCTCTTCCATCTTCATTGCTTCTTTTTGAATAATTTCTTGAGTGAAGACATATTCTTTTTATCTCTTCCATCTTCATTGTTTCTTTTTGAATAATTTCTTGAGTGAACATATTCTTTTATCTCTTCCATCTTCATTGCTTCTTTTTGAATGAATTTCTTGGTTCTTTTTTGAATAATTTCTTGACATATTCTTTTTTATCTCTTCCATCTTCATTTCTTTCTTTTTGAATTTCTTGAGTGAAATTTTCATATTCTTTTTATCTCTTCCATCTTCATCGTTTCTTTCCTGCTTGAATTTCTTGGTGAAGACATATTCTTTTATCTCTTCCATCTTCATTGCTTCTTTTTTGAATAATTTCTTGAGTGAACATATTCTTTTTATCTCTTCCATCTTCATTGCTTCTTTTTTGGATAGATTTCTTGAGTGAAGACATATTCTTTTTGTCTCTTCCATCTTCATTTTTTCTTTTTGAATGAATTTCTTGAGTGAAGACATATTCTTTTTATCTCTTCATTGCTTCTTTTGAATAATTTCATCTTTCTTTTATCTCTTCATCTTCATTAGCTTCTTTTTTGAATGAATTTCTTGGTGAAGACATATTCTTTTTCCATCATCTCTTCCATCTTCATTGCTTCTTTTTTTTTTGATAATTTCTTGGTGAGACATATTCTTTTTATCTCTTCCATCTTCATTGTTTCTTTTTGAATGAATTTCTTGGTGAAGACATATTCTTTTTATCTCTTCCATCTTCATTGCTTCTTTTTTGAATGAATTTCTTGAGTGAAGACATTTTCTTTTTCATCTTTTTGCATTTCTTGGTGAAGAACATTGCATTGCTTCTTTTTTGAATGAATTTCTTGAGTGAAGCATATTCTTTTTATCTCTTCCATCTTCATTGCTTCTTTTTTGAATGAATTTCTTGGTGAAGACATATTCTTTTTATCTCTTCCATCTTCATTTTCTTCTTTTGAATAATTTCTTGGTGAAGACATATTCTTTTTATCTCTTCCATCTTCATTGCTTCTTTCCTGAGAATTTTCTTGAGTGAGACATATTCTTTTTATCTCTTCCATCTTCATTGCTTCTTTTTTTGAATGAATTTCTTGAGTGAAGACATATTCTTTTTATCTCTTCCATCTTCATTGCTTCTTTTTTGAATAATTTCTTGATGAAGACATATTCTTTTTATCTCTTCCATCTTCATTGCTTCTTTTTGAATGAATTTCTTGAGTGAAGACATATTCTTTTTATCTCTTCCATCTTCATTGCTTCTTTTTGAATGAATTTCTTGAGTGAAGACATATTCTTTTTATCTCTTCCATCTTCATCGTTTCTTTTTCCTGCTTGATTTTTTTCTTGAGTGAAGATATATTCTTTTTCTCTTCCATCTTCATTGCTTCTTTTTTGAATGAATTTCTTGGTGAAGACATATTCTTTTTTATCTCTTCCATCTTCATTGCTTCTTTTGAATGAATTTCTTGGTGAACATATTCTTTTTTTATCTCTTCCATCTTCATTTATTCTTTCCTGCTTGAATTTCTTGAGTGAAGACATATTCTTTTTATCTCTTCCATCTTCATTGCTTCTTTTTTGAATAATTTCTTAGTGAAAACATATTCTTTTTATCTCTTCCATCTTCATTGCTTCTTTTTTGAATAATTTCTTGAGTGAAGACATATTCTTTTTTTCTATCTTCATTGCTTCTTTTTGAATAATTTCTTGGTGAGGCTTCTTTTTGAATCTCTTCCATCTTCATTGTTTCTTTTTGAATAGACTGAGTGAAGACATCTTTTTATCTCTTCATCTTCATTGCTTCTTTTGAATAATTTCTTGAGTGAAGACATATTCTTTTTCTCTCTTCCATCTTCATTGCTTCTTTTTGAATAAATTTCTTGGTGAAAGCATATTCTTTTTTATCTCTTCCATCTTCATCGTTTCTTTCCTGCTTGAATTTCTTGGTGAAGACATATTCTTTTTATCTCTTCCATCTTCATTGCTTCTTTTTTGAATGAATTTGAGTGAAGACATATTCTTTTTATCTCTTCATCTTCATTGCTTCTTTTTTGCTTGAATTTCTTGAGTGAAAGAACATATTCTTTTTATCTCTTCATCTTCATTGCTTTTTTGAATAATTTCTTGAAGTGAGATATTCTTTTTATCTCTTCCATCTTCATTGCTTCTTTTTGAATGAATTTCTTAGTGAAGACATATTCTTTTATCTCTTCCATCTTCATCGTTCTTCCTGCTTGAATTTCTTCATATTCTTTTTTTATCTCTTCATCTTATTGCTTCTTTTTTGAATGAATTTCTTGACTGAAGACATATTCTTTTATCTCTTCCATCTTCATTCTTCTTTTTGAATGAATTTCTTGGTGAAGACATATTCTTTTATCTCTTCCATCTTCATTGCTTCTTTTGAATGAATTCTTGGCAGTGAAAGACATATTCTTTTTATCTCTTCCATCTTCATTGCTTCTTTTTGAATATGAATTTCTTGGTGAAGACATATTCTTTTTTATCTCTTCCATCTTCATCGTTTCTTTCCTGCTTGAATTTCTTGGTGAAGACATATTCTTTTTTATCTTCCATCTTGTTCATTCTTTTTGAATGAATTTCTTGAGTGAAGACATATTCTTTTTTATCTCTTCCATCTTCATTCTTCTTTTTGAATAATTTCTTGCTTCTTTTTTTGAATAATTTCTTGAGTGAAGACATATTCTTTTTATCTCTTCCATCTTCATTTATTTCTTTTTTTTAGTGAAGACATTTCTTTTATCTCTTCCATCTTCTTCATTACTTCTTTTGATGATGAAGACTTTTTTTTATCTCTTCCATCTTCATCGTTTTCTTTTGAAAAATTTCTTGATGAAGACATATTCTTTTATCTCTTCTTCATTGCTTCTTTTTTTCTTTCTTGGTTGAATTTCTTTTTAGTGTCTTCATTGCTTCTTTCCTGCTTGAATCTTGGTTATTCTTTATCTCTTCCATCTTCATTTTCTTTTTGAATATAATTTCTTAGTGAAGACATTTCTTTTTATCTCTTCCATCTTCATTGCTTCTTTTTGAATAATTTCTTGGTGAAGACATATTCTTTTTATCTTCCATCTTCATTGCTTCTTTTGAATAATTTCTTGAGTGAACATATTCTTTTTTATCTTCCATCTTCATTATGCTTCTTTTTGAATGAATTTCTTGAGTGAACATATTCTTTTTATCTCTTCCATCTTCATTGCTTCTTTTTGAATGAATTTCTTGAGTGAAGACATCTTTTTATCTCTTCCATCTTCATTGCTTCTTTTGAATAATTTCTTAGTGAACATATTCTTTTATCTCTTCCATCTTCATTGCTTTTTTGAATAATTTCTTGAGTGAAGACATATTCTTTTTATCTCTTCAATCTTCATCGTTTCTTTCTTGGTGAAGCATGTTAATTTCTTCCATCTTCATCGTTCTTTCCTGCTTGAATTTCTTAGTGAACATATTCTTTTTTTATCTCTTCCATCTTCATTGCTTCTTTTGAATAGATTCTTGAGTGAACACATTTCTTTTTGTCTCTTCCATCTTCATTGCTTCTTTTTGAATGAATTTCTTGGTGAAGAACATATTCTTTTTTATCTCTTCCATCTTCATCGTTTCTTTCCTTGAATTTCTTGAGTGAGAACATATTCTTTTTATCTCTTCATCTTCATTGCTTTCTTTTTGAATAATTTCTTGACTTCGAAAACATATTCTTTTTTATCTCTTCCATCTTCATTGCTTCCTTTTTGAATTTCTTGAAAAGACATTTCTTTGTCTCTTCCATCTTCAAGACATTTCTTGATTCTTTTTTATCTCTTCCATCTTCATTGCTTTTTTTTTGAATTTCTTGGAATTTCTTTTGCTCTCTTCCAAGTTTCTTTCCTCACATATTCTTTTTCTTTTTATCTCTTCCATCTTCATTGCTTCTTTTGAATGAATTTGCTTGGTGAACATATTCTTTTTGTCTCTTCCATCTTCATTTCTTTCCTTGAATAATTTCTTGAGTGAAGGCATATTCTTTTTTATCTCTTCCATCTTCATTTGTTTCTTTTTTGAATAATTTCTTGAGTGAAGACATATTCTTTTTATCTCTTCCATCTTCATTGCTTCTTTTGAAAAAATTTCTTGAGTGAAACATATTCTTTTTATCTCTTCCATCTTCATTATTCTTTTTTAGATAATTTCTTGATGAACATATTCTTTTTATCTCTTCCATCTTCATCGTTTTCTTTCCTGCTTGAATTTTCTTGAGAGAACATATTCTTTTTATCTCGTCCATCTTCATTGCTTCTTTTTGAATGAATTTCTTGAGTGAAGACATATTCTTTTTATCTCTTTCCATCTTCATTGCTTCTTTTTTGAATAATTTCTTGGTGAAGACATATTCTTTTTTATCTCTTCCATCTTCATTACAGCTTCTTTTTTTGAATAAATTTTCTTGAGTGAAGACATATTCTTTTTTATCTCTTCATCTTCATTGCTTCTTTTTTGAACAAAGATTTCTTGATCTCTTCCATCTTCATTGTTTTTGAATAATTTCAGTGAACATATTCTTTTTTCTCTTCCATCTTCATTGCTTCTTTTTGAATAATTTCTTGAGTGAAGACATATTCTTTTTTCTCTCTTCCAATCTTCATATTCTTTTTATCTCTTTTTCATTGCTTCTTTTTGAATGATTTCTTGGTGAACATATGCTTTTTCTCTTCCATCTTCACATTGCTTCTTTTTTGAATAGAATTTCTTGAGTGAAGACATATTCTTTTTATCTTCCATCTTCATCGTTTCTTTTCCTGCTTGATTTCTTGAGTGAAAGCATATTCTTTTTTTATCCTCTTCCATCTTCATTGTTTCTTTTTTGAATAATTTCTTAGAGTGAACATATTCTTTTATCTCTTCCATCTTCATTGCTTCTTTTGAATAATTTCTTGGTGAAGACATATTCTTTTTTATCTCTTCCATCTTCATCGCTTCTTTTCCTGCTTGAATTTCTTAGTGAAGACATATTCTTTTTATCTCTTCCATCTTCATTGCTTCTTTTTTTGAATAGATTTCTTGGTGAAGAACATATTCTTTTTATCTCTTCCATCTTCATTGCTTCTTTTTGAATGAATTTCTTGAAGGTGAAAACATATTCTTTTTTATCTCTTCCATCTTCATTGCTTCTTTTTGATAGAATTTCTTGAGTGAAGACATATTCTTTTTTATTTCTTCCATCTTCATTGCTTCTTTTTTGAATTTTCTTGGTGAAGACATATGCTTTTTATCTTCATCTTCATTGCTTTCTTTTTTGAATAATTTCTTGAAGTGAACATATTCTTTTTGTCTCTTCCATCTTCATTGCTTCTTTTTTTGAATAATTTCTTGAGTGAAGACATATTCTTTTTATCTCTTCCATCTTCATCGTTTCTTTTTGAATGAATTTCTTGGTGAAGACATATTCTTTTTATCTCTTCCATCTTCATTGCTTCTTTTTTGAAAAATTTCTTGGTGAACATATTCTTTTTTATCTCTTCATCTTCATTGCTTCTTTTTTGAATGAATTTCTTAGTGAAGACATATTCTTTTTTATCTCTTCCATCTTCATCGTTTCTTTTTCCTCTTAGAATTTCTGAGTGAACTATATTCTTTTTATCTCGTCCATCTTCATTGCTTCTTTTTTTGAATAATTTCTTGGCTGAAGACATATTCTTTTATCTCTTCCATCTTCATTGCTTCTTTTTGAATTGAATTTCTTGAGGTGAAGAACATATTCTTTTTATCTCTTCCATCTTCATCGTTCTTTCCTCTTTTTTGAATGAATTTCTTCTTTTTTTGAATGAATTTCTTGGTGACATATTCTTTTATCTCTTCCATCTTCATTGCTTCTTTTTCAGATATAATTTCTTGGTGAAGACATATTCTTTTTTTTATCTCTTCACATCTTCATTGCTTCTTTTTAAGAATAATTTCTTTTTATCTTCTTTCACATCTTCATCGTTTCTTTCCTGAATTTCTTGGTGAACATATTCTTTTTATCTCTTCCATCTTCATTGCTTCTTTTTGAATGAATTTCTTGAGTGAAACATATTCTTTTTTATCTCTTCCATCTTCATCGTTTCTTTTGAATGATTTTCTTGAGTGAACATATTCTTTTATCTCTTCATCTTCATCGTTTTTCTTTCCTGCTTGAATTTCCTTGGTGAAGAACATATTCTTTTTATCTCTTCATCTTCATTGCTTCTTTTTTTGAATGAATTTCTTGAGTGAAAACATATTCTTTTTCTTCCATCTTCATTGCTTCTTTTTAGATAATTTCTTGAGTGAAGACATATTCTTTTTATCTCTTCCATCTTCATCATTTCTTTTGAATTGAATTTCTTGAGTGAACATATTCTTTTTTTATCTTCCATCTTCATTGCTTCTTTTTGAATGAATTTCTTGTTGAACATATTCTTTTATCTCTTCCATCTTCATTGCTTCTTTTTGAATAATTTCTTGAGTGAAGACTCTTATTCATTTTTTTCTCTTCCATCTTCATTGCTTCTTTTTGAATGAATTTCTTGAGTGAAGACATATTTTTTTATCTCTTCCATCTTCATTGCTTCTTTTGAATAACATTCTTGAGTGAACTGTATTCTTTTATCTCTTCCATCTTCATTGCTTCTTTTGAATAGAATTTCTTGAGTGAAGACATATTCTTTTTTTCTCTTCCATCTTCATTACGTTTTTTTCCTGAATGAATTTCTTGGTGAACATATTCTTTTTTATCTCTTCCATCTTCATTTGCTTCTTTTGAATAAATTTCTTGAGTGAACATATTCTTTTTATCTCTTCCATCTTCATTACTTCTTTCCTGCTTAATTTCTTAGTGAACATATTCTTTTTATCCTCTTCCATACTTCATCGTTTCTTTTTCTTGAATTTCTTGGTGAAGACATATTCTTTTTATCTCTTCCATCTTCATTGCTTCTTTTTGAATAATTTCTTGAGTGAAGACATATTCTTTTTATCTCTTCATCTTCATTGCTTCTTTTTTGAATGAATTTTGTGAGTGAAGACATATTCTTTTTATCTCTTTCATCTTCATTGTTTCTTTTTTGAATGATTTTTTCTTGAGTGAGAACATATTCTTTTATCTCTTCCATCTTCATCATTTCTTTTTGTGAATTTCTTAGTGAACATATTCTTTTTTATCTCTTCCATCTTCATTGCTTCTTTTTGAATGAATTTCTTGGTGAAGACATATTCTTTTTTGTCTTCCATCTTCATTGCTTCTTTTCCTCTTAATTTCTTAGTGAAGACATATTCTTTTTGTCTTCCATCTTCATTGCTTCTTTTTTGAATGAATTTCTTGGTGAAGACATATTCTTTTTATCTCTTCCATCTTCATTGCTTCTTTTGAATGAATTTCTTGAAGTGAAGACATTCTTTTATCTCTTCCATCTTCATTGCTTCTTTTTGAATGAATTTCTTGGTGAAGACATATTCTTTTTATCTCTTCCATCTTCATCGTTTCTTTTTGCTTGATTTTCTTAGTGAAGGCATATTCTTTTTTATCTCTTCCATCTTCATCGTTTCTTTTCCTGCTAGAATTTCTTGGTGAAAGGCATATTCTTTTATCTCTTCCATCTTCGCCGTTTTCTTTCTTTTTTTCCTTGAATAACATATTCTTTTATCTAAGGTGAAGACATATTCTTTTTTATCTCTTCCATCTTCATTGCTTCTTTTTTTGAATTTCTTAGTGAACATATTCTTTTTTATCTCTTCCATCTTCATCGTTTCTTTTGAATGAATTTCTTGAGTGAAGACATATTCTTTTTATCTCTTCCATCTTCATTGCTTCTTTTTGAATAATTTCTTGGTAGAAGACATATTCTTTTTTTATCTTCCATCTTCATTGCTTCTTTTTGAATAATTTCTTGAGTGAAGACATATTCTTTTATCTCTTCCATCTTCATTGCTTTCTTTTTTTGAATGATTTCTTGGTGAAAGACATATTCTTTTTATCTCTTCCATCTTCTTTGCTTCTTTTTGAATGAATTTCTTGAGTGAAAGAACTTATTCTTTTATCTCTTCCATCTTCATCGTTTCTTTTTTGAATGAATTTCTTAGTGAGGCATATTCTTTTTTATCTCTTCCATCTTCATTGTTTCTTTTTTTGAATAGATTTCTTGATGAAGACATATTCTTTTTTATCTCTTCCATCTTCATTGCTTCTTTTTGAATAATTTCTTGAGTGAACATATTCTTTTTATCTCTTCCATTGCTTCTTTTTTTTATATGAATTTCTTGATGAACCTATTCTTTTTATCTCTTCCATCTTCATCGTTTCTTTTTGAATTTCTTAGTGAAAACATATTCTTTTATCTCTTCCATCTTCATTGCTTCTTTTTGAATGAATTTCTTGACTGAAGACATATTCTTTTTATCTCTTCCATATTCATTAGCTTCTTTTTTTTGAATGGGCCTAATTTCTTAGTGAACATATTCTTTTTTATCTTTCCATCTTCGCTGCTTCTTTTTGAATTTCTTGAGTGAAGTTTTTCTTTCCTCTTGATTTTTATAACATATTCTTTTTTATCTCTTCCATCTTCATTGCTTCTTTTGAATTTCTTGGTGAATATTCTTTTTATCTTCCATCTTCATTTCAGTTCTTTTGAATAATTTCTTGAGTATTCTTTTTTTCTCTTCCATCTTCATTTTCTTTCTTTTTCTTGAATGAATTTCTTTCATTCTTCTTTTGAATGTGAAGACATATTCTTTTTTATCTCTTCCATCTTCATTGCTTCTTTTTTGAATAATTTCTTGAGTGAAGACATATTCTTTATCTCTTCCATCTTCGTGCTTCTTTTTGAATAATTTCTTGAGAAGACATATTCTTTTTTTCTTCCATCTTCATTCTTCTTTTTGAATAGATTTCTTGAGTGATCATTGCTTTTATCTTTTTGAATTCTTTTTGAATAATTTCTTGAGTGAAGACATATTCTTTTATCTCTTCCATCTTCATCGTTTCTTTTTTGTTTGAATTTCTTGAGGAAGGCATATTCTTTTTATCTCTTCCATCTTCATTTTTCTTTCTATATTTTCTTGAGTTATTCTTTTTTATCTCTTCCATCTTCATTTTCTTTTTTGAATAATTTCTTAGTGAAGACATATTCTTTTTATCTCTTCCATCTTCATTGCTTCTTTTTGAATAATTTCTTGATGAAGAACATATTCTTTTTTATCTCTTCATTTCTTCTTTTTGTAATTTCTTGAGTGAAGACATATTCTTTTTTGTCTCCATCTTCATTGCTTCTTTTTTTTGAATAATTTCTTGACTGAAGACATATTCTTTTTTATCTCTTCCATCTTCATTGCTTCTTTTTTGAATAATTTCTTGAGTGAAGACATATTCTTTTTATCTCTTCCATCTTCATTGCTTCTTTTTGAATGAATTTCTTGAGTGAAGACATATTCTTTTTCTCTCTTCCATCTTCTTTTTTGATTGCTTTCTTTTTCTCTTCCATCTTCATGAATTTCTTTCCTGCTTAAATTTCTGAAGACTTATTTTTTTTTATCTCATCCATCTTCATTTTCTTTTTTGAATAGATTTCTTGGTGAAGACATATTCTTTTTGTCTCTTCCATCTTCGTTGCTTCTTTTTTGAATAATTTCTTGAGTGAACATATTCTTTTATCTCTTCCATCTTCATTCTTCTTTTTTGAATAATTTCTTGGTGAACATATTCTTTTTCTCTTCCATCTTCATTATTTCTTTTTTGAATTTTCTTGGTGAAAACATATTCTTTTTTTATCTCTTCCATCTTCATTGCTTCTTTTTTGAATGAATTTCTTGATGAACATATTCTTTTATCTCTTCCATCTTCATCGTTTCTTTCCTGTTGAATTTCTTGAGTGAGACATATTCTTTTTTATCTCTTCCATCTTCATTTTCTTTTTTTGAATGAATTTCTTGAGTAAGACATATTCTTTTTTATCTCTTCCATCTTCATTGCTTCTTTTTTGAATGAATTTCTTGAGTGAAGACATTTCTTTTTATCTCTTCCATCTTCATTGCTTCTTTTTGAATGAATTTCTTGAGTGAAGACATATTCTTTTTTATCTCTTCCATCTTCATTACTTCTTTTTGAATGAATTTCTTGAGTAAAGACATATTCTTTTTTTTATCTCTTCCATCTTCATTGCTTCTTTTTTGAATAGAATTTCTTGAGTGAAGACATATTCTTTTTTATCTCTTCCATCTTCATTGCTTCTTTTTTGAATGAATTTCTTGAGTGAAGACATATTCTTTTTATCTCTTCCATCTTCATTTGAATAATTCTTTTTTTTATCTTAATTTCTTGAGTGAAATGATATTCTTTTTTATCTCTTCCATCTTCATTGTTTCTTTTTGAATGAATTTCTTGAAGTGAAGAAATATTCTTTTTTTATCTCTTCCATCTTCATTGCTTCTTTTTGAATGAATTTCTTGAGTGAACATATTCTTTTTATCTCTTCCATCTTTCATCGTTTTTCCTGCTTGAATTTCTTGTGAAGACATATTCTTTTTATCTCTTCCATCTTCATTGCTTCTTTTTTGAATGAATTTTTTGAAGAACATATTCTTTTTATCTTCCATCTTCATTGCTTCTTTTTGAATAATTTCTTGGTGAAGACATATTCTTTTTTTATCTCTTCCATCTTCATTGCTTCTTTTTTAGTGAATTTCTTGAGAGTTTAGACATATTCTTTTTTTCTCTTCCATCTTCATTGCTTCTTTTTGAATAATTTTCTTGAGTGAACATATTTTTTTATCTTCCATCTTCATCGTTTCTTTTTTGAAATGAATTTCTTGAGTGAGAACATATTCTTTTATCTCTTCCATCTTCATTGCTTCTTTTTGAATAAATTCTTGAGTGAAGACATATTCTTTTATTTCTTACTCTTCATTTTGAATAATTTCTTTGATATTTTTTATCTCTTCCATCTTCATATACTTTTGTCTCTTCTTTCCTGAATTTTTTGAATTTCTGAGTGAAGATATCTTTTTATCTTTTTTTCATTACTTCTTCCATCTTCATTTCATTTGCTTCTTTTTGAATGAATTTCTTGGTGAAGAACATATCTTTTTTTATCTCTTCCATCTTCATTGCTTCTTTTTGAATGAATTTCTTGAGTGAAGACATCTTCATTCTTTTTTTTCCTGCTTTTTCTTCCTTTTTTATCTCTTCATCTTCATTTTCTTTTGAATAGATTTCTTTGAGTGAAGAAATATTCTTTTTATCTCTTCCATCTTCATTGCTTCTTTTTGAATAATTTCTTGAGTGAAGACATATTCTTTTTATCTCTTCCATCTTCATTGCTTCTTTTCCTGAATTGAATTTCTTGAGTGAAGACATATTTTTTATCTCTTCCATCTTCATCGTTTTCTTTTGAATGACCTTTCATATTTGTCTTTTTTCTCTCTTCATTCTTCTTTTTTGAATAATTTCTTGAGTGAAAGACATATTCTTTTATCTCTTCATCTTCATTGCTTCTTTTTGAATAATTTCTTGTTTTCTTTTTTCTCTTCTTCCATCTCATTGCTTCTTTTGAGTAATTTCTTGAAAAGACATATTCTTTTTCCTCTTCCATCTTCTTCCATTCTTGGTGAAAGACATATCTTTTTTTATCTCTTCCATCTTGAATGAATTTCTTGATTGAAGACATATTCTTTTTTTCTTCCATCTTCATTGCTTCTTTTTGAATATAATTTCTTGAGTGAAACATAATCTTTTTATCTCTTCCATCTTCATCATTTCTTTTTGAATTTCTTGGTGAAGACATATTCTTTTATCTCTTCCATCTTCATTGCTTCTTTTTTGAATGAATTTCTTGAGTGAAGAACATATTCTTTTTTATCTCTTTCATCTTCATTGCTTTCTTTTTTGAATATGAATTTTTCTTGGAAGACATATTCTTTTTATCTCTTCCATCTTCATTGCTTCTTTTTTTGAATAATTTCTTGAAAGAACATATTTTTTATCTCTTCCATCTTTTTCTTCTTTTTTTGAATGAATTTCTTGAGTGAAGACATATTCTTTTTATCTCTTCCATCTTCATTAGCTTCTTTTTGCTAGAATTTCTTGAGTGAAGACATATTCTTTTTATCTCTTCATCTTCATTACCTTTCTTTTTTGAATAATTTCTTTGAGTGAAACATATTCTTTTTATCTTTGCTTCTTTTTTGAATGAATTTCTTTCATTTCTCTTCCATCTTCATTCTTCTTTTGAATTTTCTTGAGTGAAGAATATTTTTTATCTCTTCCATCTTCATTGCTTCTTTTTTGAAAGAATTTCTTGAGTGAAGACATATTCTTTTTTATCTCTTCCATCTTCATTGAACTTCTTTTTTGAATGAATTTCTTGAGTGAAGAACATATTCTTTTTATCTCTTCCATCTTCATCGTTTTCTTTCCTGCTTGAATTTCTTGCTTATTCTTTTATCTCTCTTCCATCTTCGTTTCTTTCTTTTGAAATTTCTTTTTATTCTTTTTGTCTCTTCCATCTTCATTACTTCTTTTTGAATGAATTTCTTGGTGAAGACATCTTTTTATCTCTTCCATCTTCATTAACTTCTTTCCTGCTTGAATTTCTTTTTATCTCGTCCATCATATTCTTTTTTTATCTCTTCCATCTTCATCGTTTTTCGACTTTTTCTGCTTAATTTCTTGAGTGGTATATTCTTTTTATCTCTTCCATCTTCATTGCTTCTTTTTTGAATGAATTTCTTGAGTAGAGACATATTCTTTTTTATCTCTTCCATCTTCATTGCTTCTTTTTTGAATGAATTTCTTGAGGAAGACATATTCTTTTATCTCTTCCATCTTCATTGCTTCTTTTGAATGAATTTCTTGAGTGAAGACATATTCTTTTTTCTTCCATCTTCATTGCTTCTTTTTTGAATGAATTTCTTCATTTCCATTTTCTTTTTGAATGAATTTATCTCTTCCATCTTCAGCTTCTTTTGAATACATATTCTTTTTATTCTTTTCTCCATCTTCATTGCTTCTTTTTTGAATGAATTTCTTGATTAAAGACATATTCTTTTTATCTCTTCATCTTCATTGCTTCTTTTTTGAATGAATTTCTTGGTGAAGAATATTATTCTTTTATCTCTTCCATATTCATTGCTTCTTTTTGAATGAATTTCTTGAGGAAGACATATTTTTTTTTTCTCTTCATCTTCATTGCTTCTTTTGAATTGAAATTTCTTGAGTGAAACACATTCTTTTTATCTCTTCCATCTTCATCGTTTCTTTTTTGAATAATTTCTTGGTGAAAGACATATTCTTTTTTTTCATCTCTTCCATCTTCATCGTTTCTTTCCTTTTTGAATTTTCTTGGTGAACATTTCTTTTTATCTCTTCTTCTTTGCTTCTTTTTGAATAATTTCTTGAGTGAAAACATATTCTTTTTTATCTCTTCCATCTTCATGCTTCTTTCCTGCCTTGAGTGAAACATATTCTTTTGATCTTCATTGAAGAATATGATTTTCTTTTATTCTTTTATCTCTTCCATCTTCATTGCTTTTTTTTTGAATGAATTTCTTGAGTGAAGACATATTCTTTTTTATCTCTTCCATCTTCATTGCTTCTTTTTTTCAATGAATTTCTTGGTGAAGACATATTCTTTTTTCCATCTTCTTCTTCTTTTATGAATTTCTTCATCGTTTTTATTTTCCTGCTTCATTTTCTTTTTGGTGAATTTCTTGAGTGAACATATTCTTTTTATCTCTTCCATCTTCATTGCTTCTTTCCTGAATGAATTTCTTGATTGAAAACATATTCTTTTGATATCTCTTCCATCTTGCTATCGTTTCTTTCCTTTTTAATATTTCTTGGTGAAGACATATTCTTTTTATCTCTTCCATCTTCATTGCTTTCTTTTGAATAATTTCTTGGTGAAGACATATTCTTTTTATCTCTTCCATCTTCATTGCTTCTTTTTTGAATAATTTTCTTGAGTGAAGACATATTCTTTTTATCTCCATCTTCATCGTTTCTTTCCTTCTTGAATTTTTGAATAATCTTCATTTTCTTGAATAGATAACGATGAACATATTCTTTTTATCTCTTCCATCTTCATTGCTTCTTTTGAATAATTTCTTGAGTGAAGACATATTTTTTTATCTCTTCCATCTTCATTGCTTCTTTTGAATGAATTTCTTGGTGAACATATTCTTTTTATCTCTTCCATCTTCATGCTTCTTTTTTGAATGATTTTCTTAGTGAAGACATATTCTTTTTATCTCTTCCATCTTCATTCGATTTTTTTGAATAATTTCCTTGGTGAACATATTCTTTTTTATCTCTTCCATCTTCATTGTTTCTTTTGAATGAATTTCTTGAGTGAGAACATATTCTTTTTTATCTCTTCCATCTTCATTGCTTCTTTTTTGAATGAATTTCTTGAGTAACATATTCTTTTTTGTCTCTTCCATCTTCATTTCTTCTTTTTTGAATAGATTTCTTGGTGAAGACATATTCTTTTTATCTCTTCCATCTTCATTGCTTCTTTTGAATGAATTTCTTAGTGAAGGTTATTCTTTTTTCTCTTCCATCTTCATTGTTTCTTTTCTGAATGAATTTCTTGATTGAAGAACATATTCTTTTTTGTCTCTTCCATCTTCATTTGCTTCTTTTTGAAAATTTCTTGAGTGAAGACATATTCTTTTTATCTCTTCCATCTTCATTGCTTCTTTTTTGAATAATTTCTTGGTGAAGACATATTTTTTATCTCTTCCATCTTCATTGCTTCTTTCTGCTTGAATTTCTTGAGTGAAGACATATTCTTTTTTATCTCTTCCATCTTCATTGCTTCTTTCCTGAATAATTTCTGAGTGAAAGACATATTCTTTTTTTATCTTCCATCTTCATTAGCTTCTTTTTGAATGAATTTAGTGAAGACATATTCTTTTTATCTCTTCCATCTTCATTGCTTCTTTTTTGAATAAATTTCTTGAGTGAAGACATATTCTTTTATCTCCATCATCTCATTGCTTCTTTTTGATGAATTTCTTGAGTGAACATATTCTTTTTATCTCTTCATCTTCTTCTTTTTTTTTGAATGAATTTCTTCCAGTGAAGACATATTCTTTTTATCTCTTCCATCTTCATTGCTTCTTTTTGAATGAATTTCTTGAGTGAAGACATATTCTTTTTATCTCTTCATCTTCATTGCTTCTTTTTGAATAATTTCTTGAGTGAAGACATATTCTTTTTATCTCTTCCATCTTCATTGCTTCTTTTTGAATGAATTTTCTTGAGTGAACATATTCTTTTATCTCATCCATCTTCATCGTTTCTTTTTGGAAATGAATTTTGAGTGAACATATTCTTTTTATCTTCCATCTTCATTTGCTTCTTTTTGAATAATTTCTTGGTTGAAGACATATTCTTTTTTATCTCTTCCATCTTCATGCTTTCTTTTTTGAATGAATTTCTTAGTGAAGACATATTCTTTTTATCTCTTCACACCATCTTCATTGTTTCTTTTTGAATGAATTTCTTTCCATCTTCAAAGAAGAATTTCTTATTATTTTTTATCTCTTCCATCTTCATCGTTCTCCTCTTTTTTTGACATATTCTTTTAATTTCTTCTTTTGAATAATTTCTTAGTTTTTTTATCTCTTCCATCTTCGATTAGCTTCTTTTTTGAATATGAATTTCTTGAAAGTGAAGACATATTCTTTTTTTTATCTCTTCCATCTTCATTGCTTCTTTTTTGAATAATTTCTTGAGGAAGACATAGTCTTTTCTCTTCCATCTTCATTGCTTCTTTTTGAATGAATTTTCTTGGTAAGAACATCTTTTTTCCATCTTCATTGCTTCTTTTGAATTTTCTTGAGTGAAGACCTTTTTTATAATTCCATCTTCAGGAAAGACATATTCTTTTTTGTCTCTTCCATCTTCATTGCTTTTTTTTGAAATGAATTTCTTGAAAGAAGACATATTCTTTTTTTTTTTATCTTTCTTTTCCATCTTCTTGGTGAAGATATATTCTTTTTTGTTTCCATCTTTATTTTCTTTTCTGAATAATTTCTTGGTTTTTTTTATCTCTTCCATCTTCATTGCTTCTTTTTTTTCTTGAATGAAGACATATTCTTTTTGTCCTCTTTTATCTCTTCCATCTTCATTTCTTTTATCCTCCATCATTGATAATGAATTTCTTGGTGAAGACATATTCTTTTTTTTATTCTTCCATCTTCATTGCTTCTTTTTGAATGAATTTCTTTCCAATTGCTTCTTTTTTGAATGAATTTCTTGAGTGAAGACATATTCTTTTTATCTCTTCCATCTTCATTGCTTCTTTTTTGAATGAATTTCTTGAGTGAAGACATATTCTTTTTTATCTCTTCCATCTTCATTTATTCTTTTTGAATGAATTTCTTGAGTGAAGACATATTCTTTTTTTTTTCTTCATCTTCATCTTTCTTTTTGAATGAATTCTTGGTGAAGACATATTCTTTTTATCTCTTCCATCTTCTTGTTTCTTTTTTTGGAGATGAATTTCTTGAATTGAAGACATATTCTTTTTATCTCTTCCATCTTCATTGCTTCTTTTTTTTGAATGAATTTCTTGAGTGAAGACATATTCTTTTTATCTTCCATCTTCATTGCTTCTTTTTTTGAATGAATTTCTTGGGAAGACATATTCTTTTATCTCTTCCATCTTCATTGTTTCTTTTTGAATGAATTTCTTGGTGAAGATATATTCTTTTTTTTATCTCTTCCATCTTCATTTTTCTTTTTTTTTCTTGGTGAAGATCTTTTTTATCTTCCATCTTCATTTTTTTGAATGAATTTCTTGAGTGAAGACATATTCTTTTTATCTCTTCCATCTTCATTGCTTCTTTTTGAATGAATTTCTTGAGTGAAGACATATTCTTTTATCTCTTCCATCTTCATTGCTTTTTTTTTGAATGAATTTCTTGAGTGAAGACATATTCTTTTTTATCTCTTCCATCTTCATTGCTTCTTTTTTTGATGAATTTCTTCTTTCTTTTTATCTCTTCCATCTTGAATTTCTTGAGTGAAGACATATTCTTTTTTATCTCTTCCATCTTCATTGTTTTTTTCCCCTGTTTGAATTTTCTTGAGTGAAGACATATTCTTTTCTTCTTCCATCTTCATTGTTTCTTTTTGAATGAATTTTCTTGAGGAAGATTGTTATTCTTTATCTTCTTCCATCTTCATTGCTTTTTTTGCTTGAATTTCTTGGTGAAGACATATTCTTTTTTTTATCTTCCATCTTCATTGCTTCTTTTTTGAATAATTTCTTGGGAGTGAACATTTTTTTATCTCTTCCATCTTTCATTGTTTTTTGAATAATTTCTTGAGTGAAGATCATTTTTTTATCTCTTCCATCTCATTGCTTCTTTTTGAATGAATTTCTTGAGTGAAGACATATTCTTTTTTTTTTTATTCATTGCTTCTTTTTTGAATAATTTTTGAGTGAAGATATTCTTTTATCTCTTCATCTTCATTATTTTCCTGTTTGAATTTTCTTGAGGAAGACATATTCTTTTTTATCTCTTCCTTCATTCATTGCTTTTTTTTGAATAGATTCTCTTGAGTGAAGACATATTCTTTTTTATCTCTTCCATCTTCATGCCTCTTTTTTTGAATGAATTTCTGAGTGAAGATTTATCTCTCCATCCATTTTTTTTTTTTAATAAATTTTGAGTGAAGACATATTTTTTTATCTCTTCCATCTTCTATTTTTTTTTTTAATTTCGAGTGAAGACATATTCTTTTTTATCTCTTCCATCTTCATTGTTCTTTTTGAATGAATTTCTTGAATGAATTTTGAAAGACATATTCTTTTTTATCTTCCATCTTCATTCTTTCCTGAATAAATTTCTTGAGGAAGACATGGTTTTTTATCTCTTCCATTTTTTTTTTTTGAATGAATTTCTTGAGTGAAGACATATTCTTTTTATCTCTTCCATCTTCATCATTTCTTTTTTGAATGAATTTCTTGAGTGAAGACATATTCTTTTTTATCTCTTCCATCTTCATTGCTTCTTTTTTGAATAATTTCTTGAGTGAGAACATTTTTTTTATCTCTTCCATCTTCATCGAATTTCTTGAGGAAGACATATTCTTTTTATCTCTTCCATCTTCATTCTTCTTTTGAATGAATTTCAACGAGTGAAGACATATTCTTTTTTATCTCTTCCATCTTCATTGCTTCTTTTTTAGAATGAATTTCCTTGAGTGAAGACATATTCTTTTTTTATCTTTGTTTTTTCCTTGAATTTCTTGAGTGAACATATTCTTTTTATCTCTTCCACTTTCATTGCTTCTTTTTGAATGAATTTCTTGAGTGAAGACATATTCTTTTTTATCTCTTCCATCTTCATTGGTTTTTTTGAATGAATTTCTTTTTATCTTTCCATTCATTGAATGAATTTCATAAGACATATCTTTTTTTATCTCTTCCATCTTTCATTGCTTCTTTTTTGAATGAATTTCTTGAGTGAAGACATATTTTTTTATCTTCCATCTTCATTGTTTCTTTTTTGAATGAATTTCTGGAGGAAGACATATTCCTCTTCCATCTTCATTGCCTCTTTTTTGAATGAATTTTCTTGAGGTGAAGACATATTCTTTTTTTATCTCTTTCCATCTTCATTGCTTCTTTTTTGAATGAATTTCTTGGTGAAGATAATGCTTTTTATCTCTTCCATCTTTCATTGCTTCTTTTTTTGAATAATTTTTTGAGTGAAGATATATTTTTATCTCTTCCACATCTTCATTATGTTTTTTTTTTTGAATGAATTTTGAGTGGAAACCTATTTTTTTTGTCTCTTCCATCTTCATCAAGCTCTGCTTGGATTTCCTTGAGTGTACATATTCTTTTTTTTATCTCTTCCATCTTCATTGCTTTTTTTGAATGAATTTCTTGAGTGAAGACATATTCTTTTTATCTCTTTCCATCTTCATTGCTTTTTTGGAATGAATTTCTTGAGGAAGATATATTCTTTTTATCCTTTCCATCTTTCATTAGTTTTTGAATGAATTCTTGAGGAATATATATTCTTTTTTTATCTCTTCCATCTTCATTGCTTCTTTTTGAATGAATTCTTGAGGAAGAGAACATATTCTTTTTTATCTCTTCCATCTTCATTGCTTCTTTTTTGAATGAATTTCTTGAGTGAAGACATATTCTTTTTATCTCTTCCATCTTCATTTGCTTCTTTTTTTGAATGAATTTTGAGTGAAGACATATTCTTTTTTGTCTCTTCCATCTTCATTGCTTCTTTTTTGAATAATTTCTTGAGTGAAGATATTCTTTTATCTCTTCCATCTTCATTGCTTCTTTTTTTGAATGAATTTTTGAGTGAAGACATATTCTTTTTATCTCTTCCATCTTCATTGCTTCTTTCCTGAATAATTTCTTGAGTGAAGACATATTCTTTTATCTCTTCCATATCCATCTTCATTGCTTCTTTTTGAATATATTTTTTTATCTCTTCCATCTTCATTGCTTCTTTTGAATGAATTTTTGAGAAGACATATTCTTTTTATCTCTTCCATCTTCATCATTTCTTTCCCTGCTTGAATTTTGAGGAAGACATATTCTTTTTATCTCTTCCATCTTCATTACTGTTTTTTGAATGAATTTCTTGGAGGAAGATATATTCTTTTATCTTTCCATCTTCATTAGCTTCTTTTTTTGAATGAATTCTTGGAGGAAGACATATTCTTTTTTATCTCTTCCATCTTCATCATTCTTTCCTGTTTGAATTTCTTGGAGTGAAGACATATCTTTTTTTTTATCTTCCATCTTCATTGCTTCTTTTTTTGAATGAATTTCTTGATGAAGACATATTCTTTATCTCTTCCATCTTTCATTGCTTCTTTTTTGAATGAATTTTGAGTGAAGATATATTCTTTTTTATCTCTTCCATCTTCATTGCTTCTTTTTCATTGAATAATTTCTTTTGAGTGAAGACATATTCTTTTTTTATCTCTTCCATCTTTCATTGTTTCTTTTTTTAGTATTGAATTTCTTGAGTGAAGATATGTTTTTATCTCTTCCATATTGCTTTTTTTTTGAAATCATATTCTTTTTATCATCTTCATTGTTTCTTTTTGCTTGAATTTTAAAGGTTATTCTTTTTTTTATCTTCCATCTTCTTACTGTTTCTTTCCTGCTTGAATTTCTTGACATATTTTTTATTCTTTTTCATTGCTTCTTTTTTGAAACGAATCTTTGAGTGAAGACATATCCTCTTCCATCTTCATTGCTTCTTCCGCTTGAATTTCTTGAAAGACATTTCTTTTTATCTCTTCCATCTTCATTGCTTCTTTTTTTGAATATTCTTTTTTCTTTTTATCTCTTCCATCTTCATTGCTTCTTTTTGAATGAATTTTGAGTGAAGACATAAACACGAATTTCTGAGTGAAGACATATTCTTTTTTTATCTCTTCCATCTTCATGTTCTTTTATCTCTTCATATTCTTTTTTATCTTCATTTAGCTTCTTTTTTTGAATGAATTTCTTGAGTGAAGAGCATATTCTTTTTTTATCTCTTCCATCTTCATTTTTTTCCGTTGAATTTCTTCTTTTTTTTTTCCATCTTCATTGAATAATTTCTGAGTGAAGACATATTCTTTTTTTATCTCTTCCATCTTCATTGTTTCTTTTTGCTTGAATTTCTTGAGTGAAGACATATTCTTTTTATCTCTTCCATCTTCATTACCTCTTTTTTGAATGAATTTCTTGAGGAAGACATATTCTTTTATCTCTTCCATCTTCATTGCTTCTTTTTGAATGAATTTCTTGAAAAGATATATCTTTTTTTATCTCTTCATCTTCATTGCTTTTTTTTTTTGAATGAATTTCTTGAGTGAAGACATTTCTTTTTATCTCTTCCATCTTCATTGCTTCTTCTTTTTTGAATGAATTTCTTGGTGGAAGATGTTCTTTTTATCTTCTTCCATTGCTTCATTTTTTTTTTTTTTTTTTGAATGAATTTTTGAGTGAAGACATATTCTTTTTTATCTCTTCCATCTTCATTGCTTCTTTTTTTGAATGAATTTCTTCAGTGAAGACATATTCTTTTTATCTCTTCCATCTTCATTGTTCTTTTGAATGAATTTCTTGAGTGAAGACATATTCTTTTTTTTATCTTTCCATCTTCATTGCTTCTTTTTTTGAATGAATTTCTTGATAGATTTCTTTTTATCTCTTCCATCTTCATTGAGAATGAATTTTGAGTGAAGACATATTCTTTTTTATCTTCTTCCATCTTCATTGCTTTTTTTTTGAATGAATTTCTTGAGGAAGACATATTCTTTTTATCTCTTCCATCTTCTTCCATCTTTCATTGCTTCTTTTTTTTTGAATGAATTTCTTTGAGTGAAGACATCTCTTCCATTCTTTTTATCTCTTCCCATCTTCATTAGCTTCTTTTTTTGAATGAATTTCTTTTGAGGAAGACATATGCTTTTTTATTTCTTTCCATCTCTTCCATCTTCATTGCTTCTTTTTTCCTGCTTGAATTCTTGAGGAAAGATATTTCTTTTTTATCTCTTCCATCTTCATTGCTTCTTTTTGAATGAATTTCTTGGTGAAGACATATTCTTTTTTTTTATCTCTTCCATCTTCATCGTTTCTTTTTTGAAATGAATTTCTTGAAGATATATTCTTTTTATCTTCCATCTTCATTGCTTTTTTTTTTTGAATGAATTTTGAGGAAGACATATTCTTTTTTATCTCTTCCATCTTCATTGCTTCTTTTGAATGAATTTCTTGAGTGAAGACATATTCTTTTTTTATCTCTTCCATCTTCATTGAAGACTTCTTTTTTTGAATGAATTTCTTGAGTGAAGACATATTCTTTTTATCTCTTCATCTTCATTGTTTCTTCTTTTTGAATAATTTCTTGCCTCTTTTTGAATGAATTTCTACATATTCTTTTTTCTCTTCCATCTTCATTGTTTCTTTTTTTGAATTTTGAAAGATTTCTTGGAATGAAGACATATTTTTTTTATCTCTTCCATTTCTTTTTTGAATGATTTCTTGATGAAGACATTCATCTTCATTGTTTCTTTTGCTTGAATTTCTTGAGTGGAAGACATATTCTTTTTTATCTCTTCCATCTTCATTGCTTCTTTTTGAATAAATTTCTTGAGTGAAGACATATTCTTTTTTTTATCTCTTCCATCTTCATTGTTTCTTTTTTGAATGATTTCTTGAGTGAAGATATATTCTTTTTATCTCTTCATCTTCATTGTTTCTTTTTTGAATGAATTTTGAGTGAAGACATATTCTTTTTTATCTCTTCCATCTTCATTTATTCTTTTGAATGAATTTCTTGAGTGAAGACATATTCTTTTTATCTTCCATCTTCATTGCTTCTTTTTTGAATGAATTTCTTAGAGAAGATATTATTCTTTTTATCTCTTTCCATCTTCATTGAATAATTTCTTGAGTGAAGACATATTCTTTTTTATCTCTTCCATCTTCATTGCTTCTTTTTGAATGAATTTCTGAGTGAAGATATATTCTTTTATCTCTTCCATCTTCATTGCTTCTTTTTTTGAATGAATTTCTTGAGTGAAGACATATTCTTTTTATCTCTTCCATCTTCATTTCTTCTTTTTTGAATGAATTTCTTGAGTGAAGACATATTCTTTTTATCTCTTCCATCTTCATTGTTTCTTTTTTTGAATGAATTTCTTGGTGAAGACATATTCTTTTTTTCTCTTCCATCTTCATTCTTCTTTTTTGAATAATTTCTTGAGTGAAGACATATTCTTTTTTATCTCTTCCATCTTCATTTTTCTTTTTGAATAAATTCTTGAGTGAAGACATATTCTTTTATCTCTTCCATCTTCATCGTTTTCTTTCCTCTTCCATCTTTCATTTCTTGGTGAAGACATATTTTTTTTTATCTCTTCCATCTTCATTGCTTCTTTTTTGAATGAATTTCTTGATAGAAGACATATTCTTTTTTATCTCTTCCATCTTCATTGCTTCTTTTTGAATGAATTTCTTGAGTGAAGATATATTCTTTATATTCTTTTTTTTGAATGAATTCCATCTTCTTCCCTGCTTGAATTTCTTGAGTGAAGACATATTCTTTTTTTTATCTCTTTCTTCATTGCTTCTTTTTTGAATGAATTTCTTGAGTGAAGACATATTCTTTTTATCTCTTCCATCTTCATTGCTTCTTTCCTGAATGAATTTCTTGAGGAAGATATATTCTTTTTTATCTCTTCCATCTTCATTGCTTCTTTTTGAATGAATTTTGAGTGAAGACATATTCTTTTTTATCTCTTCCATCTTCATTGCTTTCTTTTTTGAATGAATTTCTTGAGTGAAGACATATTCTTTTTTTATCTTCTTCTTCTTTTTTTGAATGAATTTCTCATATTCTTTTATCTTTCCATCTTCATTGAATTTCTTGAAGTGAAGATATATTCTTTTTATCTCTTCCATCTTCATTGCTTCTTTTGAATGAATTTTGAGTGAAGACATATTCTTTTTTTATCTCTTCCATCTTCATTGCTTTTTTTTGAATGAATTTCTTGAGTGAAGACATATTCTTTTTTATCTCTTCCATCTTCATTGTTTCTTCTTGAATGAATTTCTTGAAAGACATATTTTTATTTTCCATCTTCATTGCCTCTTTTTTTGAATGAATTTCTTGAATTTCTGTGAAGACATATTCTTTTTTATCTCTTCCATCTTCATTGCTTCCTTTTTTTGAATGAATTTCTTGGTGAAGACATATTCTTTTTATCTCTTCCATCTTCATTGAATTTTGAATGAATTTCTTGAGTGAAGACATATTCTTTTTTATCTCTTCCATCTTCATTGCTTCTTTTTTTTGAATGAATTTCTTGAGAGTGAAGACATATTCTTTTTATCTCTTCCATCTTCATTGCTTCTTTTTTGAATGAATTTCTTGAGTGAAGACATATTCTTTTTTTATCTCTTCCATCTTCATTGCTTCTTTTTTGAATAGATTTCTTGAGTGAAGACATATTCTTTTATCTCTTCCATCTTCATTGCTTCTTTTTTGAATGAATTTCTTGAGATTGAAGACATATTCTTTTATCTCTTCCATCTTCATTGAATTTCTTGGGTGAAGACATATTCTTTTTATCTCTTCCATCTTCATTGCTTCTTTTGCTTGAATTTCTTGAGTGAAGACATTTTTTTTATCTCTTCCATCTTCTATTGCTTCTTTTTGAATGAATTTCTTGGTGAAGACATATTCTTTTTTATCTCTTCCATCTTCATTGCTTCTTTTTGAATGAATTTCTTGAAGACATATTCTTTTTTATCTCTTCCATCTTCATTGCTTTTTTTGAATAATTTCTGAGTGAAGACATTTCTTTTTATCTCTTCCATCTTCATTGTTTTTTTGAATGAATTTCTTGAGTGAAGACATATTCTTTTTTTCTCTTTCCATCTTCATTTGTTCTTTCTGAATGAATTTCTTGAGTGAAGACATATTCTTTTTTTATCTCTTCCATCTTCATTGTTTCTTTTTTGAATGAATTTCTTGAGTGAAGACACATATTCTTTTTATCTTCATTTGCCATCTTCATTGCTTTTTTGCTTCTTTCCTGAATGAATTTCTTGAGTGAAGACATATTCTTTTTTATCTCTTCCATCTTCTTCTTCTTTTTTGAATCTTCATATTCTTTTTTTTATCTCTTCCATCTTCATTTGCTTTTTTTGAATGAATTTCTTGAGTGAAGACATATTCTTTTTATCTCTTCCATCTTCATTGCTTCTTTTTTGAATTCTTTTTATCTCTTCCACCTCTTATTGAATTTTCTTGGAGGAAGATATTCTTTTATCTCTTCCATCTTCATTGCTTCTTTTTGAATGAATTTCTTGAGTGAAGACATATTCTTTTTATCTCTTCCATCTTCATTGCTTCTTTTTGAATGAATTTCTTGAGTGAAGACATATTCTTTTTTTATCTCTTCCATCTTCATTGCTTCTTTTTTTGAATGAATTTCTTGAGTGAAGATAATATTCTTTTTATCTCTTCCATCTTCATCGTTTCTTTTTTGAATTTTCATTGAACGAATCTTGAAGAAACATATTCTTTTTTATCTCTTCCATCTTCATTGCTTCTTTTTTTTTCTTGGTGAAGACATTTTCTTGGGTGAAGACATATTCTTTTTATCTCTTCCATCTTCATCGCTTCTTTTTTGAATGAATTTCTTGAGTGAAGATATATTCTTTTTTATCTCTTTCCATCTTCATTGCTTCTTTTTGAATGAATTTCTTGAGTGAAGACATATTCTTTTTTTATCTCTTCCATCTCATTGTTTTTTTGAATGAATTTTGAGGAAGACATTCTTTCCAATTTCTTCATATTCTTTTTTATCTCTTTTTGAATGAATTTCTTGAGTGAAGACATATTCTTTTTATCTCTTCCATCTTCATTGCTTCTTTTTGAATATATTTCTTTCCATCTTCATTGAAATGAATTCTTGAGTGAATTATTCTTTTTATCTCTTCCATCTTCATTGCTTCTTTTTGAATGAATTTCTTGAGTGAAGACATATTCTTTTTATCTTTTCCATCTCTTTTCCAATTTCTTGAAATGAAGACATATTCTTTTTTTCTCTTCCATCTTCATTGTTTTTTTGAATGAATTTCTTGAGGAAGACATATTCTTTTTTTTATCTCTTCCATCTTCATTGCTTCTTTTTGAATGAATTTCTTGAGGAAGACATATTCTTTTTTATCTCTTCCATCTTCATTGAATGAATTTCTTGAGACATATTCTTTTTATCTCTTCCATCTTCATTGCTTCTTTTTTTGAATGAATTTCATAAGATATCTTTTTTATCTCTTCCATCTTCTTCTTTTTGAATGAATTTCTTGAGTGAAGACATATTCTTTTATCTCTTCCATCTTCATTGCTTTTTTTTGAATGAATTTCTTGAGTGAAGACATATTCTTTTTATCTTCCATCTTTCTTTTTATCTCTTCCATCTTCATTGCTTCTTTTTTGAATGAATTTCTTGAGGAAGATATTTTTTTTATCTCTTCCATCTTCATTGCTTCTTTTTTGAATGAATTTCTTGACTGAAGACATATTCTTTTTTATCTCTTCCATCTTCATTCCTTCTTTTTTGAATGAATTTCTTGAGTGAAGACATATTCTTTTTTATCTCTTCCATCTTCATTTCTTCTTTTTTTGAATGAATTTTGAGTGAAGACATATTCTTTTTTATCTCTTCCATCTCATCGTTTCTTTTTTGAATGAATTTCTTGAGTGAAGACATATTCTTTTTTATCTCTTCCATCTTCATTGCTTTTTCCCTGAATGAATTTCTTGAGGAAGACATATTCTTTTTTTTATCTGTTCCATCTTCATTGCTTTTTTTGAATGAATTTTCTTGAGTGAAGACATATTCTTTTTTATCTTTTCATCATCTTCATTGCTTCTTTTTTGAATGAATTTTGAGTGAAGACATATTCTTTTTTATCTCTTCCATCTTCATTGCTTCTTTTTTGCTTGAATTTCTTGAGTGAAGACATATTCTTTTTATCTCTTCCATCTTCATTGCTTCATGAATTTCTTGAGTGAAGACATATTCTTTTATCTTTTCTTCATTGCTTCTTTTTTGAATGAATTCTTGAGGAACCATATTCTTTTTTTATCTCTTCCATCTTTCATTGAGGAATTTCTTGAGTGAAGATATTCTTTTATCTCTTCCATCTTATCGTTTTCTTTCTCTTCAATTTCTTGGTGAAGATATTCTTTTTTATCTCTTCCATTTCATTTACTTCTTTTGAATGAATTTCTTGAGTGAAGACATATTCTTTTTTTTATCTTCTTCCATCTTCATATTCTTTTTATCTTTCTTCATTTTCTTTTTTTGAATGAATTTCTTGGAGGAAGTATATTCTTTTTTTTATCTTCTTCCCATCTTCATTGCTTCTTTTTTAGATGAATTTGAGGAAGACATATATTTTTTTTTCCATCTCTTCCATTGCTTCTTTTAATCCTGCTTGAATTTCTTGAGGAAGACATATTCTTTTTTATCTGTTCCATCTTCATTGTTTGTTTTTTGAATGAATTTCTTGGTGAAGACATATTCTTTTATCTTCCATCTTCATTGCTTCTTTTGAATGAATTTCTTGGTGAAGTACATATTCTTTTATCTCTTCCATCTTCATCGTTTCTTTTTTAATGAATTTGAGTGAAGACATATTCTTTTTATCTCTTCCATCTTCATTGCTTCTTTTTAATGAATTTCTTTGAGGAAGACATATTCTGTTTTTATCTCTTCCATCTTTCATTGCTTCTTTTTTGAATGAATTTCCTTCGGGAAGACATATTCTTTTTATCTCTTCATCTTTGTTGCTTCTTTTTTGAATGAATTTCTTGAGGAAGACATATTCTTTTTTATCTCTTCCATCTTCATTGCTTCTTTTTTGAATGAATTTCTTGAATATTCTTTTTTTCTCTTCCATCTTCATTACTTCTTTTTTGAATGAATTTCTTGGTGAAGACATATTCTTTTTATCTCTTCCATCTTCATTGCTTCTTTTTGAATGAATTTTGAGTGAAGACATATTCTTTTTTTATCTTCCATCTTCATTGCTTCTTTTTTGAATGAATTTCTTGAGTGAAGACATATTCTTTTTTTATCTCCATCCATCTTCTTTCCTGCTTGAATTTTTAGGAAGATATTCTTTATTTCTTTGATTGTTCTTTTTGAAGACATATTCTTTTTATCTCTCTTCCATCTTCATTGCTTTTTCCTGCTTGAATTTCTTTTTGAGTGAAGACATATTCTTTTTATCTCTTCCATCTTCATTAGTTTTTTTGAATGAATTTCTTGAGGTGAAGATATATTCTTTTTTATCTCTTCCATCTTCATTGCTTCTTTTGAATGAATTTCTTGAGATAAGACATATTCTTTTTTTGAATGAATTTTGAGTGAAGACTCTTCCCATCTTCATTGCTTCTTTTTTGAATGAATTTCTTGAGTGAAGACTTATTCTTTTTTATCTCTTCCATCTTCATTGTTTCTTTTGCTTGAATTTCTTGGTGAAGACATATTCTTTTATCTCTTCCATCTTCATTGCTTCTTTTTGAATGAATTTCTTGAGTGAAGACATATTCTTTTTATCTCTTCCATCTTCTTCATTGTTTTTTGAATGAATTTTCTTGAGTGAAGACATATTGTTTTTTATCTCTTCCATCTTCATTTTCTTTTTTGAATGAATTTCTTGTGAAGACATATTCTTTTTTTATCTCTTCCATCTTCATTGTTTAAATGAATTTCTTGGAGTGAAGATATATTCTTTTTATCTCTTCCATCTTCATTGGGTTTTTTTTGAATATTTTTTTATCTTCCATCTTCATTGCTTTTTTTGAATGAATTTCTTGAGGAATATTATTTTTTTTTTATCTCTTCCATCTTCATTGCTTCTTTTTTTGAATGAATTTCTTGAGTGAAGACATATTCTTTTTTATCTCTTCCATCTTCATTGCTTCTTTTTTTGAATGAATTTCTTGAGTGAAGACATATTCTTTTTTATCTCTTCCATCTTCATTGCTTCTTTTTGCTTGAATTTCTTGAGTGAAGACATATTCTTTTTTTATCTCTTCCATCTTCATTGCTTCTTTTTGAATGAATTTCTTTGAGTGAAGACATATTCTTTTTTATCTCTTCCATCTTCATTGCTTTTTTGAATGAATTTCTTGAGTGAAGATATTCTTTTTATCTCTTCCATCTTCATTGCCTCTTTTTGAATGAATTTTTGAGGAAGACATATTCTTTTTTTATCTCTTCCATCTTCATTGCTTCTTTTTTGAATGAATTTCTTAGTGAAGACATATTATTCTTTTTATCTCTTCCATCTTCATTGCTTCTTTTTTGAATGAATTTCTTAGGAAGACATATTCTTTTTTATCTCTTCCATCTTCATTGCTTCTTTTTTGAATGAATTATTTTTTATTCTTCCATCTTCATTGCTTCTTTTTGAAGAATTTCTTGATTTTTTTTTATCTCTTCCATCTTCATTGCTTCTTTTTGAATGGAATTTCTTGAAGAATATTCTTTTTTTATCTCTTCCATCTTCATTGTTTCTTTTTTTGCTTGAATTTCTTGATGAAGACATATTCTTTTATCTCTTCCATCTTCATTTTTTTTTGAATGAATTTTTGAGTGAAGATATATTCTTTTTATCTCTTCCATCTTCATTGCTTCTTTTTTGAATGAATTTCTTGAAAACATTTCTTTTTTATCTCTTCCATCTTCATTGTTTTTTTGAATGAATTTCTTGAGTGAAGATATTCTTTTTTATCTCTTCCATCTTCATTGCTTCTTTTTGAATGAATTTCTTGAGGAAGACATATTCTTTTTTTATCTCTTCCATCTTCATTGCTTCTTTTTTGAATGAATTTCTTGAGTGAAGACATATTCTTTTTTCTCTCTTCCATCTCTTCATCGTTTCTTTCCTGAATTTCTTGAGTGAAGACATATTCTTTTTTATCTCTTCCATCTTCATTGCTTCTTTTTGAATGAATTTTTGAATGAAGACATATTCTTTTTTTATCTCTTCCATCTTCATTGCTTTTTTGAATGAATTTGAGTGAAGACATATTCTTTTTATCTCTTCCATCTTCATTGCTTCTTTTTTGAATCTCTTCATCTTCATTGCTTCTTTTTTGAATTTCTTGAGTGAAGATATATTCTTTTTTTTATCTCTTCCATCTTCATTGTTTCTTTTTTGAATGAATTTCTTGAGTGAAGACATATTCTTTTTTATCTCTTCCATCTTCATTGCTTTTTTTTGAATGAATTTCTTGAGTGAAGATATTGATCTCTTCCATCTTCATTGTTCTTTTTTTGAAGAATTTCTTGGTGAAGACATTCTTTTTTATCTCTTCCATCTCTTCCATCTTCTTCATTGCTTTTTTTGATTTCTTGAGTGAAGACATATTCTTTTTTTATTTTCCATCTCTTCATTGAATGAATTTCTTGAGTGAAGACATATTCTTTTTTATCTCTTCCATCTTCATTGCTTTTTTTCCAATTTCTTGAGTGAAGACTTTCTTTTATCTCTTCCATCTTCATCGTTTCTTTTCCTGCTTGAATTTCTTGAGTGAAGACATATTCTTTTTTATCTCTTCCATCTTCATTGCTTCTTTTTGAATGAATTTCTTGAGTGAAGACATTTCTTTTTTATCTTTCCATCTTCATTGAATGAATTTCTTGAGTGAAGTCATATTCTTTTTTATCTCTTCCATCTTCATTGCTTCTTTTTTGAATGAATTTCTTGAGAAGACATATTCTTTTTTATCTCTTCCATCTTCATTTTGCTTCTTTTTTTGAATGAATTTTGAGGAAGACATATTCTTTTTTATCTCTTCCATCTTCATTGCTTCTTTTTGAATGAATTTCTTGAGTGAAGACATATTCTTTTTATCTCTTCCATCTTCATTGCTTTTTTTGAATGAATTTCTGAGTGAAGACATATTCTTTTTATCTCTTCCATCTTCATTCAAATTTTCTTGAGTGAAGACATATTCTTTTATCTCTTCCATCTTCATTGCTTTTTTTTGAATGAATTTCTTGAGTGAAGACATATTTCTTTTTTCTTTTGATCTCTTTTATCTTTCATTGCTTCTTTTTTTGAATGAATTTCTTGAGTGAAGACATATTCTTTTTTTTATCTCTTCCATCTTCATTGCTTCTTTTTTTGAATGAATTTCTTGAGTGAAGACATATTCTTTTTTTATCTCTTCCATCTTCATTGCTTCTTTTTTTTTTGAATGAATTTCTTGAGTGAAGACATATTCTTTTATCTCTTCCATCTTCATTGCTTCTTTTTTTTGAATGAATTTCTTGAGTGAAGACATATTCTTTTTATCTCTTCCATCTTCATTGCTTCTTTTTTGAATGAATTTCTTGAGTGAAGACATATTCTTTTTTTTATCTCTTCCATCTTCATTGCTTCTTTTTTTGAATGAATTTCTTGAGTGAAGACATATTCTTTTTTATCTCTTCCATCTTCATTGCTTCTTTTTTTGAATGAATTTCTTGAGTGAAGACATATTCTTTTTTTATCTCTTCCATCTTCATTGCTTCTTTTTTGAATGAATTTCTTGAGTGAAGACATATTCTTTTTTTATCTCTTCCATCTTCATTGCTTCTTTTTTTTTCATGAATTTCTTGAGTGAAGACATATTCTTTTTTTATCTCTTCCATCTTCATTGCTTCTTTTTGAATGATTTCTTGAGTGAAGACATATTCTTTTTATCTCTTCCATCTTCATTGCTTCTTTTTTGAATGAATTTCTTGGTGAAGACATATTCTTTTTATCTCTTCCATCTTCATTGACTTTTTTTGAATAATTTCTTTTTTATTCTTTTATCTCTTCCATCTTCATTGCTTCTTTTTTGAATGAATTTCTTGAGTGAAGACATATTCTTTTTTATCTCTTCCATCTTCGTTTCTTTCCTTTTTTTTGAATGAATTTCTTGAGTGAAGACATATTCTTTTTATCTCTTCCATCTTCATTGCTTCTTTTTGAATGAATTTCTTGAGTGAAGACATATTTTTTTTATCTTTCCATCTTCATTGCTTTTTTTTGAATGAATTTCTTGAGTGAAGACATATTCTTTTTTATCTCTTCCATCTTCATTGCTTTTTTTTGAATGAATTTCTTGAGTGAAGACATATTCTTTTTTATCTCTTCCATCTTCATTGCTTCTTTTTTGAATGAATTTCTTGAGTGAAGACTATTTCTTTTTTTGATCTTCCATCTTCTTTTTATCTGCCATCTTCATTTTTTTCCTGAATGAATTTCTTGAGGAAGACATATTCTTTTTATCTCTTCCATCTTCATTTTTTTTTGAATGAATTTCTTGAGTGAAGACATATTCTTTTTTTATCTCTTCCATCTTCATTGCTTCTTTTTTGAATGAATTTCTTGAGTGAAGACATATTCTTTTTATCTCTTCCATCTTCATTGCTTCTTTTTTTGAATGAATTCTTGAGTGAAGACATATTCTTTTTATCTCTTCCATCTTCATTGCTTTTTTTTTGAATGAATTTCTTGAGTGAAGACATATTCTTTTTATCTCTTCCATCTTCATTGCTTCTTTTTGAATGAATTTCTTGAGTGAAGACATATTCTTTTTATCTCTTCCATCTTCATTGCTTCTTTTTTTTTGAATGAATTTCTTGAGTGAAGACATATTCTTTTTATCTTTCCATCTTCATTGCTTCTTTTTTTGAATTTCTTGAGGAAGACATATTCTTTTATCTCTTCCATCTTCATTGCTTCTTTTTTGAATGAATTTCTTGAGTGAAGACATATTCTTTTTTATCTCTTCCATCTTCATTGCTTCTTTTTGAATGAATTTCTTGAGTGAAGACATATTCTTTTTTATCTCTTCCATCTTCATTGCTTCTTTTTTGAATGAATTTCTTGAGTGAAGACATATTCTTTTTTATCTCTTCCATCTTCATTGCTTCTTTTTGAATGAATTTCTTGAGGAAGACATATTCTTTTTATCTTCCATCTTCATTGCTTCTTTTTGAATGAATTTCTTGAGTGAAGACATATTCTTTTTATCTCTTCCATCTTCATTGCTTCTTTTTTTTGAATTTCTTGAGTGAAGACATTTCTTCATTGCTTCTTTTTGAAATTTTCTTGTGAATTTGAATGAATTTCTTGAAAGACATTCTTTTTTTATCTCTTCCATCTTCATTGCTTCTTTTTTTGATGAATTTCTTGAGTGAAGACATATTCTTTTTTATCTCTTCCATCTTCATTGCTTCTTTTTTGAATGAATTCTTTTGAGTGAAGACATATTCTTTTTTTTCTTTCCCATCTTCATTGCTTTTTTTGAATGAATTTCTTGAGTGAAGACATATTCTTTTTATCTCTTCCATCTTCATTGCTTCTTTTTTGAATGAATTTCTTGAGTGAAGATATCTTCTTTTTTATCTCTTCCATCTTCATTGTTTTTTTGAATGAATTTTGAGTGAAGATTTCTTTTTTTATCTCTTCCATCTTCATTGCTTCTTTTTGAATGAATTTCTTGAGTGAAGACTTTTTTATCTTCCATCTTCATTGAATTTTTTTGAATGAATTTCTTGAGGAAGACATATTCTTTTTTATCTCTTCCATCTTCATTGTTTCTTTTTTGAATGAATTTCTTGAGTGAAGACATATTCTTTTTATCTCTTCCATTTCATTGCTTCTTTTTTGAATGAATTTCTTGAGTGAAGATATATTCTTTTTATCTCTTCCATCTTCATTGCTTTTTTTTGAATGAATTTCTTGAGTGAAGAAGACATCTCTTCCATTTCATTTTAATTTCTTGAGTGAAGATATTCTTTTATCTCTTCCATCTTCATTGCTTCTTTTTTGAATGAATTTCTTGAAGACATATTCTTTTTATCTCTTCCATCTTCATTGCTTCTTTTTTGAATGAATTTTTTGAAGAATTTCTTTTTTATTTCCATTCTTTTTTATCTCTTCCATCTTCATTATTCTTTTTTTTTCCAATGAAATTTTCTTGAGTGAAGACATATTCTTTTTCTCTTCCATCTTCATTGCTTTTTTTGAATGAATTTCTTGAGTGAAGACATATTCTTTTTATCTCTTCCATCTTCATTGCTTCTTTTTGAATGAATTTCTTGGTGAAGACATATTCTTTTTTATCTCTTCCATCTTCATTGCTTCTTTTTTGAATGAATTTTTGAGTGAAGACATATTCTTTTTTATCTCTTCCATCTTCATTGCTTCTTTTTTGAATGAATTTCTTGAGTGAAGACATATTCTTTTTTTTCTCTTCCATCTTCATTGCTTTTTTTGAATTTCTTGAATGAATTTCTTTTTGAAGACATATTCTTTTTTTATCTCTTCCATCTTCATTGTTTTTTGAATTTTTGGAGGAAGACATTTTTTATTATCTTCCATCTTCATTGCTTTTTTTTGAATGAATTTCTTGAGTGAAGACATATTCTTTTTTTCCATCTTCATCTTTTTATCTTTCCATCTTCATTTTTCTTTTTGAATGAATTTCTTGAGTGAAGACATTTCTTTTTTTATCTTTTTTCATTGAATGAATTTCTTGAGTGAAGATATTCTTTTTTATCTCTTCCATCTTCATTGCTTCTTTTTTGAATGAATTTCTTGAGTGAAGACATATTCTTTTTATCTCTTCCATCTTCATTGCTTCTTTTTGAATGAATTTCTTGAGTGAAGACATATTCTTTTTATCTCTTCCATCTTCATTGCTTCTTTTTGAATGAATTTTTGAGTGAAGATTTCTTTTCTCTTCCATCTTCATTCCAATTTCTTGAGTGAAGACATATTCTTTTTATCTCTTCCATCTTTGAATTTCTTGAGTGATTTCTTTTTTTATCTCTTCCATCTTCATTGCTTCTTTTTTGAATGAATTTCTTGGAGGAAGACATATATTTTTTTATCTCTTCCATCTTCATTGCTTCTTTTTGAATGAATTTCTTGAGTGAAGACATTTTTTTTATCTCTTCCATCTTCATTGCTTTTTTTTTCTTGAGTGAGACATATTCTTTTTTATCTCTTCCATCTTCATTGGAATGAATTTCTTGAGTGAAGACATTTTTTATCTCTTCCATCTTCATCGTTCATTGCTTCTTTTTGAATGAATTTCTTGGTGAAGACATATTCTTTTTATCTCTTCCATCTTCATTAAGCTTTTTGAATGAATTTCTTGAGTGAAGACATCTTTCCATCTTCATTTTTTTTGAATCTTGAGGAAGACATATTCTTTTATCCATCCATTCTTCATTGCTTCTTTTTTGAATTTTTGAATGAATTTCTTGATTTTTTTTATCGGAATCTCTTCCATCTTCATTGTTTCTTTTTGCTTGAATTTCTTTGAGTGAAGAAGACATTTTTTTTATCTCTTCCATCTTCATTGCTTCTTTTTGAATGAATTTCTTGAGTGAAGACATATTCTTTTTTATCTCTTCCATCTTCATTGCTTTTTTTTTTTCCATGAATTTCTTGAGAAGACATATTCTTTTTATCTCTTCCATCTTCATTGCTTCTTTTTGAATGAATTTCTTGAGTGAAGACATATTCTTTTTATCTCTTCCATCTTCATTGTTTTTTTTGAATGAATTTCTTGAGTGAAGACATATTCTTTTTTTATCTCTTCCATCTTCATTGCTTCTTTTTGAATGAATTTCTTGAGTGAAGACATATTCTTTTTTTATCTCTTCCATCTTCATTGCTTTTTTTGAATGAATTTCTTGAGTTTTTCTTTTTATCTCTTCCATCTTCATTGCTTTTTTGAATATTTCTTGAGTGAAGACATATTCTTTTTTTATTGATTTCATTGCTTCTTTTTTGAATGAATTTCTTGAGTGAAGACATATTCTTTTTATCTTCTTCCATCTTCATTGCTTTCTTTTTTGAATCTTCAATTTCTTTTGAATGAAGACATATTCTTTTTTCTCTTCCATCTCTTCCATCTTCATTGTTTTTTATCTTTTTGAATGAATTTCTTGAATGAAGACATATTCTTTTTTTATCTCTTCCATCTTCATTTTTTGAATGTTCTTTTTTTATCTTGAATTTCTTGATGAAGACATATTCTTTTTTATCTCTTCCATCTTCATTGCTTCTTTTTGAATGAATTTTTGAAGAACATTCTTTTTATCCATCTTCATCATTTCTTTTTTGAATGAATTTCTTGATAAGACATTCTTTTTTTATCTCTTCCATCTTCATTGCTTCTTTTTTTGAATGAATTTCTTGAGTGAAGACATATTCTTTTTTATCTCTTCCATCTTCATTGCTTCTTTTTGAATGAATTTCTTGAGTGAAGACATATTCTTTTTATCTCTTCCATCTTCATTGCTTCTTTTTTGAATGAATTTCTTGAGTGAAGACATATTCTTTTTATCTCTTCCATCTTCATTGCTTCTTTTTTGAATGAATTTCTTGAGTGAAGACATATTCTTTTTTCTTCCATCTTCTTCCATCTTCATTGAAGATATATTTTTTCTCTTTCCAATGAATTTCTTGACATATTCTTTTTATCTCTTCCATCTTCATTGCTTCTTTTTTGAATGAATTTCTTGAGTGAAGACATATTTTTTTTTATCTCTTCCATCTTCATTGCTTCTTTTTGAATGAATTTCTTGAGTTCTTTTTGAAGAATTCTATTCTTTTTTATCTCTTCCATCTTCATTGCTTCTTTTTGAATGAATTTCTTGAGTGAAGACATATTCTTTTTTTTATCTCTTCCATCTTCATTGCTTCTTTTTGAATGAATTTCTTGAGTGAAGACATATTCTTTTTCCATCTTCTTCCATCTTCATTTCTTGAGTGAAGACATATTCTTTTTTGAATGAATCTTCATTGAGGAATGAATTTCTTGATATTCTTTTTTATCTCTTCCATCTTCATTTGCTTCTTTTTTGAATGAATTTTTCTTTTTTTTTTATCTCTTCCATCTTCATTTCTTTTTGAATGAATTTCTTGAGTGAAGACATATTTTTTTATCTCTTTCCATTTTGCTTTTTTTTGAATGAATTTCCATCTTTCATTGCTTCTTTTTTGAATGAATTTTTTGAGTGAAGACATATTCTTTTTTATCTCTTCCATCTTCATTGCTTCTTTTTTTTTTTATGAATTTCTTGAGTGAAGACATATTCTTTTTTATCTCTTCCATCTTCATTGCTTCTTTTTTGAATGAATTTCTTGAGTGAAGACATATTCTTTTTTATCTCATTCCATCTTCATTGCTTTTTATCTTTTTTGAATGAATTTCTTGAGGAAGACATATTCTTTTTATCTCTTCCATCTTCATTGCTTTTTTTTGAATGAATTTCTTGAGTGAAGACATATTCTTTTTATCTCTTCCATCTTCATTGCCTTTTTGAATGAATTTCTTTGAGTGAAGACATATTCTTTTTATCTTTTTTTTGAATAATTTCTTGAATTTTCTTTTTTATCTCTTCCATCTTCATTGCTTCTTTTTTTGAATGAATTTCTTGTGAAGACATATTCTTTTTTTATCTCTTCCATCTTCATTGCTTCTTTTTGAATGAATTTCTTGAGTGAAGACATATTCTTTTTTATCTCTTCCATCTTCATTGCTTCTTTTTTGAATGAATTTCTTGGAAGTGAAGATTCTTTTTTTTTATCTCTTCCATCTTCATTGCTTCTTTTTTGAATGAATTTCTTGAGTGAAGACATATTCTTTTTTTATCTCTTCCATCTTCATTGCTTTTTTTGAATGAATTTCTTGAGTGAAGACATATTCTTTTTATCTTTTCCATCTTCTGCTTCTTTTTGAATGAATTTCTTGAGTGAAGACATATTCTTTTTTTTATCTCTTCCATCTTCATTTAGCTTTTTTTGAATGAATTTCTTGAGTGAAGACATATTCTTTTTTATTCTTCCATCTTCATTGCTTCTTTTTTGAATGAATTTCTTGGTGAAGACATATTCTTTTTATCTCTTCCATCTTCATTTTTTTTGAATGAATTTCTTGAGTGAAGACATATTCTTTTTTTTTGATCTCTTCCATCTTCATTGCTTCTTTTTTTTCTTGAATGAATTTCATTGCTTTCTTTTTGAATGAAGACATATTCTTTTTTCTTCCATCTTCCATCTTTTTGAATGAATTTCATTGAAGACTTTTCTTTTTCTCTTCCATCTTCAATTCTTTTCTTTTTTGAAATTTCTTGAGGAAGACATATTCTTTTTATCTCTTCCATCTTCATCGTTTCTTTTTGAATGAATTTCTTGAGTGAAGACATATTCTTTTTTTATCTCTTCCATCTTTTTTGCTTTTTTTTTGAATGAATTTCTTGAGTGAAGATATATTCTTTTTATCTCTTCCATCTTCATTGCTTCTTTTTTGAATGAATTTCTTGAGTGAAGACATATTCTTTTTATCTCTTCCATCTTCATTGCTTCTTTTTGAATGAATTTCTTGAGTGAAGACATATTCTTTTTATCTCTTCCATCTTCATTGTTTCTTTTTTTTGAATTTCTTGAGTGAAGACATATTCTTTTTTATCTTCCATCTTCATTGCTTTTTTTTTGAATGAATTTCTGAGTGAAGACATATTCTTTTTATCTCTTCCATCTTCATTGCTTCTTTTTTTCTCAGTGAATGAATTTCTTGAGTGAAGACATATTCTTTTTTATCTCTTCCATCTTCATCTTCATTCCTTCTTTTTTGAATGAATTTCTTTTTATCTCTTCCATCTTCATATTCTTTTTTATCTCTTCATCTTTTTATTTTCTTTTTTTTTGAATGAATTTCTTGAGTGAAGACATATTCTTTTTTATCTCTTCCATCTTCATTGCTTCTTTTTGAATGAATTTCTTGAGTGAATTCTTTTTATCTCTTCATTTTCATTTTCTTTTTTGAATAATTTCTTGGTGAAGACAATATTTTTTTTATCTCTTCCGTCTTCATCGCTTCTTTTTTGAATGAATTTCTTGAGTGTAGAGTCATTATTTACATTCAGACAACTGTCCTCATCCTTGTTGTTGCTATCATAATATTTTAGCTGTTGGGATCTTTGGCCTCCTTCAGGTTTTGATTACTGCAGGTAACCACCAAGGAATTTCAAAGTGAAGTCTTTATTTAATGTGTGTGTGTGTGGGGGGGTAGATTGTTTTTTTTCTCTTGGCCATGTTGAGGGATATTGTGTTCTTAGTTATTGATCCCCTTGTTTTTCACCAAGTCTACATTTGCACTGCTTTGTTCAGGTATTGAACAATTACTATGTCCCAAAATTCATCAACCAATAATTTAATCCATTTGGCTTTTGCCCTATGTGATACATTTGTTAAATACAGGCTTTAGTTTGAAATTTCCTGAAGAAGGCCAAAGCATAATAACAACAACAAAGATGAGGACAATAGCTTATAAATATCATGAAACTGATTGTATTTATTTTATTGATGTTTATTTCATTTATTTTACTTTGCTACACGTTGGAATGGAATATTCTATGATGAAGCATTGTCATTAATCTATGAATTAATATGATTACCATACACATCTTTGTGCCTTTTATCTCAGTATGTATACAATATGTTTGATTGGCTATGTACTGCATTCAGTAATTTTTAAATATCACAGGATTCAGCCATGTGTGAATGATGCAATGTGTAATGGCTTGGAATTGGAAATTGGAGAGCCAAGTTTTAATCTACCTCTTCTCCCTCCAACTATGGGTTAATTAGTAGGACTTGTATCTGCAAATCATTGTTATTTTGAAAAAAATTCTTACAATATAAGAAAATATTTTCTGACTTTATATAATCTGCAAAGATTTGATAAGCCATAAAAAATCAAATCAAATCAAACAATCTTAAATATCACCTCAAAATTTGTTCTTTTCATTGTAAAGCTTTCATGTTTGGATCTATTAGAGCTTCTAATTGTGAAGTTGGTTAGAATTTTTAAAGAAAAGTATATTTTTAAAGTTGGTATAGGTTCCAACATCTTTACTGAATCATCAATCATTTTGAATAAGGAGAAAAATATATTCTTGCTCAGATTCTTACTTTGTATCAGTCTCTTTGAAATTGGTTTATGCCAGAAAATATCCAAAGTGTTGTTAGTTGAATTTACAAGGCAAAACTGTAAGAATTGTATTGTTAGTATTCTTGATAGTTTAGAACAAATATATCATAGTCAGACTTAATAAGAAGAATCATAGATTTTATTAGTCTTTTTTATGTACCATATCCCTTCAGTATTCATGGATACTAAATCCAAAATAACAGTTGTTATTTATCACTTTATTAGAAACTTATTTAATAGCACATCATCTTAATGTATTTTTATTTCTAGGTTTTAATTTGTCAACTTTTGTCCTTATGTTGAAGATTAACAGGAACCACTTAATTGAAGAGAACTCTGTGCAAGGTGATGCTTTTAGCTCAATCGGACGTTTGAAGCACATTTATTCCCAATGAGAATATTTCATTAAAATTTAATCGAAGTCTGTCTGAAACATTGCAGTTCTTCAGCTTGATTTGCATTCATTTTATTTCTTGTCTTTTTTTTATCATTTCACTCCAAACAAAGCAATAAAGCCACTAAGATGTAAGAAGTTACTGAGTGTAAAACAAGAGAAGAAAACACATTATTAAGGAGAGAGAACAATAAAAGAGGATTCAAGTAGACAGAAGATGACAACTGATATTACATTTAAGTTTTGGAAAATCAAAGTTGATTGGAAAGCAAATAGTCAGAAGAGTATTCCAGAAATGAGAAGTGTGAGAAAAGAAACTGTTAGCATAGAATTTATGGTTACATCTAACCATTTCAAATATAAAGTGATGAGGTCTTGCACTACAATCTAGCACTACACTTAAATTCGTAAAGTTGACATAAAAGGGAAATGTTCATCAGAACAATTACCTCCCTTGTTTCCTGTTTCAGATAACTGTCCATTGTAGCTCTTTTTGCTTGTTTTCTTCTGTAACACTTCTTTCCTCTGTCCCATTTGCCTTCAATATATCCTGTGAGTATTACATTTTCAAAGCCCTCTTTCCTCATTGTGAGCTCAAGAAATTTCAAATGTTTCTTTGATTCAAAGTATAAGCATCTTTTTTTTACATTTCCATTTTCCTTAAACTTCCTTGTTACTCCCATTGGATTCTTAGCATCCTTCTGTAGAACCATATTTCAGTTGTTACAAGACTCTTCTTCATCTGTAAGTAAATTGTCCAGCATTCTCTGCCATATAGGAAAACTGTGATTATATAACAGTTCAGTATTCTTTTCTTTGTTTCTAATGAAATGTTCTTCTTTCTCAATACTTTGCTTAACTTTGGGAAAGCATCTTTAACTATCTCAGTCATCCTATGGATTTCAGAGTCACGCATTCTGTCCTCTGTTAAACATTTCTTACATATTTAAATTTTTGTAATTGCTTGATTTTGGTATCTCCAATTTATAATTCATGTTAGACTGTTCCTTTTGTTGATAACCATACATTCTGTCATCTTAGATTTGATGTTTAGTCCTTTCTTTTTTCCTTTACTACTTTATACTTTAGATTAGATTGCACAATGTTATATTCTGTGAAAATTATCAGAATTAATATCATGTAACAAAATAACTGGCTTCCAGCAATATCACATTGAATCACTAATTCTTGTCCACTTGCAAAAGTTAAGCAAAGTCGGTGCCTAGAATGGAAAACGCTTGGGAATACCAAGTACTGTAAGCTTGAATTAACAATGTGCAGGTGGAGTAATGGATGACAGCTCAGAATGGGAAATTGGAGAGCTGAGTTCAAATTCCATTCAGGTTTGTTAAATTCACTCATGGGTAAATAGCCTTGGGCAATGATGAATCAAATAAAAATGATCTCCCAAGCATGTTCATCTGACCATACCAATATGTATTGTGGTTAGCCTGGTAGAATAATGGCCCATTCCCAACCCCATGATCTGGGCAAAGCCCATGTCCAACAAGGGACATTCACAGGTTGTTAAAAATGAAAAAAGAAAAGAAAATAACTGTCCTAAAACATTCTATCATATAAATGAATGAGCACAGCTACAGAGTGAAATAATTATACTAATAGATTTGTTTCTGTTGGGATGTTTGAATGTTGATGGTAAGTGAATGTAACTAAAAAGAACTGACAGGTGAGAGGGATTTCATCAAAAGTGATGACATCAGTTTCCAGCCCACCTGTAATATTAACACCAACAATGGCAGGTAATTTGCAATAAGTAAGAGTATTGACAAAAAGGATCCAAGTAAAATAAAGGTAGAATGAAAAAAAAAAAAGATGGTTTTCAGTTGTGATCTTCTCATAAAAATTCTAAGATTGTTTTCTAATTTATCTCATGTTGCAATCAAAGAATAATAGAATAATTCATTGTCAATTGGAAAGTCTTTGCCAAACAAGTTAATAAGGCAATGAATATAATTTCTTTTGTTTTGTTAAAAAATCTCATTTTAAAGACAGAAACTTTATTCTCTCAATTTAAGGTTACACAAGTCAAAGTATAAAAATGGTAAACATTTTCAAGAGTAACTGCCAATAACCAATAAGATTCAAAAAATTATTTGAATTACACTATTGATGTTTTATCCTCTCTTCCACTTTGTGTGTGTGCATGCACACACACACACACACACACACACACACACATATATAGTTAAAAAGTTTCTTAATTTATAGGGAAATATTGGAGGTAGAGAATTTAGATACAGGCAGCATGAACATAAAATCAAGACTGTACATCAGAAGATCATATTTTTGATACTATGCATCACACAATATAAAGCCTAAGAGTCACTCAAGGTAGAGGTTTACTGAATCATAAAGCAAGGGGTGAAAGAGGTCATTAAGGAATGACACTGACAGTCCTACATCCACACACACACACTATATATATATCTATATATATATATATAAAAACACATTATCACACAAGTATGTGAAAATGTGTATTACCTACATATGTACTTACATATATAATATTTATATTATAACTAAGGATATGTACAGTTGTAAGTAACTCAAATTAACTGGACTTTAATATCTCTACTTACCAAAACTGAAAATTTGGGAAAATAAACTCAAAGCCAATATGGCAAGAAGAAATTGGCCAAGTTCCATTCGGTAAAATATTCTACTGAAAAAAATCTTGTGTCTACATAGATGAAGTTAATAGACTTTTTCTTCTGTGTTAATTACACGTATTTACTTGAAGTGACACAACTTTTCAAATGAGACTCTAGTTTTTTTATATAAAATTTTTTAAACATAGGAGTCACAACATCAAAAATACCTTATTAAGAAGGGGAATTTAAAGACAAAAGACTTCCAATTAAAACCAAAGAATCAAAGACATCACTCCCCAATGTTCAATTGACAGTCTCCAACTTAGGTTGTTCAAGTTTTAATAGTGTAGTTTATTCATACTGTATGATACTTTTGGTTTGGATAAACTGAAATATGAATAAAACTTGGATCACTAGGAAATGGAAATCAAATCCTTGTTGGATGTGAAAGATTTTCATTCTCAGCTCATATAAATCATAAAGTGGGAATTGACTAGAAATATATTGATGAATAATTAGTGGGAAAATTTGAAAAGGGAATTGTACGTGTTTCTTCTCTTATTGGGATTTTGATCTTCGATAATTTGATGAAGCAACGGAATATTCCCCAATGTTTAACCCGAAATATAGTGAAGTTGGAAGATAAGAAAAAACATGGAAAGGATAGGATAAGTAATGTCTAGTGTTTTAATGATTTGAAATACACAATTGAAGATTTTGGCCAACATTACAGGCTCTAATAGCTCCACCCCCACCCCACTAAGACTTGTGCCATGAAGAGTAGAACAATTTAATGTAATGTGTGTTTGGTGAGCATTATCAAATGGAAAACTGACAATCAAGCTCTTCTGATCAGTTTCAATTAATCCAAAGTATTTAACATTGTTTTTTGGAGGTTGTCTTGTCTTCAGTATCAGTAAGAGTTGTCAAAAGGGAAAAAAATATGAAACCATTCATATTGTTTACATCTGTTCATCATGGTTCTATGGTCTTAACTAAATTATCCATCTTGGAACATGCAGGTTGAAGGTCAATTGAATCCTGTATGAAATTATGTTACCTGGTGCTACCACCACCTCAGCTGGATGGATTTATCATGCAAGATATTCAAACTGCCAGCAGGAGTGTAAAATTGGTCAGGGGTATTGTAGAAGATTGAGGCCACAGTCAATCAGTTGTCTAGAAGGTATTTTTTTGAAGGAGAAGTGCAAAGGTGGGTATTTTGCAAATATCTCCCTCCAGTCTTTACTGACTATCAGTACCTCCCCAGCAAATGAGCTGAGCAGGGTAGAACTTTGTTTAAACGGATTCAAGAATCACAATACACTATATTGTGTACATCCTTCCATTCGGATACTTTACATTCACATTTCTGAGGAAAATTCTGGAAAGAAGATTACAAGAAAGCTTTTTCAGTTTGTATACTTGAATGAGCGGTCGGCCTGGAAATGAGTGCTTGTTTGACTACAAATGCCGACATACCTTAAATGTCTTCCATCATGTGACTAGAGCCTTAAGCACCCAGGTTAAAATTTCTCAATTATGGCTCACCTGATTAGTGATCAGCCAAACATCTTTCCTATTAGATCTGGTTGATTCACTAGAATTCATGTATTGCAGCGAGACATGCTAGATAAACACTTCTAATACCTCAGTGTATCGATCAGTTATAACACATTTATTATAGGAGAGAAGGAAATTAAACATAGAATAGGTTGCACTGGGGATAGTTTTGCCCAACACCACAAATTGTTACAGAACAAAAACATTAACCTAAAACCTTGTATCATGTTCTTAAATAACCCTATCAGATCAAGACTCTCATATGCATGCAAATACATTCAGAAATATCTAAAGCAAGCACTTTCTCAGATCAATGGTTAAAAATGGCTTTGAGTGAATGACACCTGTAGGTCTTAGCAAGGACCATTCTTTGAATCTTATGGACTTACAGAATCATAAAGAACTACCAGAAAAGTGAAAGCAGTAACAACAAGTAAAATGAATATCACATGTTACTCAAAGAGAAAATAATGTCATAATCAAAATGTTGAGATTCTACACTACTTCAAACAAAAGGTTAGGAAGGAAATCCCCATAACAGTGGACTTCAGAAAGCAATTTTCTTGAAAAATTGGTTTGAGAGAGAAATTTTATAAATTTCAACCAAATATAGCACTGGCTGCTCAGTCAATGAATGTTACCTGTTTCCTTATAAGGAAACAGGTAACATTACCCTTACCTTTACTCTATATGTGTTTTTTTTTTCTTAATCAATTCACTTTGAGCAAGGTAATAATCCCACTAAGATGCAAGAGGTTACTGGGAATGAAAGATGATTAAAAGACTTTAGAAGGAACAGGAAACCCAATCCTAAACAGGAAACAAGGGATAAGCCTCAATTCCTGTTCAAAAGGCTGGGGGTGGAGAATTTTGGAAACTTCACTTTTAGCACATTAATCATGTAGGCTTGTTGAATAAAATATTGAGATGGTTTATTGTCTTTGAAGCCAGTTCTCTTTGTAGTAATTCAACTTTGTTACTTGATAAGTATAAATTGTTTTTTTTTTTGCATTGACTAGTCATGTTTTGAATTGCAGTATTGAAAATGTGAGAGAAGAAAGTTCAATGCAATTTATCTCTTGCTTCCTACTGTCTGTTCATCCGCTTTAAGCTGCAAGTAAATTTTAAGATCAGGGTGGTGAGAGATAGAAGCTGCCTTTGATGGACTGTGTCATATGAAACAGTCTGACTTATGGTAACTTGTTAAGAAAAGCTACTATGGATAACTTTTCAGCCAAGGCCAAGTTAATGTAGAATAATGTTACTTTTCTTTTGTTAAGAAAGTTTCTCCTAGCTCACTGACCTTTATTTTTTTTTACTTTATTTTCATTTCGCACTTACCTTTTCCCCTCCTCTATTATGTGACAGAAAATAATGTTTTCCAATGACATGGGAATATTTAGCTTATATTTTTTCCTTTATTTTTGCTGCATTTCCCACATCATTTTTCAACTGGTTAGCTTACTTTTAACTGTTATATTAGATTGTTATTAGAGACACATACTAACACATTTTTGTAAAGACAAGGAGGGAATCACAATTTGTCAAACTGCTTCAGCCTTTTAAAATTTGCTCATTGTGCATACATAGGGCCTATTAATACAAAAGGAAATTAACAAGACTCATAGTTAATATCAAAATGAATAATTTAATAGTATTTCCTTCACTTTCAATTAGAGTCTAAACCAAGGCCAACTTCAGTTGAAATCAGAATAATTGGAAACTCCATGACCCTTTCATTAGCTGCATATAATATGTGTTTTTTCAGGGCTACATGCGGTTTTTGAATTTAGAGTTACCCATCTTTCAACTGGTTGCCAACCAAGGCTTAAGAGCAAAGTCTGCTATACTATTTAACCTCTAGTTAGGGATTTGATAGATTCATATTTTTCCCAAGGTTATTTGAGTGTAAGTGAATGTAGCAAACTGAAACTTGTCTCTCTTATTTCTGTTATTCATGAAACCACCTGTATGACCTTAAAACAACCTGAAAAAGCTGATCAATTCTTTACCTCTAAGTCTTTGAACACCTTTGGTCTACACAACCTAAATGGTTGCTTTCAGGGGATTGATGTATGTTGGAATGGAAGTCTTGATTGCATACTTTAAAATGCACCTCATGGCACAGTCTAACTCAATGATTTCCAAGCAGTTTGGCATGCACCATACATGCATTGGAAGAGGATAGCAGGTGAGGCAGAATGATTGAAAAGTAATCAAAGATTTAGAAACAGTTTCAAAAACTTCATATATGAAATGAATATGATTCCAAAATTTAAAATATTATTATGGATTAATTGTAATTACATGCATGAGTCCCTGTAGAAATAGTTATAATGCAAAAATATCACAATAATTATTTGTATTAAGAATATAGTAAATAGTCTATGCAAATTGGAGAATAGAGTTATCAATAATAATTTTATAACTCTGAATCTGCGGTTATCTCCTTTTAACCATCTCCCTGTTTTTTTTTAATTTTTAAATGTACCTTTTTATCGCATTTGGTGAGGTGCAAGCAAATTTTCATTATAAAAATGCAGCTCAGAGAAAGAAAAAGTTTGGAAACTACTAGTCTAAATGGTGATCTGCCAGAAATATTATTGACCAAAAATCTCCAAAATTAGCTTTGTAGAATTTCGACGCCAACTGTTCCTTTAACCCTTTGTGTCATGTCTTTGTATTTTTTATATATCAGTAAATACTGAGATCTCCAGTGTCTCATGTTGTTTGCCCCATGATAAAACAGAATATCATAGAAGTAATGATATGGTTCATCTTTATCATGCTAACTGTTATTTTTTCTCAAATTTACAAGAGCAGTGGTAATCTCTATTTTTCCATCAACCATTAAGAGAATAAGTCAAAGATTTGAAGCAGCAAACAATATTGGGAGAAGGAAAGGACAGAGAAAATTTGAGAGCCTTATCATACAGGAATAGCAATCTTCTAAAATTGACAGTTCTCACAGACATGATAAATGTCTCCAATAACTGTCAGCAGAATTCAAGAGCTCAGCAAACAAGAATCTTTCAAGAGGAACAATAACCAGGTTATCTAACGCAGGTTTTGTGTTGAGATGATGTGCTTAAAAATTATTGTCGTCTAAGATAATTATTAAAGGAAGAATGAATCTTTTGATGCAGCAAAATTGTGTGCTGATGAAACAGAATGTCAATTGTATGCTACAGAAAAATGTCTTTAAAGAATTGTTGAGAAGTACAATAATCTTTACGACAGTTAAGCAAGGGATAGCCATATCATGGCATGAAGCCTCTTTGGTGTTGCTAATATCATGAGTTGCTTAACTGTGTAAAATCAGTTTATTTAGAAGACAGAAGAAACTTTTAAAAAGGAATAGTCAGATGTTATTTTCCAATAAGACAATTCTTCTGCTGACATTGCTGCAAAGATGACCAAACTGTAATTTGAGAACAAGAATCAGGCTCATATCTTGGGCAGGGTTAGAGCTCAGATTTGAATCCTAGAGTGAAAATTTGGTTTCACACTTAACACAGATGATTGAGAAAATCTTTTCTTTATTTTTCAGCTGACACAAGCCATCAACTTTGAATGGAACAATATTGACTTGTCTTTCTATAAAAAGCTATCCACATGTCTACTTACAAGTTTGCAACATTTAAAAGAATCAAAGAAGAAAAAGCTATAGTCAGTTACTAGTTGCTTAATTCTTGCTTATTTACTGACTAATGGTTCATTGTTAGACCATTAAAAACTCCATGTTAGAGTTTTCTCTCTTTCTTTCTTTTTTCTCTATCCATATATATCAAATCCATCTCTCCATCCACAGACCTAAGGAAATAGATGCCATTGTTTCACTCTGATTTGATCTTTAATAAACATCCACTCATTGGTATTTATTTACTTCATTATAAACATGAGAGAAATAATTGTAGAATCATTTTAGAATGTCTCCAAGAATATGAAAGGACTTAGATTTTTGAAAGGAAATCTATTCACCAATCCAGAGGTTGAATGAAACCACATCAGCTTTGAAATTGGAAATTCCACTCTCAGTTATAAATTGCATGATTGTATGATTAATGAATAGAAGAAAGGAAATAATTGGTCCATCAGGGATATGTCTTCACACAATGAGACAGGAAATTGTTTGAATTGCCTGCAGCCCACTATTAATCATGACATATTTAAAGTTATACGGAGAGAAGTTTGGAGAATTGATTGTTCAAAGCTTCTAGGACATTTGAGAAATACTAAATCAGAAAAATTCATATCAGTTCTGTGGTTGGAATTTTTCCCAGTATTTGTTGACAATTATTTTTGAGACAAAAACAGCCTGTGTCATTTTCATGACAGATGGCATAAAAAAAACAATGTATACTCCAAAGTAAATGTTAGGTCCAGTGTATCTTAATCAAATATTTCACAAGATAGCAAATCCAATTAATATATCACTTGTAATTAACAGAAATTATTTAAATATTTTGGAGTGAGTGTTTGTCACCTGCAGAATAATATCCAAATAAAGAATTAAATAAAAGTGGGAAAGCTATTGTGACTATGTGCTTCATGTCACGCAGGCATCTTCAGGATGAAGTGAAAGACAAATCTCTCTGTGGAAAGTGCATTGGAATTTGAAGAAGAGTTAATGAAGATCCTTGTCAGATGCTACAGCCAAAAACATTATTTTTCTCTTACTGAAACTATTAACATCTTGATTTGAAATTTAGCCCAGAATATTTAGAGGAGTTCTCTATTTTTCCTCTTTCTTAGTTTGTGTTTAATTGGCTTTAATTGGAATTTCTGAAAGGCGAAATTTAAAAGGTTAATTAAAAGAATATTTGCCATCAACTGACTACTTCTTTCTCTTTATCCATGTCTTTGATCCCTAATTACAGCTGACCAGATGTGCTCATGGTACAAAACATTTGACAGATGTACTGAGCAAAGGTTCACATCAACTGAATTTTCATTTTTAACAAATTGAATATTGTTCAATGCCTGAGGTACTATCTAATTTTGCATTTTATTCCACCATGACTTGAAATGTGACTTAAACCCTGTAAGTTAATTATAGATATTTATATTCTCTGTCTATCAGAGATTTTAGAAGTATTAAAAGGAGAACCTTTCTTTTAAATCATTTATAATCTTTGAAGAAAATGAAATCAATAAGAAACATGTTGAATATGAAAATGTGCAGGAGAAAAAAATATCTGATGTAGGAATTGTTATGAGGTTTTTTGTGAATTATTATTTCTAATCAGATATGAAACTGTTATATGTACCTATGAATGCTAGAGTTCATAGGTATGGTATATAACAGAAAGAGAGAATGAAAGGGGAGAGAGAGAGAATGAAAGGGTAGAGAGAGAGAGAATGAAAGGGTAGTGAGAGAGAGAACAAAAGAGTAGAGAGAGTGTCGTAACCTAGAAAAAGTTACTGAATGAGGAATAACCAAAACGGAAGTTGGAAATGAAATGGTAATCTTTATACTCAACAAAATACAATACTCGCCAGCGGCATGAAGTAGGTAAACCACTGCTAGTGAGGGATTACATAAACAGTATATTACACCCCCACTTACAATAGTGTCCAACATATTTATGAGAATTGGGACATACCTATGTAAATATGTTGGACACTATTGTAAGTGGGGGAATATGCCGTCTAAGTAGTCCACCACTAGTAGTAGTTTACCTATTTCACGCTGATTACCCTGAAGATCCATTCAACTGAAACCTAGGTAGGTAGTTGTTATAGTGGAACACACCTATTTTATAGTTAATAGACTCTCCAACCTATAATAAGTAGGAGTAGTAAGAGTAACGAGTCGCTCAGTGGGTCTGTCAGTCAGTCAATGCCGTATGACCGTTAGTCGAATACTAAAGTATCAGCGACCACAACAAGATTACTCTGCGTAATACCTATTATATCAAGTTCCTAACATTTTGTACATCGAACCTATTTTAGGACCGACAGTACAAATACAAGCCTCCACTGTGAAATCACGCCATAACAGTAGTTTAGGATGTATTTATTATATATATATATATATATATATATATATATATATATATATATATATATGGGAGGTGTCTATACCCACGTGTACATATGCACACATGGATGAGTTTCTTAAAGTGGTATTTGTATTTTCTCATGGAATTTGCCTATGTCCATCCAATAATCATGATTCAAATGATTCCTCTTTTTCTGTTTTCCTTGATTCATAAGTTTGGTTTTTATAGCATCACTTTTTTAGTGTTAGTGTAAATATTTTGAATTCATTCTTGTGAAAAGGAAGTAATCATGCCCTTACATAATTGCTTTCTGGTCATTTGGGAACATGAAGTGTTTTAACTGAGGCATGCAATGAATTGAATAAAAGAAGTAATCATGCCCTTATAGAAATGGTTTCAAGTCATTTAGGAAAATAAAGCGTGAGATGTGCAAAGAAGCACAATTTTTAAAGTGGTCATGTGCTATTGTTTTGCCTCATGCAAGTGGAAAGTTTTCCACTGAATCCAATTAAAATAGAAATTTTCTGACTTGTCATCCTTTTTATCTGTTTTGATATTGTATCTCATTTTGTCATCATCTTCAGTAATATTTTATTCATTTTAGTAATTTAGCTTAAAATAGTTATACAATGATGTCAGATTTATTCTGGGATTCACAAATCGTCATGACTCAAAAATGAAGATCAAATCACTCTGTTTAATAAAACTGTTCAGTCATTTAATGAAGCTATAAACTCGGTGATGCAAGGCAAAATTGATTTATTCAGGCAAATGCTTAGCGAACCACACCCAATGGCATTAGTCTCCTAGTGGAGTTTATTAGAAGTGTAGATAGTTGTTTGTCAAAACTTCATTTGGCACAAGGCCATAATGATAGGGTACCAAAAGATGACTAGTTTCAAAAGTTATGTGTTGAAAGTTTCTGTTTCTGGACATTATCCAATCAAATACTCTTGGGGTTTTTTTTCTGGATCTTTCAGTCTAGGCAAAGATAATTCAATCACAAATTATCTCAAAGAATTCAGCTCTGAAGCCCACAAGGTGCAAGTAAGAATTGAAGATTATGTGCAGATGGACGATTAGGAATGATTGATCCAAGACATAGAATGGTTAAGATTGTAGCATTTGGGGAAGTATCCATATAGGGTCTCCTTCATAAACTAGTTATACTTGGGAAGAATTCTGAGTGGAACTTTTTCTTTATATTTGAACATGTTGGTGACTCAAACTTGTGGATGGAGCAAGATAAGTTTTCATTGTAAAAGGTGACTGGAATTCAATAACCAACAGCCAGTGTTGTTGTTGGTTGAAATTTAAAAAAATCTCTCTCTTAAAACAGTTTTTCAAAAAAAATAGTTTTCTCAGGTCAACTGTTTTGATCTTTCCAGTATTGATGAGAGTTTCCTATTTGAAGTAGTGTGCAATGTCAACATCATGATTATGTCATCATTTTATTGTTCTACGTGTGCTATCTATGTTAGTTGTTGCTGCTGTTGAAAGTCCACAAGTGATATGATTTCTGTTATTTGGTATAGATCTTTGTGATTCTCTAAGGCCAGTCCACAAGGTTCAAAGAAGAATGGTCTTCTCTAAAAGCTACAGGTTTCATTCAATTTGCCATTTTTAAACATTGATCTTAGAAAGCGGTTGCAATACAGCTGACAGTTTAGATATTTCTGAATGAGTCTGGCACTATGCATGACAGCCATATTAAAGTCTTGATCTGATGACATTATTTATTAACATGACTAGAGGTTTTTGGCTAATGGTTTGTAGCAATTTGCAATGTTGGGAAAAATTCAATATCAACTGCTGCTTTATTGCTCTTTGTTTTTTAATAGCTTTCTTTGTTTCCTCATCACTAAGTTCATCAATGTTTATGTTTGGAGATAGACTTTGTAATAAATGGATGTTTTTATTTTTTTTTAAAGTCGTTCACCCCAAACAAGGCGGGAGTGCTACATGCAAGGGGTTACAGAGGATTGAGAACAAGAGTAAAGAGGGATATTTGGGGAAAGGATACAGAGAAGTATAGGGAACAAGTTCAGGGTGTCAGATGTTGATTGACATTACACTTGAATATTTGAAGATTATAGTCATCGGGGAAGTAAGTAAGGGGAAGGGAGTTTTATTGTCTATACATTAGATTCATTAATTTGGTTATCAATTTTCAGGTGACAATAGTTTCTCAGAGCATTCACAATGTTTTTTTATTTTCTTTGTTAATTGTTTAGTATTTTTTTTCCTCTTTCTTGTATCAATCCTTTTAATTCAGGATTGTTGTGCCATTGGAATATCTTTTTCTCTCTTGGTCTCAAGTGCTTCAACTAATGAAGATATGATTACATTATTTCATTCCTCTTTATTGTGGTCAAGATTCAGAGAATTCAGTTTGGACTCAAGTTTATTACAGAATTCTAATATTAGCCTTTGATTTCTAAGGGTTTAGATGGTATACATATATGTCTTTCATGGTTTATGGAAGCAGAATTGAGCTATTTTATTGGCTGGCATTGCCAGTTTAAACATAAGTAGTCTGTGTATACTCTGACATCTGTTACAAACAGCCTACACAAAGAGTCTGAGATGATGAACTCAATAATCTTTTTGGTTATCTTAGCTATGCCATGTGATCCAGTGTTTCACAGGATGGTTGAACCATGTGTTTAGGATGGGGTATCTTTTTAAATGAAAAAAAAATAGCAAGAGTTACCCATTACTACTTAAGAATTTTGTTTCCAAAGGTCATCTGCGTCCTGGGTATGGCGATAAACTACATCAAACAGCAAGGCCTCAGGTAATGTTTTCGGAAAAATAATGTTGCCAGCTATACGTTTTTGAAACAATAATGTTGCCAGCTATACGTTTTTGACTTTTAAAGTCACTCAAAATCATTTTCGGCATAAAGGGACCACTAAGGTTGAGATGCCGTGAAACAAAACAATCAACAATCAAATGGAAATTCTTGACTTAAACAAAAAATACCTAGGATTATTTTGCTGTGTGCAAGCTTGCTAAAAATGTTCCATACAAAATAGGCATTTAAAATTCATATATTTGGCATATATATATATAAACTGGATTTGGCATTAAATAACCCACAGTGGTTGATATGCCATAAAACCCAAACAAACAAAGGTGGTATCTTCTTGCTCTCAAATGTGTAGTGACATTACTTGAGATAGGATTAAAATTTCCATTTCATTGTCTCACATGTATTTTTGATGAGTTCTTCATCTTATTTCCCCTTTTACTCTTTGATCAGTATTCTATGATTGTATGACATATTCTTTTTTCCAATTCCTACTTCTTATTTTACTGTTCTAGAATAACATTCTGAGTTGAAATAAGAAGTGAGAGGAGGAAGAAGATGAATCATCATCATCATCTTAATAATGATAGAAAATGAAAGAATCATCATCGTTATCATAATTACAATGCTACACTTAGCATGACTCTTATGGTTTCCAATCTGAATTGATTTGCAGTGTTGACATGTATTATCTTGGTAAGTTAAGCTATGCTGCAATAAATATCGCATTCACTGCCACAGACTGGCTTTTTAGTTGCCTGACCATTAACCAGTAGCACATACGCCAGTGGCACTGATGCACTGTGCATCTTTGATCATGAGTGTGTCTAGTGTTAAGATAATTTTTTATTTAGGGTTTGAAGGCTGAATCAACAAAGGCAAGTCACATCAAAATACAGGTTTGTTCAAGTCTTTGAGGACATTTGCATGAGTTTCATAAAAGCCATGAAAGAAGATGTTTATTTGAGAAAAAATTGGCATGTATGATCTTGAGTCTTTTTGAAACATCTAATTAATGAATCTGTTGTTAGAATAATTGATTGCTTCAATACGAGATCTGAAATGTTGACATGCCCTAATCAGATGATCTTTATTTATTTTGGACATTGTGCTAGTTCTGGTGGACTTCCAAGATTTTATAGTGTTGTGAGGGTGTTGAATAACATTTTGACTATGTCTTTATATCTAGTAGTTCAATGGATTCACATCTGGAGAGTTAGTAGACCATATGTTCAGGGTAACATGATCATGGAGATTGTAACTGAATATAATGAATTTCAGTCAAATCCATTACATTCACTTACATGCTAATACCCTTGGGAAAGATATGAATCCTCTTCTTCTCTCAACAGCTATGGGTAAATAGCAGGACAGACCGGGTTCTATAGCCTTGGATGGCAACTGGTCTACCGCAGAAAGAAATGGCAAACTACTGCGGGAAAAAAATCTGCCTTTTCAGTCATGTATCAAAAGATACATGATCGCCTAAGCATGTATCACACATGGCACATAACTGACTGAGTTCAATTGATTCAGGTCTGGAGAGTTAGTAGGCCATATGTTCGGGGTAACATGATTGTGGAGATTGTAACATCCATTCTTGAGTAATCTTGGTCTTGATAGTGGGTGTAGGGTCATCCTTTACTCACACACTCTATCCAAGGCCTCATACCTCTCCCCAGTACCCACTTTTTGTCATCAGCATTTACCTTTAAGTACCTTAGGGTGAATGCTGATGACAAAAAATTATGGGTGGTGTAATGGATAACTATCCAAAATTGTTAATCGGAGAGCAAAGTTCTAATTCTATTTGGTTTTATTTCATTCACTTATATGCAAATACCTTTGAGAAAGGTATGAATTCCCCCAGCTATAGGTTAATTAGTAAAAAGTGTATCACAAACCATTAAAATAAAATTGGATATAAAATATTTAAATTTTGGTGTTAAGTAATTGATATGCAGCTAAGCAAAAACAAGTAACCTACTTATAAGGCTCAGTGTCACAATGGATACAATGTGCGGACTTCATATATTTGTACCCCAGCATCACTTTATTCCCATGATGCTTCATAATAATAATAATAATAATAATAATAATAATAATAACAACTCTTCTAATATTATATTGTTGAAAATAAAAACTCATAATTTGAGCAAATATTTTCAAGTATTTTTTGTAATTTTATCCAACAAAGAAATAAAAAAAAATACTCTTTTAATAAATCATTATTATTTCCATTATTTCCATTTTGGCCCATAAATTCTCCTGCCTTCATGATGTTAACTGATATTCTGAGTTTTAGTTATATCATTATTTGATAGATTTAACTAAAATCTCTATTTTATTGTTTTGATCACTATATAAGTTCTTCCTCAACACTGTCATATACAATAATCTTAATTTATTGTTTCTGTCAATTTTTTCCTCTGCAAAGTTCAAATGACAAAGATTTGTCTGACACGTTTGATTTTTTATTTATTTATTTACTGCTGTGATATACTTCGTGGAATCTCCTCGTTACATCAATATGAATATTAAGAACATATTTCTCTTGAAATATCTATCTATCTATCTATCTATCTATCAATCTTATATATATATATATATATATATATATAAATAATGCAATTTTCCCCTCATCTAATTGTTTACCCAACACGCCCACATGCCTAATTTCTTGTATGTTTATATTCATAACTTGAAAAATCAAATTGGTTCTTGTATAAAAAATGGAGCAAAAAGCAAAAGAAAAAAGTTTCTCCTGAATCAAAAAAAAGACATGAAGCTTCTTTTTCTCTAATCTTTGAAACTTTTCATTTAATCAGATAATCTCATTGCTTCATGTTTGTAATATGATCAAGCAAGTGTCTGTCTAGATTCAACTGGAAAATTAAAAAAAAACAAAAAAACACCAGACGAATGAGAGTAAACAAAATCTCTTCCACTCTCTCGGTGAAAAAAAATGTTAATGTTAGTGATGATAATTACCAATATCTTCGTTATCAACAAGTTTATTGATTTGCCAGTGAACATTAACAAGTCGTATCTTGTTCATCAACATCGTGGCTGTGAATATCTTCATTAATATGGATTTTATTTATATGATTGCAATGGCAAATGGGATTTGTATAAATTTGGAAATTTACGGTTATATTATTTTATGTTTCTGGGGCTGGGGTGATTTCCACCCCCACCACAAATTAACATCAGCAAGAGAGATTATATAATACCAGACATGATTTTCTCTGTGAAAATTTGGTATGACTAACTCTCAACAAAACCAAATGTTTGTGTTCTGTTTTTCTTACTGTGCTCACAGCAAATTATGAAATAGAAGTTATAACTGATTGAATATTGCAGAAAAAGGCTTTATATGTTTCAGAAAAAAATAGCATTTTACATTCAAAGCCTTTGTGAAATTTACTGCTGCCACCAGACCTCTTATTTAACAATATTATCTGTGAGAGTTCAGGCTAAGATAGTATTTCACAGCTTATGATTTTCTTATCTAAGGGCTTCTGTCACATTTAATTATGGATATAAGTGTGAAAGAAAACTCTTAATGAGATTGGATCTACATCTGTGAAATAAACTGTGCCAAAGGAAACTCGTTTTAATTATGAATGAATTTTAACACATCCCAGTTGTGATATAGCAGTAAATGATTTTTAAAAGAAAGTTTCATTTATTGAATATCCAAGTTTTTGTGTTGTTGTTGATATTGCTTACCAATGTCTGGCACAGGCATCCACAAGAAAGCAATTTCTGTGAATCTAATGCACAAACTACATCCTGAGAAAGTAACCTGTAAAAAGATGCTCAGTGAGAAGTATCCTTAAATATTTAATAATTTTAGTCTGATACAAGGCCACAGTAATACAGTATCTAATGAGTACTAAACTTACATACAGGCATTTTCTATTGTTGTAACCTAGGGAAGGTTACTGAATAAAATAATCACATGAAGGTTGGTAGTAAATGATAATACTTAGGACAAGAACAACACATATAAGATTCACTAGTAGCACGTAGAAAAAGTAGTCAACTGCTAGAAGTGAGTCAAGTGAATTCCACAATGAATTTCCAGCTGAAGACCAACATACAGTATTTACTACTGTATTTATGTGAATAGGGATATACCCATTATCATTGCTAGATATGCTACAACAGCTATAACAGGTACATATAAATAACAGTGCAAAAAATAACAATGAAACTTATTTTCATTGGCTTGAAAGCGAACTCAAGTGCCTTTAAATATTAAGTTAATTTGGCCTAGTATATGACTACAATAATGAAGCACTATTTGAAAACCAAACTCCCTTCTGATTGAATTGGAAACACACTCACCACTCATAACATTTGGGAAAAAAACGATCATGTTGACCTGCATTGGCTGCAATATTTTGACTCTCATAATGATTATAAATGTCCTGACAGCATTGAGTTATCCTCTCACTCTCTCATTATTATTTTGTCTGTCACTTTTTTTTTCCTTATAAGAATCAAATATATATTGTTAAGATTCACATTGTATAAAATGTTCTCAGCATTATCAACTTGAAGAGTGTGAACATTATTATGATTTTCTGATTTTTACCATTTAAATCACAAGGTTTCATGATGCCAAAAACGTTGTTTATTATGAGCATTATTGTTTCTTTTACTTTTCTATTTTAATTATAACCATAAATAAAGGTCAGACTGTTTATATATGGATCAGTATATCTTTCTAACCTGCCTGAGATTAAGTATTTGCTCTGGTTCAGTGTCTGGGATCAAAGTTTCATACCCACAACTGTCTTGGATCAGTGGAGAATTTGTGTTCTCTAATCAGGATCAAAACCTCACACCTTGGACCTTTGCCTTGGATCAGTGAAATAACAATGTAACAATCAGCATGGTCTGTTACGAATCAACATATACCTTGGATCAATATTGTATCTATGTACTCTTTGAAAATATTACATACAAAAATACTACCGCTGTGCAAACATATATATGCAAGTACAGCAATCATTATGGGACATAATCCACAAATATAAACTGCAGTGTGTGCTCATATATGAGGGGGTGCTGAAAAGTTTTCAATACAACTCACTTCTGAAAATTTGATCAGATGTCCAAACATCAAAATATTTTTGAAGGGCTATTTGTCTGAATGAAGAACTTTTCAGCACTACCTCATATATATATATATATATATATATATATATATATATATATGCACTCCTGTTAAAAAAAATGGGCCAAGCTACCTTTCATCATTTATTGAGCAAAATGGTACATTATATGCATTATAAATGAACTCTAAACATATCAACTGATACGATTTAACTAGAACATGACATTTACTTCAACACATCATTGATGTGGAACAGAGTTTCCTTTTAATGTTTTTAAACAAGAAATTCTTTTAGGTATTCTCTCAACCAATATTTCAAACACTGAAACATTGTGATGAGGAGATGTCATTCAAATGTTGTGATGAGGAGATGTTATTCCACTCACTCTGAATTGCTTCCCATAGCTTTTCTTGATTTGGAAAACGTTTCCCTGACAATGAACAGTAAATAATAACCCAAATATTCGCAATTGGATTTAATTCAGGTCTTTGCCCAAGCCAAAACATTACATCGACTGATTGATCAGCCAACTATTTTTTACTTACATTACACATGCGTGCAGGAGGATTGTCCTGTTGAAATATTACTAGCTGCTGAATATTTGGCAGAAGTCCTTTTATTAGTATTTTAATGTACTTTTTTGTATTAATTGACTTATCACACTGTATTGGTATGCCAGCACCTGCAGCAGTGAAGGCTCTTCACACCATTATTCCTCCATTCCCATGCTTCATGGTTCTTTTGATACAACTTGGCAGAAATCTTTCACATGATCTTCTAATGCAGCATTTAGGGGGCATCACTAGAAAGAGAAAATCATGATTCATCAAAACAGATAATGTTACTAAACCACTAAAACATTTTTGTTGTCATAATAGGAAGCAAATGTCTTTCTATCACTGATGTTCTTCTTGGTTAACAAGGGTTTTTTGCACATTGAAGTGAATCGAATTTCTTTCATTCTTTTTGAGATCTTTCAACATTTTCATTCTTGAGAAGATCAAAAATGTCCTTATAAGTCAAATTTGCCTGCCTTAATCCTGCAATTCTGTTTTTTGCTTTCTCATGAAGATGTTTTCCTTTTTTTCTGGGTGTCATTTTAAATTAGAAAATATTATATGATGTAATATTATTAATCTGAAAAATAAAAATATATTCCCTTATTACTGCAAAAACACGTCATATCTATTTTTTGTTATATTATCTTTTTTGAGCAGGAGTGTGTGTATATATATATATATATATATATATATATATATATATATATATATTTCTGTCCTGTAAAATATTATGAGACCAATGTAGTGAATATCTGTCTCTCTATCCATATATATATCAACAAGCAGTATTTAGAAAAATAGTATGACAAATTGGGAAAAAGTTTTTGTGACACATTTCATTCATTAGAATTCATTCTAAATATATATATATATAACAGCTGGCCACACGTATTTGAGGATATCCATCTACTAGGGCAGCTACCCAATCCCTATTGCCGACTCTCACTCTGCCACATTTGTGTTTCTTCAACACCCACAGAGCCAACCTGTGGTTTATACTGCAACTATGCTGAGCAGACCTTAGTTACAGTTTCTGGGGGAGAGTATGTTATCTAAAATGAACAACAATCTGAACAGCACACTCAAAACCCTGGTCACAATGACTTTTATCTACAAACAAAAGTGTTGAAAAGAAAAATAATCTAGATGGAAGATTAAAAAAAAAAAGAATGTAAAACTCCAAGTCACACGAACATAAATTTAGTCCAATGAAATCCTAAAGGACACATCACAAGAAAACTTTTCCCACTTTGTCATACATATTTCCCCAATATTGCTCTTGATATATAAAAATATGTATAATTATCTGAGAGCATACCTTAAAACTATATTTTTATCTTATATATATATATATATATATATAGAGAGAGAGAGAGAGAGACTGTTTTATGTACGTGGGTATTTTTACTAGGAATATATTTTGACACAGTTTAAAGTTGGTGGAGCAAAAACAGAATATATTTGAGGTTATGAAAAGCTGAAAGTAGAAGGAAGCAGATTTTACACTTAAAAAATGGTGTCAAATTTTTTTTTCACTTTTTATGTCCCCACCCACCTATGAGGAGATATTATATAAATTTCACCAGAATGATTCACCATTTCCAAAGAAAGCTGCTCAGATCTTTTTCAGATCGGTTTTAAAAGATTTGTCTTTCATGTCATAATCCAGTTCTTGGCATCATGTCCCTAACCCTTGAGCATATTGTCACTCACTGACAGACATGATGGTATCATTTGAATAATGTTTGCTTTTCTTAAGGTTTTCAAAATCTGAGATTTTTTTTTTTCAGTTATTTTTCTGTTTCATTTTACAATGTAGACAATGAATGAAATTTGTGTTACTCCAAAATCCACTGGAAATGATAAAGTAAAGAATACAGCTGGGTCCTTTCAAAATTAAACAAAAATATTTTTTTTCTTCATTAATGTTGTCACTTCAGTTTATTAACTATATTACTGTAGGATGTAAGCAATTACTGCTTTCCACAAATTTGTGGGTCAAAGGTGTTGTCTGCCTCCTAACTATTCCTCTGCCATCCATTGACACAAGCTCATTCAGTGGGTAACCCAATATTTCCATTTTGCCCTTCTTGCCTTTAATATGCCCTGTGAGTATTAAATTCTCCAAGCCCTCTTTCCTACTTATGTATTCTAGATTTGTCAACCCTCTTCATAAGTGATCGTTTTGTTTCCAGAAAAATTGCTTGTTGTTAGCATATTTAATCTCAGTATTCTTCTGTGGAGCAATATCTCCTTTGCCTAAAGTCTCTGCAAAATCTGTGAGAAAATTGTCTATCATTCTTTACTATATAGGAGAATTGATATTACATAGCTGTTCAACACTCGTCTCTTTGTTTCTAATGATATTTTCCTGTTTCTTAACCCTAGAACACTTACCATCAATTAAAGTTACACCACTACTAACCATGGGTATATCATACATGATTTTGAAAATATCAAAAAAAATATTAAATATAAATCTTTATTTGAAATATTTTACATGTAGGCACCTCAAACTTTGTACTTTGAGTTAACATTAATAGGAACTGAAAAACATTATTTAGGTAAGAAAATCAGGTACTGAAAATTGTAATTAAAAACAGGAAAATTTGCAATGGGTACTATATACCCATGGTTAGTATTCTAGGGTTAATACTTGGTTCGGCTTTTGGAAGTTTGGAAGGTCTCTTTCACTCTTTCAATGTGCTTTTGACATCACATTTTCCATCTTCTGTCAAAACGCTTTGCAAATACTTAAATTTCTCTATTTGCCTGATATTGTTGTCTCCAATTTGTAGTTTACATCTTGAGCTTTTTCTCTTGATGACAACAATACGTTCTCTCTTCTTACAGTTGATGATTAGTCTATACTATCCACTTTCCCTTAGTACCTTGTCTAGAAGTTCCTGCATATTTTGCTTTCTGTATCTACCATCAACACAGTATCATCTCACATTGTTCCTTGATCTCCAAGGATGTCGTCACTGTAAAGGTTACATAAATCCAATGAGAATCACTATCATTATTATCATGAGCATTAAGAATATGATAATTATATTTATCATATTCTTAATCTATAAGCATTATGATACTTAAAATGATCAGCATTTTTTTTACATTATCTTTTTGTTAATTATCATCATTCTAGCAACTTTACCGTCTTAAGATTTGGTCAGTCTGCAGATTTTATATTAGAAAAAAAATTGCATCTCAATTTTGGCATTATCTGAATTTGCATCAGTGTCATTTCTCATCTTGTGTGGATGCACAATGAAATTCTCAAGACCTGCTTGCTTCTGTAATTCTTCCAGACACTATGTTTGTTGATGCCCCTGGAAAAAGATTGGGAAAATTGATGGACTTTTATTTAACTTTGTTATACACATCTGTTGTTGTTACTGTTTGCTCTTCAGTCCATTTTCTTTTTCTTTCCCCTTCCTCAGACCTTCTATACTCTTCAAGATTTTACAAGGAATTTCTTTACATGGACATTATAATTTACATACACTGAACATTTAGATATATTTATATACATGTATATGATTGTGCATATATATATATATATATATATATATATATATATATATATAAGAAAGACATTACACATTTAAATTTGAATTAGAGAACATTAAAAAATATTTGAAAATCACTCAATGTTAAGGAAATGAAAGTAAACCATGATGGACTCTAAGTGGTGTAAATTTTTGTTTTGTTTTGAATTAGTATTATTGTTGTTCTTATATATATATATACAGTATGTTTGTGAGTGCAGAAGTGTATAGGTTAAAACTGATATAAGTTTTCTGTATCTTTTTTCCCAACTGTCTTTGTGATTTTTACTAGCTTTTCCTTTCTTTCACACTCTCCTCCTCCTCTCTCTATTTCTCTTTCTCTCTCTCCATATATATATATATATATATATATATATATAATGAAATAATTGAACTTGTAGATTTTCAGTGGGATAAGTGTTGCTGCTGTGCTTTCTGTAGCAATTAAGTTTTATGATATTTATAAATATGTATTAGTAGCCACAGGTCCACTTGGCTATGGATTTAGAGTTGTCTTTCTCATAGACTGGTTGCCAATCAAGGCTAAAGAATTCAATATGCTGTGCTGTTATCAGCCAGCTAGTTGATAGAACAGTCGGATTATCTAAGATATGTATATATACTTTTAACCAACACATACTTTTATGTATACATGTACGTCTCTGTCTCAAAATACTTATATATTAAGCAGTGACTTTTGTGCAAAGGGAATCATTTCAAGAGGATGTACATTGGTTGTACCAAGGATATTTTTAGAAAGTAGTTTTTTAGCCATGCTGCCTTCTTTGGGCTGGAGGTCCACAGTGGTGAGACTTGTGAATTGTATTTGTTGGCTTAGAGAGATATATGGCAGAAATCCATGTGTAAAGTGAGGTATAATAAGAAAGGTGAAAACAGGCAGAGTCTGTAGCAACTGCTGTCGATTATGTCAAAAGAAGTTGGCTATTGCTACATATCCCAGTAGAGATGTGATACTGAATGAGAGAACTGAGATTTTGTCAAAGTGCAGGCATTTAAGTAAATATCTTTTGGGTATGTATGAACCCAGATGAGTGCAATAAATAAATGTTTCCCCCGCTTCTTGCATCCCCCTTTTCCTCCTCACCCCTTTTTTCTTTTCCCCTCCCCCTTACATCTTTCATTCTCTTATTCTGTGGTCATTGGTGGAATATACTAGATTGTTCATCCTTCCGCTTGCCTGAGGAGACCATGCAGTCAAAACCCATGTAGCAAGGTAGACTGCTTTTTAGTGTTTTCATAAAATATATATATATATATATATATATATATATATATATATATATGTTTTTTAAGCATTTCACCTCCAAGCATGGTGGAAGTGCCAATAGCATGCAAGGGCTTACAGAGAGTGGGGGCAAGAGTAAAGAGGTGTGATAGAGGAAAGGATGAAGAGAAGGACAGGGAATAGATCAAGGCATCTGAAGATGTTAATTGACATTGCATTTGAATAATTGGAAATTATAGCTATCAGGGAAGCAAGTAAGAGGAAGGGAGTTCCACAGATAGGAAGTGTGAGACATGAAGCTATTGGATTAGAAGAGACGGCTACATGTAATAGTTTCGATAGTGAAAGGGTGGGACTGAGATGCCAACCAAGTAGCACACTTAACTTCATGCAGTTTGGGAACCAGCATAAGTAGCTTATCAGAAAAGTTACCGTGAAAGTATTTGTAGAAAAGACAGAGGGAAGCGACAACATGTCTATGAGAAAATGACTGTAAATGAGATGCCAGATCAGGACCAATCACATTGCATATCTATCTCTGGATTTTGTTGAGGACCTTGAGACAAACAGTGGGGGCTCCAGACCCTATATGGCAGCAGTATTCCATGCAAGGGTGAATGGCTGATTTATACATTTGAAGGATGGATTCAGGCAAGAAAAATTTCTGGTGTGCTGCATAGAACCGACTTTTCTTGCAGTAGATGAAGATATATGTATATATATATGAAATGGACGAAGTCCAACAATTATTTTTTAAGACAATCGGTTATAGGCACGTCAGGCTATATGACGGTTCCATATAGGATACAGGTTCGATTCCAGTTGGAGGACAAATATTTTCTATGAAAATTTCTCAGACATTCAAGCCAGTAAATGTTGTTAATACTGTTTATTATAAACAGAACATTTACTTAAATATTTGTATCTATAAAAAGAATGTATAAACATATATATATATATATATATATAATATATATATATAATTAGAAAAAGAAAGTCATAATTAAAGAAATATTTACATTGATAGAATTACTTACAGGTTGCTTATATTATGTTTTTTTCTGAAATATTTAGGAAATTTGATGATGGAAATAATGACTGACCCTAACACCAAGAATTCTAATAATTCTTTTGATCCTTTGAATTATCATCTTAGACTTTTTGGCAAAGTACTCGAGGTTCTAATCAACTCCAAGTTATTTAAACATCTGAATTTGCCTATCAACATTTAGATATTCTTGCAGTTCTCTGCCTACTTGATGCCATTTTGGTCTTATATTCAAAACCTTAGGTAAAAGCAATCTTTCACTATCAAAATTTCACACACACTTGTAATTTGCTATTCTAGTCATGCCTCTTCATTTTATAACATCTGTGTCTTTTCTATGAATATTTTCATGGCAATTGTTTTAATGAGTTTTTCTCTTTGGCTCTCAACTGCATAAATTCAAATGTACACTTAAATTCATGCAAATTCATTACTAGATTTGAAACTTGGTCTCATTTACTGTTGAAATAGGTCGATGAAACCAAATGTTCTATTTTAATAGTTTATTTTCTTCACCTCATTTGTAGAACTCTTCCAATTTCTTGCTTACATGCCAACTACAATCTATAAAAATTTAAATGCAACATTGACTGCCATCTTCTCTCTTTCTGGAATCTGTTTTATTGTCCTTTCTCCTCACTAATGTCTTCTCATTTTCGTTTACTTTCATTAACTTGCATTTCCATGACATTATCACTTTTGCTTCAAGTGAAATGATTAAGAAAAAACATCTCTTTTAGTGTCATTTCTTTATATACATATTTATATTTATATGTATTTATATTTATATTTATATATGTATTTATATACATATCTACAATTACAAAAATAGCATAAAAAGATCTTTCTACATTTGTTTCACTCCACGACTTTTGAGTAAAACCTTGTTAGTGGGTGGGGCTGTTTATATTCCTCACCCTGTACACATCAGCATCTATAAATAAATGTACCCTTTCCTTACTTCATAAATAAAGTGTTCACCTCTGATAAAAAAAGCGATGGGCATATCAGAGTAGAAACATTGTGTAGAAACTCACAATTGACAATTCAAGCAATGATGATTGAAAGTGGTAAGCATGTAGGTTTTTTTTATTTGATTGTTTTTTAATATTTTCCTAATCTACGAAATTTAATTTACTCTCCCTGCTGTAAATTGGGCAAATTATCTGGAAAATGGCTTCATACCACAGTTTTATTTTTCATTTATTAAGGAGATCATTTTTGCTTGTTGGTGTAGAATTTTTGTTTTTAACAGGAAAATCAAGATAGGAAAAGAAAGAAAAAAAATAACAAAAGCAGAAATTAAAATAAACAGACATTTTTAAATTTACAAAAGAATAATTTTTGAAAAAAAGAAGAGAAATTAAAAAAAAAATGTAAATAAAAGAACAGCTGAAAATAAAGAAGAACTGAACAAAAATTGAAAAACTATTTTGAAAGAATTTTGAAATGGAAGTTCAAAGTCTTTGCCATGTGAAACAGAAGTCTGAATTGGAAAAAAGGAAAGACAGATAAAATGGATAGTCTTCCATGGGAAAACAAAGAAAATATATAAAATATTCTTACAGAGGCAGAAGCAAAATGGTAATGCCAAACCAGCAGAGACATTGGCAAGAGTCCAGGGTACATATCAATCTGACAACATCTGCAGAGACATGCACATATATACATACACATGCAATGCACAGAGAGAAAGATGTGTTTTAGTATGTGAATATACCTATCTATCTATGCAAATTAGTGGTTAAGAGCTCTCATTATGCAAATTTAGTTTTAAAATTCTGTCTGCCATTTTCCCCTGAAGACATAATCATTCAACGTTTCCTTCCTTGTATTATACAAATTAATCAAACAAAAAAATAAGTGAAAACCAAATACCAAAGTTAGTGAAACTTATAAAATTTTCTGTGATTCTTGTAAGAATTTTCATGAAATTGAAGATTATATTGAATTGGATATTTATAATCAGGAAGTTGATAATGATCATAAAAGAATATGATAGTGTCATTATTCTTTTGAAAGTAGTAAAGTTCAAAAAATCTTCTTCTTCCTCAGGATATGGGCAATTATGGCTCTCCACAATTTCCTCTCCTTTGTCAGTCCTAGGTATGACGATAAACTACATTCACCTCTGATCAGGAGAATAGAGGTTTTGAGGGGTGTAGGACCATCTTTTAATTGCTGTTGTTCCAAGGTTCACCCTGACCCAGTGTGGTAGCACCTGTTAGGGTCCCAGTTATGGGCAAATAGTGAAGTCAAAAACAAAAATGAGCAGTACATTTTTATAATAATATTAATAACAATACCTTTTTATATCAAAATGACAATCATTTCAACTGTAAAAAAAATATAAAAACACATTTTTAAAGTAAAATTACCAACAATACATTTTATGATCTACAAACTATAAATGTAATAAAGATACCTTTATTCTGACAGTATAACCCATAGAGGTGTTGATATGACAGTAAACAAAATTAGTCATCAGCCAACCTCTCCTTTGTTGCTCTTAGTACAGTTTGTTTTTATGCTATCTGTCATATATGAATGAAAAGTGTCACTGCTGACACCAGAGTTTGAACTTGAATCTCTAGACAATGAAAATGTAGACCACCATTTACTATAAATAGAGAGATCATGCCACTGACTGGACGGTTACAGTTACATGTTGACTATTGTGTTAACTCGGACATTAAAGTTGAGTGTCCCATGTTTCAAGACAAATTAGTCCTTTTCTTAGCTGCTCTAGGCATTCGTGTATAAGTAATCAATAATCTTTCTGTTGACTCTTTACTTCTTTACTGTTAATCTATTTTAACTGTGTTTAGTAATTAAATACTTTATTGTTTTACATGGAAGTCTTTCTCTTATTACTTGTATTATGTACATGTGATGGATTACAAAACTCTCCTAACGCCTGTTCTTCCAACCATTTACACAAGTTTGAAAGGTAGGTTATTAACTGCTGTCCTCTGTCCCTTCATGTCCTGTCAGTGTCAAATTTTCTAAGCCTTCTTTCCTCATTATGTGACCTTTTTATTTCAACTTTCTCTTTCTGAGATTAAATATAAGTGTCCTTTTCATTTCCATTTTCTCTGAAACTTCATTGTTTCTCACATGTTTCGTCCATAATATTCTCTGCACCTTTCTGTAGAACCACATTTCTGTTACCTCAAGATTTTGTTTTAAGCTGTGATGAGACTGTCCAGCACTCACCAATCTGACAGAACAGTTAAGTATTCTTTTCTTTGTTTCTAATGAAATTATGCTCAGCACTAGAAAGTGTAGGAAGTTGTGGAGAGTTATGATTGCCCACATCCTGAAAAGACAAGCTGCATAAAAGAAGAATTACAATGGCTTTATAGAAATCGAAATACTGCATCAAGATATCATTCAGATTTTGCAATCAATTTGAATTTTTTTTAAATTTCCTGGAGGCGATTATGACTCTCCACATCTTCCTTTTCAGTATGATCTGTGAATAATACACATTAGAGTGGTTTCCTGTTGTTTAGTTCATGATTTTGAATTTAGAGAAAACCTTCTCTCTAGTCCAGTCTAACATGATACTTAACACAAAATTGGTGGGGGGTTGGGAGGAGAGATGCATTTATACCTTTTCTGAGGTCATTAATACAAAAGTAGCAAAAACTGATTAAGCTCAAATTTGAAATTATTTTTCATTTTCTGTACCAATAACCACTTATGGTAGCTGCATATCTAGAAAATTACAAAAAGAAATAAAAAAACACATTCTATTAAAGAAACAGAGAAGACAACCAAGATATATTTATACTATTTACAATGTTTGGACTGTTGTTCTCATCTTTATTGTCACATCCCCAACATTTCAACCATCGTATTCTCTAGTCTTCTTCAGATGATATACTTGGAATTTCAAACCAAGCCCTTTATTTTGTCACCAAGGACACATGGCCCAGTGGATGAAAGTGTTGGTTGAACTAATCCAGTGACTTGACCCAAAGTGTTGTGAGTTCAATACCTGGCCTCAGCAGAGGTGAATAAAAACTGAGAGAGTTGAGTTACTAAAGGAAAATAACTGAAATTGAGATATCCTGAAAAGGCATGCATGTGGAACTAGAACAATCTACCCCCATGGACTAAATAAAGGGTTTTGTTTGAAATTCTAATGTATATCAACTCTAGAAGGCTGGAGTGTACAAATGCCAAAATGAGTTCAATTACCTGGCCTGCTGTTGCTAGGTATTGAACTCACAGCACTTTGGGTCAAGTCACTGGATTACTTAAACCAACGCTTTTATCCACTGGGCCATGTGTCCTTGGTGACTAAATAAAGGGCTTGGTTTGAAATTCCAAGTATATCATCTGAAGAAGACTAGAGTATACGATGGTTGAAACATTGTGAATATGACAATAAAGATGAGGACAAAAGTCTGAACAATGTAAATAATGTAAATAGTTACAATACCTCATCTCAGAAATATAGACAAACCAAGATATATGTTTCTTGGTTTGAGATGGAGGTTGTTCTCATTTGGTCCATGTCTACCTATTTCAGTTCATATGATTGCTGACTTTTTTTGGATTTATAGTGTTGATGTCTTTCATGTTTATTTCTCAGTCATTGTCGTTCTAATCATTTCAAGCCTAATCAGTTCATTTGATCTCATCCTGACTGTCTCGATCTGTTCATCTTCCCAACTCTCTCATTGATATCATTCTATTCATTACATATCCTAGTTTATTCCTATCTATAAACTAGCATCTTTAGATTCAATTGCCTGTGGGGTGGCTGGGATAGTTGTGCTTCCATAATTTTTAATCTTTGGTAAATTTAATAGTATACTCTCACTCACCATGTGGAATGCCAAGCGTTTAATGCATTAATGTTTTTATAAATCCTGTCATTGTATGAATTTCTATCTTCCTTTATATCTAAATATACAAACACATGGACATGCACACACATTTGTGTATCCAGACAAATTACATCTCATAATTAAAGACTAATTTTAAAAACTTCAGATGTTAAATATATAATTGAGTCTATTGATTGAAATGATTAAAAGATGAGGTTACAATCAATAATTTTATATCTTGTCAACTGACTTTTGCTTTAAAGTTAATACAGAATATAATTTTGTTTATCTTAGATATAACGAATATTTTAATTGCTTCACCATGGTTTTTAAAAAAGTTAATTAAATTTGTTTAAAAGTTCAGATTGATTGTGTACTTGCATCTCTTTGTACCTGGATGCTATCAAAGTTCTGTTAAAAATAGGCAAAAGGCATTGCCAGTAAAGCCACTCTGGATGATAATTCTTCTACCATCAAACACATGGACAACATTTTTTGACAATCTTGGCTTCAGTCACCAACCACTATAATGTAGCTTCTCTGTACCTTTCATATAAATACTTTCATGATAATCGTTCTGATGAGATTTCCGCTTTGGTATATTGACTTCATTAAGTGCAGTACTAGATTGTCAAGTAGGTCTTTTAATTTCCCTGTTAAAATTGCTTGATGCAAATGTAAGTTCTATGCTTATAATCTCTAATCCCACACTTCTCACTTGTGGAACTTTCTTCTGGCTTCTTGCTTTCCTGTCAACTTTGATCTTAAAAAATTTAAATGTGATGCCAGTCATCATCATCTGCCTCCTTGAATCTTGTCTTACTGTCCTCTCTCAGTTTCTTTGACTCTCAGTAACCCCTTCTATTTTAGTGGCTTTATTGCCTTGCTTGGGATGAAATGATTAAAAAAAGATCTCATTTTTGATCAGTCCCTTAAAAAAAACATTGTCATAGTGAGGTCCATCAAGATTTGTGAATGATATTTTAAATAATCTGTACTCATTGATCTCTTGTTTATTTATGGAATTTCCACAACACATCGTTTCAATTGAGCTTCCATCTGTTCTTGATGAAAGGAACTGACCAAAATGTTGTGAATGAAAGATTTCAAGATTTCCTGTAGCTGGCTTATTGTTTCTACAATTTTCTGAATATTATTTACAATACTTTTATTAAGTCATCATCTTTTTTTTTTGTTATCACAATGTTTCAACTGCTATCTTCTCTCTCATTAATTCCTGTTCTGTTTTTTTTTCTTTTAATAATTTTTTTTCTTTTTTCTTATATTGTTTCACACTCAGTGATCTTTGCATCTTAGTGGATCTATTGCCTTGTTTGAGGTGAAATGATTAAAAAATATAGTAAAAATTTTAGTATACATCATGAGAAAAGAAGGTATGGAGCATTTAAGTGTCACAAGGCATATAGAATGCAAGAGAAGCAGAGGAAATGAAGCAGAGTGTGACAAGCTTGAGTAAATGGATGAATTAACAAATGGCGGCAAGAGAAAGGGTAGTCATAAAGTTCTTCATTTCAGGACTTGTAAAAATAATGTGCAGGTGAAAGAATTCTACAGCCCCAAAATTATCACAATGTTTCGGACATTATCTTCTCTCTCCTTAATTCCTGTTCTGTTTTTTTTTTTTTTTGGATATTTTTGAGTATGTTGGCTATATATATATATATATATATATATATATATATATATATAGTACATAATAAAATCCAAGATCACCTCATATCTAAAGGCACTTAGGAATAGCAGGAGATACTTTTCATAATATGAGCTATGTATTAAAGGATAAAATACAGAAACCAAGAAGATTGCTAGACTCCTATACAATGTCTAATCTCTTATATCGCAGTGAATGCTGGAAAATAGCAAAGAAAGAAATGACAGATATGAAACAAATGAGTTTTGAGAATACCATGGAAAAATAATGCTAGACATTAGCAAATTTTAAGAACATTAACTGCTAATAAATTTCTGCTACCAATCAGAAAGAGACTTTATGAATTTAAGCACAGTACAAGATTGGCAGCTAGGTCTCATCATCTTACAGTTGAAATTGCTTGATGTAACCATTCTATGCATATTGTTTCTTCTTTTGCACTTCTCATTTGTGAAACTTTATTCTGATTTCTTGTTTTCCAATCAACTTTGATCTTCAAAAATTTAAGTCATCAACATCTGCCTCCTTGAATCCTCTTTTGGTTTCTTTGACTCTCATTAACCCCTTCTCTTTTAGTGGCTTTATCACCTTGCTTGAGGTGAAAAGAATAAAAAAAATAATCTCAATTTTGATCAGTCCCTTAAAAAAACATTGTCATAGTGAGGTCCATCAAGATTTGTGAATGATATTTTAAATAATCTGTACTCATTGATCTCTTGTATATTTATGGAATTTCCACAACACATCGTTTCAATTGAGCTTCCACCTGTACTTGATGAGTGGGACTGGCCAAAATGTTGGGTATTAAAGATTTTAAGACTTCCTGTAGCTGGCTTATTGTTTGTACAATTTTCTCTGTTTTAATAGCTCTCCTGTACTATCTCTTACATTTTGTTATCTCATCCACTCAGAAATATGTATTTTTCTACAGATTTTTAAATTTATTTTATCATCTCATTAGGATTCCTAATACTATGATGGACTAAGATTTTCTTAAATTTAATCCAATGATGCTTTTCAAAATCCAGTATGTACCATCATCAACAACCAGTTTTTCTTCCAAATAAGAATGCTTTTTCTTTTGACCCAACCAAGAAACTTTTCAGCATTTTCAGAGAAATTTGAAGATCTTTAATATTAGAATTATAGATAGTCAAAGTCACAATTTGTTATATTTTTGAACATGAAGAAATTAATTTTAATTAGAAAATTAAACTTATTTGACTATTAATCATATTTACTTATCTAGAAATATAATCTTTCAGCATTCAACAAGAATTCAATCATTTTTATAATTTATGAATGGAATATAAAATCTGAGTGTTATTGACACAATTTTGCAAATAGATGTTTCATGAGCGCTCATTCCATGCAGTCTGTTCACTGATATAGATGTGGTTTGCACTTTCCCCAGATAAGTTACAAGTTAGCCATTGAACTAAACTGCTGAAGGGGTATGGTGGAACTGAGAATTTGCTGAATGGAAGTGATACCATTTCCCAGAGGACATGATAACTCATCTATGACATTCTAGAGTGATATTAAAAATTGTTTGACAGAAAGTTTTATTCATAACTATTTATATTGGTCATATTCCTGTTGCCATATTCACAACATTTCGGCCATTGTATACTCTGACCTTCTTCAGGTGATATATGTTGGAATTTCAAACCAAACTCTTTATTTAGTCCACAGGTGTAGACTATTCTAATTCCATGGGTCATGCTTTTTTTGGATATCTTAGTATCGGTTAATATCCATTAGTAACCAGGCCATGTTTCCTTCATTATCAGTAGGATAGACTTTTGGGCCTTATAAGCCTAATGTCCTAGTAATCATTTTTTTTATCAGAGCTCATATTGGAATGTTTTTGTTATTGTTGTTTCTCTCTAGCTTTCTCTATTACTGCTTTTCATATTGTATTCATGTCTATGTTTGGCCAGCTTAGGAGATTTTTATAGCTTAGCATATGAGCTGATTCCTTAAATTTTTATATTTATCAATAAACTTCTCTGTCTATTATTACATCTTCATCCCTCAGAGGGCAGTGATCTCTCATTTCCCTCTATATATGGTCAGCCATGACTGATTTTTCTATTTCTCCTTGTGTTATGGACTTATGGTGTTCCTGTAGCCCTTATCTTTAGTGGGTGGATAGTTTCTCTTTTATATTTCTTGCCCAGCTGCGTGAGATGGCATACACAGTTGCAATCTGATAAATAAAGTTACATTATACAACTTTAAAACATGGATTGAAAACTCAAATATTTTCTGAGATTACTATTTACATTATTCAGACTATTGTCCTTATCTTTGTTGCCATATTTAGCACAATGTTTCAGCTGTTGTATGCTCCGGCCTTCTTCAGATGATTGGAATGTCGAACTGAACCCTTTATTTTGCTCACTGGGGTAGACTGTTCTAGTTACATGTGTCATATTTAATGGATGTTAGTTATCAGTTATCCCCTGTTAATTTCCCTCTGAAAGTTCTCCACTGCCTTAACCAGGTATTGAACTCACACTCTTGAGGTAGATTGTTCTAATCCATGTCTTTTTTGGCTATTTCAGTTAATTCCTTGTAGTAACTCAACTCTCTGTTCCCTCTGCTCTGGCCAGGTATTGAACTCACAACTCTTTGGGTCAAGTCACTTTTTGAATTGCATTCAATCAACACTTTTATCCATATGTCCTTGGAGACGTTAGTGAGTGAATTGTTGGGACTTATAAACCTAATGTCTCATTAACCATTTTTATCAGAGCTCATATTGGAATGTTTTTTTTATTGTTGTTTCTCTCTAGCTTTCTCTATTACTGCTTTTCATATTGTATTCATGTCTAGGTTTGGCCAGCTTAGGAGTTTTTATGGACTAGCAAATATAAAAGTGTTGGTTGAGTAATTTAAAAAGTGATGTTCCCTGTCTATTATTTCTACCTCATTCCACAGGAGGTGGTGATCTCCCTTTTCCCTCCATATATGGTCAGCAAATGGATAAAAGTGTTGCTTGAGTGATCCTAAAAGTGACTTGATGTAAAGAGTTGTGAGTTCAATCCCTGGCCACAGTAAAGGAAACAAACACTTGGAGTGTTGAGTTACTAAAGGCATGCCATGTGGAATTAGAACGATCTACCCCACATGGATTAAATAAAGCGTTCAGTCTAAATTTTAATGTATATCACCTGAAGAAGGTCAGAGTGTACAATTGTCGAAACATTGTGAATATGGCAATAAAGATGAGGACAAGAGTCTGAATGATGTAAATAGTGTAAACAGTTACAATAACTCATCTCAGAAATATAGACAAGGGTTTGGTTCAATCTCCAATGTATATCACCTAAATAAGACCGAAAAACAGTCAAAAAATTGTGAATATAATGATAAAGATAAAGGTGACTGTCTGAATCATGTAAATACTGTAATATTTACTATATAGACAGGTTTTATTTTACTGATGATAATTACAGATTTTTGTAATCTCAATGTTCTTATGCTTATCTGCTTTGTTTTAAGATAAATGTCTTTGGATGAGATTTTGGGGGATTTTCTTTTTTCTGTAGTTTTGGTGAGAATAAAAGATAGTTTAGTTGCTCATTATGAGGAGTGATTTTATTAATTTTCATGCAGGTTAGATTTATTCTAACTCATATGGAAATTAATCAAAATTACTCATCATAATGACAGCATCAAGAGCAAGGCCAGGGAGAAAACTCTTATTTCTAAGACTTGATGTGATGTTATTAAGTTGCCTTATAAAATGCTGGCTACAAGTGTTCACACTTAATGAGAGCTTTTAAGGCTCATGATTGTGAAGATATGGCTAGAGATGCATTACAACATTGCAATTAAGATAGAATGTGATTCTGGCAAATATATATTACCATGAAGGTTGACTAAAACATTAAGAAAAAGAATTCATGAGTATGAGTTGGGGCATGATGTTTGTTTTTTGGAAGTTGCTTTATGGTATATGTTTATCTTGGAAGCTATACAAATATTGTCAGTCTATCAGAAATGTGTTGTAGCATACCTACAGACTATAATGGCTATGTCACTAAATACAGTAGTAAATACTGTATGTTGGTCTGCAGTTGGAGATTCATTGTGGAATTCACTTGACTCACTTCTAGCAGTTGACTACTACTTCGACACATTGTTGGTGAATCTTATGTGTGTTGTTCTTGTCCTAAGTATTATTGTTCATTACCAACCTTTGTGTGATTAATCTGTTCAGTAACCTTCCCAAGTTTACAACACAGATGAATCTAAAAGATGTGTTTATATAGATTAAAAAAAACATAAGCCATAGAAATCAAGAGGGAATCCAATGTTTGCCATTATATTGTAGTATATGATTTGCATCAGGAAATACCAAAGAAGATTTAAAGTGAATTAATGCTGATAAAAGGACCCTTTGTTCTAAAAGTTGTTGATCTTTGGTGATCCCAATTTCTCCTGGGCTAAGAGATTCCAAAGTAGGTTTTGTATTCACTCATTCTCAAACCAGAGCATTGGAGGTACCTGATGCATCAGTGGGTTGATCTGAAATGTAACTGCATAGCTACCAGGTATTGAATTGGTTCTCAAAGAATGTGAGTAGCTGCTCCCAACATGTAAAGAGTTTAGGATGTACACATGCAAGACAATCAGAAGACAGAAAGTTATAGAAGCACCCTGCCCAAGTGTGGAAAAAAAAAAAAAAAAAAAAAAAACAGACTTTCTCACATCTTCACATGAAAAACATCAGCATTAGCATGTAAGTCCCCAAAGCCAGACATACTCACACTGATATTAATTGATTGATTTGGTTTCTATGGCTTATCAACCCATTGCAGATTATTTAATGCCAGAAAATATTTTGAAATTGTAAGAAATTTTTTGGAGATAATAATGGTTTAATGATACAAGTTTTATTAATTAATCCATAGCTGGGGGAAGAAGAGGTTGATTCATACTTTTTCCAAGGGTATTTGCATCTAAATTAATATAATAGACCCAATGGGGATTGGAACTTGGCTTTCTGATTAACAATTTTGAGCCATTATCCATTACACCACCCACAGATCTAAGCTTACACTACTTGGTATTCCCAAACACACATCCAAGTAGTCACCCATCTAAATATTGACCAGGTTTGACACTGCTTAACTTCAATTATTGTACAAGAAATGCTGTTTCAAGATGATGTGGCCATGTAGTGAAAGAGATAATCAGCTACCTCAAAAAAGAGTCTGTGTTTTGTGTGTGATCTGCTGAAAAAAAATTACCAAAAAGTAGTTAGCAAAAATCTACTTTAAGGACCAGAATTTATGCTAATGTTCTTCCTTCCCCTGAATGGTGTGGACAATCAGAAAGATCTCTCGATGAACAAAAGCCATTGTTTTTTGCTTATGTGAGAGATGAGATTTTCTGAGCTTGGTGTACGAACATGCATTTTTGCTGGTGAGAAGTGAAGGTTGTATTTGTGACCCCCATTTTGTTGTTTCTTCGGTGCCTGTTGGACTGCTACGATGGACTATCATTTTAACTGTGATTTGGCTACAAGTGTTGCAGTCAAGAGACAGAAGAAATCTATTGAAGACATTTGTTGCTACTATAAGATGACAGTTTTCTTTTTTTTTTCTGTTTCTTCTTTTTCTTTTTTTTTACAACCACAGGACATTAATTGACAAAATTCACAAGTAAATAAGCAATAATTTGATGTATAAAACATTTAGCCACTTCTTAGTCTTTAGAAGGATAAGATCACAATATTTATGAAAGAGAATTTTGGAGTGTCAAACCCAAACTTTGTTACAGAGGATTGTTTGTTTTGAGTTGCCGGAGATCAAAAGGAAAAGTCATTATGGATGTTATTAGATATCAATAATGTCAACTTGGACAATGTGAAATTGTTCAACATAGAGTGTTGTTAAAATAGTGTGTAGGTTTTTCATGAACTATTGCAGGAGAATATACATGGTCAGTTGTTTCACAGATGAAGAAGAGACTTGATATGCCAAAAATGTGGTTCTACAGAAGGATGCTGAGAATACCATGGACCATGTGAGCAGTGACAAAATTTTAGAGAAAATGGAAAAAAAAAAGCACACTTATAGTTGAAATTTCTTGGGCACATAAAGAGGAAAGAAGGCTTGGAAAATTTAATACTTACAGAACATATTGAAAGTAAGTTTGACAGAGGAAAACAACACATAATCTACTTAGAAAGCTTCAGTAAATGAATATAAAAGCAAGATTTAGGAGAGATAACAAAAAGACTATTTATTAAGAGCAACAAAGGTCAGGAAATTGTAGAGAGTCATGATCACCTACATCCTAAATAGACATGGCACATAGAAGTAGTAATTGCAATTATTGGTACAATGTTTCGCTTCATTCATTTTCATTTCTTTGCATATATAATAAAACTCCTGTGCTCATGAAAATATTTGGAACTTAAATGTGCAGATTAGTCTCATACTGAGATATTAGCCCAATCTCTACTTTTAAGCAATAAATAATTGTTCCTCTGTTTCCCTGACTGCAAACTCTGTTGGATGTTTCATTATAAAGTACTTCAGTATTTTTGCTACATTACAGTAACACCAAATCAAATACTATTGTGTTCATCTGCCTTACTTTTTTTGGACACAAGTTTTTATTGGTGTGTTGATGGAATGACAGTGACTCCAGAAAATATACATTATGTTCTTCAAAATGTCTTCAGAGTCGCATTTCTCAAGGGACAGGAACAGTTGAAGAAAAGGACTGTTGGTGAAAAACTTTGTTTTACGTTTACTGAAAAAAAAAAAAGCATTCAATTTATCAAAAGACATGCCATCGATTTCATGTTATTCTTGATGTCAGTCAAGTACTTTCATGTTAAAATATGAATAGTGCTGAGGTAAAAAATGGTTTGAAGAGAAAGGTTAGTCAGTCTACTCATCTCTCTCTCTCTCTCTCTCTATATATATATATATATATATATATATATAAAATTGGACACTGAGCTCAACATCAAGCAACAACAGTCTGTTTCATGCTGCGGTGTAATCTTCAGGACATGAAAGAGATTGACATTACTTGATGTTAACCTCAGTATCTATTTTTATATTTATATACACTCTATTTCTGATTCAATGTAACCCATTTATAGAGACTACCTTAAAACTATAATTTTAGCATATATATATATATATATATATATATATATATATATATAAATAAAACATTGGAAAATCTGACTTGCAGTTGCATGAAAATTGCAGAGACAAACACATCTACACCAAAAAAACAACACCCTGTCCAGTAGCAAAAGCTGCTGGTGGCACCAGGGGTGGTAGTACTGTCTTAGCCACCAAAACTGTGTTACTTTTCCTGGTTGTTACATGTGCATTCATATATATATATATATATATATATATATATCCATCCAAGTAGGATGAGAATGAATAGAGTACAATTCCAGCATTCATAACATTTCATTTAATAGAGGGATCAATACCAATTTTGATATGTTTTGAGTGTAATATCCTAAAATAAATTTTATATATATATATATATATATATAATATAACTGAAAACTAACCAATTATTCTATCTTATAGACCAGTTCTACAGCTTTGATTTAGCTGTGCAACAACAGAGAACTTAAGTGTACAGAAACTCTCCTTTAGGGTTATTCAGTTAGTAGTGAGATTCCTTTAAGTGAGCTTGTGTATTGTGCAATCATCCTGCAGTTCTGTCAATCCCTGGTCTGAGCTGCACAGTTCAGATTTGGCTATCTGTGACTTCTGACTTTTCCCAAAATGTCTGATCTTTTCAGACCATGACTGAAATAAAATAGAACATGAAGAGGCAGTTGATAATGATCCGAAAACAGAACCTTGCAGACTATTTTAGATGATACAAAGGATACAAGGATAAGTCTATGAAGTCCCATGAGGAGTATTTTAATTTCCCTGTTCATTTCAATTTGGTAGATCCTTTCTGGTCAGTTTTTGAATGTTTCTGTGTTTGTCCAGCCTTTGAAACATTTGAGATACATTCATGAAAAGAAGAAATTGTAGCAATCTTTTATTTAGGATACTCTTTTTAATGCATTGCAATCAGTCAAACCTTTGACTAAGCAAATCAATATTTTCACCATAAAAATTAGTATTAAATAACAAATGCCAGTAAGTTGTTCATTCTATACATATATTTGATAAATATAATATACATTATAGTTCATGGTATCTAACTTTATTAGAAATATTCACACTTATTAGATGAATTCAGACTTTATTATGCAAGATGATTTTTGTTCTTCATATTGCATATAGATATGTATCATACTATAGAGATGGATTTTTTAAAAATTTCTGTCTATAAAGTTTGCATGAGAAAGATTACAGCTGACAAGAGAAGTAAGATTCTACAAAGTTCCTGAGGGAGAGCAATACAAGATTAAAAATTATGAAAAGTATATTGACTATGAAGAAATATTTGAAAAAGCTGATGTAAACATGAAGATTCAGAATATTAAGGACATGAGCTGAAGACATGTAAACAACCAAACTAGTTCCTTTAAGTTAGCATCACAATTAGAAAGTTGAAAGTTGTTGAAGTGCATATAAATTGATTTCTCAAAAATAAGTTGTAGTTCTGAATTGAATGGTCCTGTTGGCTGGACTTATATGTTCAGTCCTTTATGGAAATTGGCATCTAATGAAACCTCACCATAAGGAAGGGAAATGAAATCCTGTTTTTGGCTACAGAATTTTAAGCATTAGAACTCTTCTCAAAGTTGATGATTGATTCAAGATAAATACAGAGTCCAGGCTTATTGTAAGTTTTTAGAGAATATATATATATATATATATATATATATATATATATGAACAACTCACAACCAAAAAGATTTAGGCTGAAGTGTACATGAAAATGTTTGTTTGCATTCTGCAATGATGAATATTACTGAAAAATGTTTCAAAAACATTAATGGAAAAGCCGCCAGCCTCTGATGATATTAATCCAAAAGAAAACTTATGTTCCATCTTTAAAAGAAATTTTTATGAAAATGGAAAAAGATATTCAATCAGAGAAGATGTCTGAGAAGCAATAAAACTATTGCAAATTATATTAAAATCCAAACAGTAGAAAAGTTAACAAAATCAATGAATGAAAAAAGAATTTATGTTATAAAATACTAAGAAGAGCATATTAATATGGAAAATAATAAAATCATAATTTATTCAGTTACATGTTGGAGAATGAGAACAGGGTAAAAATATAAAGCAAGCCAACAATATATGCAAGGAAAATTAAAAGAATAAGGTAAAGCAACATTAATATGGCAAAAAGTCCACAAACTAAAAATTATGGTTGACACACAAGAATAAATACACATAAGGGAACATAGCATTCTGACTTCAAGACAAGACAGACTGGGACTGAGTCAGATGACACCAACAAGTGTCCTATCTTATTGGCTAGGAAGAGTTCCCAGCATGCATTTGTGTCCTTCAGCTTATAAATTGGGATGGGAAAGGTGTTTTGCAGTCATTTTCAAATCAGATTGGCACCAACATATGTGCGACTCAAATATGTTTCTTTGTCTTGGCAATTTATTTCTAAATGAAAATGCCTTTGCATTTGGTTTGTTTGCATGAGAAAAAAAAATCCAAACAAATTAAAACATTAAAGATATTAAAAGCTGAAACATACATGGTATATGGAATAGAAATTGAAAATTTCACCAGCTTAATACTAATTTTATTGAAAAAATATTAACCTGCATAATAAAATCTGATAAAATGTGTATAAAATACAGTGTTTGTCTCTCTATATATCTATTTTTATAGCTTTCATGAATCATGTGAGTAGATTTTCCCTCATGGAGGACCTGTGCCTTGAGCACCTACTGAGATTTAAACTCAGCCCAGATCTAAAGATGCTGGAAAATTGGTGAGTTCCCTGTACTCCTCCAGTAATATCTTACTCCTCCTGCTATCCTCTATATTTGCAAGAACTAGATCAGGTTGAAAAGAGTACTTCTGCCATATATAGGCAAGAGCTGCCTAGTCTTCACTTTTCACTCTTGATCGAGAGTCCAAAAGCATCTCCACATCCTTGTGGCTAAAGAATTATTTTCCACCCTACAGTCCCTTTCTCACAGACGAGATGTTGCAAGCCACTTGCTATTGCTATTTCCATGGAAAGTGTTCAGATAAACAACATTCCTTAGATCTACTAGTTTTAATGTTCATGTCTAAGACTCATTATGCCACACCCATTGTAGCCAACCACCCTCATTCCCTTCGTATTCCATTGGTAAAATGTAAATTCCACTCAAGTAGTTTCTTGCCACAAGCCACTGCTTTAGGGAACTGACTCCCAAAATGCTGTTTCTCAATTCATTACAATCTTAACTGAATTTATTACCAACCTGACTTCACAAATACAGAGGTTGGGGTCACGTAACTTTGCATGTGTCAGATTTTCAGTTTTGGGGGAAATAAATCACATTCTTTTAATAAATGATTAAAATACATCCTTTTTTTGTTTGTATTTATTATTTGAAAAGTTTATATTAAAAATTTTTGTTTGGGTGCATATTTAATGCGCTTTTATTATTTTTTTTTTTGCAATAACAATGACCATATCTGACAAAATTCCCAAACTTTAAATCAGCACTATATATATATATATATATATATATATATATATATATATGTATGATAGCTGGCCACTCATATTCGAGGATACCCATCTACTAATGCAGCTAGCCAATCCATAATTCAGATGCTTGCTCAGGCACATTTATGTTTGTTCAACACAGAGCTCACCTGTGGTTTATACTGAAATTAAGCTGAGCAGACCTTAGTTACAGTTTCTGGAAGAGAGTGTGTTAACTCACATGATCAACAATCTGAACAAGCCAGCACACTCAAACCCTCGCTCACAATGACTTATGACTTTGTGCTAGCACAGCTATCGATGGTCCTCCAAGTGTTTCGTCTATCCAATTTCGCTCACAAGGCTTGGGTAAACTCCTGGCATGGTTTTCAGCCACTTTCCGAAGTTGCTGCACACTGGGACCATCTCTCTCCAGACCGATAACATCAGGAAGTCTCCTTCTTGAGAAATTAACCGTGGTGAGATTTGAACCCAGGTCTCATGGTCAGAAACTGAATGTTCTAACCACTCATCTACATGCCCATATAATAATAAATAGACAACACTTGTCTATATTATTTAATGAAACGTGTATATATATATATATATATATATATATATATATATATATATTTTTCCAATCCTCTTCTTCCTCCAGCTTTGTGTAAATAGCAGGACTGGGTTCTATAGCCTTTGATGGAAACTAGTCTAGGAGAAGTACAACTCTGAATTCAAAAACTTGCAGAGGGTCGTTTAGGGCGATTGTAGCATGTAGTGCACCAGGTCTCTATATTTAGCCTTTCAAAAAGTGTGGTTGGTCCTGCACTAAGCCTTTACTACTATAATCAAGTCATATGTGCTGGTGTCTGAGCTCTTGGTTCTTAGGAACTGAGTTGCTTGACCCTTATACATCAAATACGGTGGGAAAGAGTCCAATATATATATATATATATATATATATATATATAAAATCTCCATAGACACACATACCAGACTAGGGTTAATACATCTTCCGTTTCAAATTTAGTCACCCCCACCTTTCCCTAACTTGACATCTATGAAAGTAACTCTATACTAATACTTATTATTAACACCCAACACACGCCTACCCAATTTAAACAATTCGCCCTAGCTGTTACCATGGAAATTTTGATTTCAATTATTAAAATACGTAAATTTCAGAAATACGTGATTCCAAAAAAAATTTCGCTTAAAGATGGAACAGAGCTTACTTTAACTCAATTTAATTCAAATAATTATATTGAAGTTTTCGCCTCTTGTTTTGAAACATGAGACCTCTTATGTCGCGAGTTGGAATCATATTTTTAAATAAATAATTATATATATATATATATTACACACACGCACACACATGTACATATTGTATGTATCATGTAAAGAAGACTGAAAATAGTTAATGTTTTTGTCAAGTCTATACATTATTAAAATGATTAGCAGGGAGCATTTCTTTCCAGTTATATCCTAATGTATTTTCTTTTAAAATCATATTTTTATTTGATTAGCTTAAAAAGAAATCCTTTATAAAATAGAATTTATTTTTTGCCCTCATAAAACACATTGAGATGTTCTTGTGCCATTTATTAAAAATCCAATCAGCTATCTTCATATTAACTGTTTGCATATTTTTTTAAGTCTGAGGTGTGCATTGATGGAGATGATAATTTTATTTTGCATGTAACCGAAATCCGAATGCTTCAATTTTATCTGCACAAAATTGCTGCACAATTGAAGCTTTTCAGTACCATTTGCTGCAAAATTGAAGCTTTTCAGTACCATCTGCAATAAGAATTGAAATTACTGTCCGTTAATTTGCTTTCTTTTTAAAAGCGTACTGTTTGCTTTTTGTAAAGATTGCAGATATTTTTTTAGCAAAAATGTCTTTCTTAAATTTCATGGTTACACTCTAATGGTTGTTTCTCAGAAAGGGGAAGACAATAGGTACATTTCTTTTCTACTAATAGCTTGCCTGTGGCTTTTCGCACTTGATTTACTTTGATGATAAAAGAGTTTATATGTCCAAGGTGTTTTGGGCACAGTTCATTGGTCGTTTTGAATTTTTTCTTTTCAAAAGATTTTCTTTCCAACTGGAAAATGACTTATTTGATAAATCTCATATCGCAAGTAACATATTTGGATATTTTATACAAATTCTTTTTCATGCTTAAACAGATCTTGCCTCCTTTAATTTCATTTTTCTTTCAATTTTATTGCTCATCTTTTTTCTTCTTTTTTCCCTTCTTTTTCTCTTTTGTTATCTATTTTTTGGTTTTTCCTTTCTTTTATTTTTTCTGTTCTTTCTTTTCCCTTCAATCATTTTTATTTCCTTTTCATTTTTTTGCTTTTCTTTTTCTTTCAATTTTTCATGTCCAGTTTTCTTTTTCTTTCTTTTCTTTCTTCTTTTTCTATTTCGCATTTTCTTTTACATCCATTCATTTTTTTAAATTATTATTTCCAATTTTTTGTTTAATTTTTAAAGTTTTGGATAAATTTTTTTGTTATTTTTTGGTGCCTTGGAATCAGTAAAAAAAGTTTGCAACAATAAATTATCCTGATTCTTTTAGCCAGAATCTAAAGTTTTCTTTATTTCTCACCTAATTTTCCATTAAATTCTGATATTTTAGATATTTTTTCCACCCTTCCAAATGGGATCAAAGTACAAATTTCTTTCGTCTTTCAGATGCTTAAAAAAAAAAGCAAATCTTCAGAACAGAACTAAACTTAGCCTTAATTAGCTTTTGTAGCTGAGAGCACTCTCTTCCTCAGACCTGTAAAAAAATAGTGTTATTAGCATTTAACCAATGTCAAAAAGCATATTTTAGATCATAAAAAAATTGATCTTAATTTTTATTTTAGTGCCTTCCTCATTACCAAAAGGTTAAAAAAATAATTCTACAATCTTATCTTGAAGGGTCTTTTGAAGATAACAGGAAAGAAAACGAATCATGGGAACCTTTTCCTCTCTTTATCTGTTTCTATATTTTCTAAAATTGGTTTTGTCTGCGGGCAGGCAGAATATTGAGAGGGAAAAAAACATCTCGCAGTTGAAAGGCATAGAAAAAGGTCTAAAAATGATTAGGAAATAATAATAAAGACTTAATCATGTTGGTAAATTAGGTGAGAATTGACTTCATAATTACTTTGTTGAAAACATTTCAGATATTAGCCATTTATTTATTATCTTGTTTCTTCAATAAACTTTTAAAGAAAGCTGTACACACATAAGTTGAAATCAGTGTGTCTTGCCTTTCACTGGTAGAATTGATATAAATTTTCCTGACTTTTCAATTCAACTGAATTATTATGTTTCCATCATAAGAAACTGACATTATAGTAAAAAAATAAAATGATTAGCTAAGATTTAGTTTATCAGAAAATGTGAACATCTTCAACATGTATACAAAAAGATTTACAGTAAAATAATAATTTGATGATGCACTTTTATTTTCAATGGAGTGAAATATATTATTTCATAATGAATTTTAAATCACATCCTACTCTTGGTCTTTGCTCTTGCATCCATTTTTTTTTTTCATTTTGAACGTCATCTTTCTACATTGTTCTCTTCTATCCACTAAATCATAAAACATGATTTGGTCTAAGTTAAGACAAAAACATGTTTCAGGGAAGTTCTTTCCTAGTTGTCTATCATATTTGATTGTGTGAAAAGTTTGTTTTATTTTTATCATTGGATGTTATTCAAAAAGATTATATTGTGAGACATTTTTATCAGTATACACTTATCTCATTTGCTGTTCTTTTGTTTCTTGTTTCAAACATAAAAGATGTAAGGAATTAAGCAGACTTTTCAGACAGATTATACTTATATGACTCAAATGCCAAAAAGATTTATGCCATTTTTGGATAAGGTGCTGTTGATCATAAAACATGTCAAAAGTGGTTTGTGAAGTTTTGTGTAGGAAATTTCTCATTGAACAATGCTCTATAAATGAGTAAATCAGAATCATCAGCATTATTCAACATGTGAGATATGTAACAATCTATAAAAAATATCATTTGGACCAGAAGATGATTATGGCAATCGCTTGATGGATGTCTTCCTCTTTTGAAAAAAAATCTACTGAGTTACGTTTCTGTATATAATTTATGACATTAACATTTTGAAATGAAAAGTGTATACTTTACGAGAATGTGAAATGAAGAAGAATATGAGGCAAGTGACATGAACTACTATTAAACATATTAAAGTCTGTTCTTCATTCAAATAATTTGAGGCTGCATATCTGATGAGTTTGAAATTTCATTCCAGAGAAGAAAACTAGTGTTTCAAAAAAAATAAAAAATAATAATAATGTTGTGTCCCTTCAGGATATAAGTAAGTCTGTTTTTTTTTTTTGTTTTTTTTTCTTTATTATCTGTGAATTGTCATGATTTCTTGGGGAATATAATGAAGTGGTTTTCTATTGCCTTCTCAATGGTTTTTCTTTCTCTGAAATTGGTTGCCACCAAAGACTAAAAATACTATCTACTTTGTTTCCATTTAAACAAAGTGTCATCAATGGCAGAAATTAGGGAAAAGAAAGGATATAATGCCCCATCAGGATAATGGTAAACCACTTGTTTCAAAACATGAGTAGTAAGTTTTCATTCATTCCCCATGATACCAGATTTCACTCCCTTGAAAGATATTTTTTTTAAGCATTTCACCCCAAGCAAGGTGTGAGTGCCACTAGCACACAAGATGATACAGAGAGTGGGAGGAAGAGTAAAGAGGTGTGATAGAGGAAAGGATGAAGAGAAGAACAGGGAATAGATCAAGACATCTGAAGATGCAGTTGACATTGCATTTGAATAGTTGGAGATTATAGCTATCAGGGAAGCAAGTAAGAGGAAGGGAGTTCCACAGACGGGAAGTGTGAGACATGAAGCTGTTGGAGTAGAAAAGATGGCTACATTTAACCATTTCAACAGTGAAAGGGTGGAACTGAGATGCCAACCTAGTAGCACATTTAAATTCATGCATTTTGAGAACCAGCGAAAGTAGCTCATTGGAACAGTTACTGTGAAAGTATTAGTAGAAAAGACAGAGGGAAGTGACAGCACATCTGCAAGAGAGTGACTGTAAAAGAGATGCCAGTTCAAGGCCAATTACATTTCATAACCATCTCTGGATTTTGTTGAGGACCTTAAGACAAACAGTATTCCAAGCAAAGGCGAATGGTTGATTCATAGATTTGAATGATAGACTCAGGCAACAAAAAACTTTCTGGCCCAACATAAAGAGCCAGCTTCCTTGCAAAAGGCATCTAGAATAGTTCAGTGAATGATGAAAAGGGAAGATAAAATTATGGCATTATCTGAAAGACAACAGAATTTAGCAAAACAAAAGGATGTTATTCGCTTAAGTATCAAATAAAATTGTTTTTTATTTTTAATTATTCAATGATAGAATTTTTTTTTACTTTGGAAAGAACCACATAAAGAGTTAAAGAAATAATTCACCTTCTGAAATTGGGCGGTTTTATAGGAACTATATTCTTTAAGGTCAGAAAAGTTACCCTGTGATGCATCACGATGAAGCCTCGAGCAATTCAACACATTTTACAGTACATTACTGCAGTAAAGAGTTTGATTTTCATAAAAGAAGTATTTTGATGTCAAACACAGTTAAGCTTACTAAATATCAATAACAAATATCTTACTAAATATTACTTAAATCGACTAATTAAACTTACTAAATATCTATAACTAATGGATAGCTATCCTCAAGCAAGCTTGTCTTACAGCAGAAAGTTTGGTCATGACTTAGTGCTCCATATTTGGTAACCTTGTGTCATACCAAAACAAGCTTTGTCACTATCAGTTCAAAGTCATCTCAGTGTGTAAAAGTATCCAGCACATTTTCATTAAAATTAGTTCATAATTTCTGTCTGAGTATCTAGGATTAGGAGTTATCATTATTTACATGTAGTCTATTATGAATTTGGTAACAATGTATTTGTGAGTTCAATCCTTGGACTTGGACTCAGTAGAAAAAGGGGTGAGCAATAACTGAGCAGTATTAAAAATAAGAACTAGACTAGAGATATCCCTAGACATGGGCAGTGGAATGAGTACAGTCTACCCTCAGATAAAATAAATGGTTCAGTTTGAAATTCCCTGTAGGTTTTACGGATTCACATAAACTGTCAATGATCAGAGGGCACAACTGCCAAAATTTTGTGATAATAATAGCAAAAATAAGGACAGTATTCAACATATGCATCATGTAAATAATGATAACTCCTCATACCAGAAATTCAGACAGAAGTCTAATATGATACACCATTATTATTATTATTATTATATATAGATATAATGTTTGATGTATAAACAGATTGAAATCAGTTTCAAATCCCCATATTCTTTTCAATGTGTCGTCTTTACACAAACTCAAAGTATTGGAATATATTCATCAACACAGTTTTTTGTTGGAGAAGCTTTTGTTTTTATGTTGGATACCAAAACACAAGATATCCAGCCAACTGTAATGCTGTAGTTGCTTTTATGTTCACAAATAACTCATAGGTCTATATGCAAATTATTTAAAACCGACATGCATCTCCATGAACGGTGCTGCACTTCTCTCACTACTTTGATCTCTATATTTGTGTTTTTCTGAGTATTGGTTATTCTGTATTTGTGTGCTCCACCCTTCTCCCCGCAAATTCATGTATATTTGGTAATCAGTTCTAAAGTGTTGTTTCCTATTAATTTTAGCAATAACTGATAGATGTCATTTCGCAGACTCGATGTACATTTCAGAGATATAAACTTCTTTGAAGTCTATTCCCAGCCAATGAAAGGCAATCAAAAAGCAAATCACATGATTAACATCAACTAATGAAATTATTGCTTCATTCCATCCATTTGCACATTCATTCATCCAAATGGTTTGCAATATATTCTCCGTTATTCTTATTTGCTATTTACATCATGCATATTCTCCTCGTGATACATTTCGACAAAGTATTGGTTTTTTTCCCTCCACTTTATATGCTAAATCAAGTCAAAGTTAGCCAGTGGCAATTAGTTGATATTTAATGACAAACCCATCACTGTTTTTGCTTCATATTCTATTGATAACTGCTGCTAACCTTTAACATTTTGCTGTAATAAAATTAAAAAAAAAACATTTAAACCATCACAAGTTGGGAATCTTAGTGCTGTCAAGAATCATACAGTGAAGAACGATCATTTTTAAATTTGCAATTTCCTGTTTTTAATCAATCATGGTCATCAGTTGGTGCTTGAAAACATAGTTCATGTGCTTTAAATAATCCAATATTTCAAAGGTTGAGAAATGATTTCTTGAGAGTATCTCCTGATTTTTCCAAAAATATTTTGTTTCAGGAATAAAAACTATGATATTATGACATTTATTTTGCTTGTTTCTCTGTAAGACCATTCCTATTTTCTATCTGAAATGAGTGTCATATCTGTCCAGTCCCTGGGAAAGTTGAATGAGAGTGAAGGGAGGGGAAAATGATGAGTAGCAAGTATAAGGTAAGTAAGCTAGAAGAAAATGAAGAAAAAACCAGGTGGAAAGAAAAGTCAATATATATATATATATATATATATATTGTCAGCTGTCAATACACCACATAACACCCTTGAGCACTTAGCCTTGGAGTGGGTAGAATGGAGATCAATATGTTTTTGTGGTCTAGCAGTTTTCAATCTGCTTGTCTGAATCATCTTCAAGAAGTGAGAGCAATATCTAAAAGGTCAGCCAATCTAACAGTGATCTCATCTCACAATCTTCACTCTTGCTCCATATGTGGCCTTCTTTGTAAATCCCTAGTGGGTCTTATGACAAAATGTCATAACTGAATCAATTAAGCTGTCAGATCCTCATATGTCGAAACTAATGGGAGAGCCCATTATTATTATTTATATATATATATATATATAGATATATAGAGTGAGTGAGTGTGTGGAAGGATGGGTATGAAAGAAAGAAGGACTGACTGGCTGAATATCAAGAGAGAGTGAGCAAAAGGCTGAAAGGAAAGTAATTTTGGAACCTCATAAAAATTACAAGAGATTAATATTCCTTGTAGAGAGACAGAGCAAAAGAAAGATGAAAGAATAGAAAATAATTGTTTTCCTTATTCCTTTTTTGCATATTAAACTAATACTTATTTGTATACCATTGGGGATTGAAATGGATAGGGAACAAATGAGAAGATAAAGGCAAAATATGAGAAATAAGCAAAGGTATGTGATAAGAAACATTCATAGAGTTTCCATCTGTCCAGTTTGTTATTATTAAAAGTATCAATAAAAATCGTAATGCGTTTAATTAATGAAAAGTAAATTGTGAATTAATTTCTCTTTTTTATTCTTTCATTCATTGCTTGATATACATATCTTTTTAAGTTTGCATCAAAAATCTGACAATAAATCAAAATTGCTATGGCTAAACTTTAGTGTCACAGTGACTGGGAAAAAGAGAAATTAACAAGCCAAGTGCAGATTTTACTGGAATTAATTGCATTCACTTTTGAATTAATATCCTTAGGGAAATGAATGAATCTATATCTTTTTACCCCAGGGCTGATTTCGGCTGACCAGCCTTGAGGCAGCAACCAGTCTATGAGAAGGAAAAAAGAATTAAAAAACCTGCCTCAAAAAGGATAGGATGGTTCTGTAAAGGTATCCTGTGCCAAACATACTGCTTGTATTATAACTGCAATACTTAGCGTGTGCCTCTGACCTTAATAGGTTTACGAGATTCTTGTCAAAAGTTTGCCTTATCAGCCAGCAAATTACTTATGATAACAGAAAAGGCAAAGACTGCTACTCATTTTTTTATTTAAATGTTCTGTTAATTTTACCATTCGAAAGGTATGAACTAAAATATATTTTAAAAGCAGTCAAATTTTGGAATTTTTTTTGTGTGTTATGGCCAAATTTGAAAATTTTTCTGTGTTGAAGAATTTCTTCCAGATAATCTGCTTCATGGCATTCATTAAACGTTTTTAGCATCATTGTCTTCTCTGTTTCTCTACCATTAAATTTCACATAACAAAATTATATTACAGACAAAATATGTGAGCAATGAGAAAGTTTAAAAAAAAAAACAAGTGCAAAGAAATCGATATTTATATTTGAAATATACAGCTAAAATTTCAATGACACATAATGTAGAATCAAGGCTTGGAGAATTTAACACTCACAGGACATATTGAATGCAGGATGAAGCAGCAAGTAAACAACTTTATAAGTGTTTGTCACAATGGATGGCAGAGCAAGGACATAAAAAATTAGTAAAAGATCAAATGTTACTTAGAGCAGCAAAAGTCAGGAAGTTGTGAAGAGCCATGATTAACTCCTTCCCAAAGAGAAATTACGTATAAGAAGAAAACAAAAATTAAATAAAGATGAAGATGATTATTTTACTTTTTTTCATAATTGTTAAAGATTTTAAGTAAAAATTAATTTCTTCTTGAATCATTGAAGTTCACATTTTCATTCGCCCTCTTTTTGGGTAGTTTCCTTGAAATCTGCATATACACTAAAGTTGAAAAGTTTGAAGCCACCCCCAGAATCAGCATGCGATGAACTTGACAGAAGAGTGAAAAAAAAAAAATGAAAAAGAGCTCTTAGTATCATTGGAAAAAAGAATGGTGTCAATTAGCAAACTTGTAATTTGAGAAAATTTTGCAATGAATGCCAAAATTTGCACTGCAGTAATCATGGCTAAAGGAGGATATTTTAGCCAGAGCAAAATTTAATCATAAAATGCTTTTTTTTCTTTTTCCATAATAAAATTTCTAATAAAAAATCATGTCTTACTTTTTTTAACCATGTATAATAATTTTCTCTTATTTAAAGTACAAAACAACTACTTTTGGGGCCAATTTAAAAAATTACCAGGGATTGCCTCAAACTTTTGAATTGTATATTGTTTAGCGACTTTTTCAAAGATAATCAGCTTCCTTGTTGAAGAGTAACTCTATTAACAGAAGCAATACTTTCACTATCATCTCCCAATCAGTTTCTAACAAAATAGATTTGCCTTATAAGGCGGGAGGCAAAATCTATAAGAAGCTTTTTCTGATTTTTCAACATGAAAAATGAACATTATAATACACTGATTTACCTTGACTAATATCCTCATTTTGGATGTTAGTCATGACATTTTAGTCATTGTATCCTTTGGTCAAGTGTCTGTTATAATTGGTAACCTGGGAATTTCAATTCTCAGTGTTAGAATCTCTTCACATTCCTCTATCTGTGTAAGAGAAAATCTTTTATCAAAATTCAATTTCTCTTGTCTTTTCACCTTTCTGTCAATTGTCTGTTTCCTTGACTGAACTCAACAAAATATATCAGAACATTTTTTTTACTTTTGTCTTTCACACAAAGTTAATTGCTTAAAGTTTATCAAAGACTATTGATCAAATTAGTGTGAAATTCATATTTACTTTAAAGACGATGCATAATTCACTTTTTTCTTTTTTTATCAACCGAAAATTCTGAAAGCTTTCTTTTTTATGAATCTGTAAAGTATTCAGTGATTTTGTATTCAGTTTATTGCATAATTAATTAGCTGACATTTTTTGTGATTTGCCGTCACTAGCAGGAAGATTAAATAGTCTTTAAATGCATGATTAACTTGAAGAAAATTTAATCTTGTCCCAGAAGTTGAGATTTTTGAAGGCCTATTGGATTTTACAGTGGTTTCTCATTTGATGCTTTCTTAATATTTTGCTAATTACTGCCATTGAAAAAAGAAAGAACAATTTCTGAGAATTTGATTAAACCATTAATCCTTGCATTAATCTAAGACTTTCTGAATGAAAATATGAGCTAAAAATTCCAGAGAAAGCACAAAGATTTTTAAGAAGCTTGTTTAAAAAATCTCATTCAGGTACTGTAGATTTGGTCAGAAAGTCAGGCATAAAACTTGGCTGATTTTGATTATTTGTACTTCATTTTTGTAATGAGAATTTGTCCACCAACATCCCTCTCTATGCTACAATATGGCATCAAGATGTGAACACTGATGGCTTCATGTTCTATGCCCTGAAGACAATTGAGAGGGGACACTGGTCTGACCTTGTGTCCAATGAGAAGCTCCACTGAAGGACTGGCCAGCCGAACATCCTCTACACCATCACTCAATAGCATGTTCGCTGTCTCGATCATGACCGCCTTAACAAAGTCATCTACCAGTTTGGCCTGTCATCTGCAAACTGGCGACAAGCTTACAGCCACTGGAAGGACATCATCCACTAGGATGTCCATCAAATTAATCTTGCACTGGAGGATGTCCCGAGGCTCTGCCAAGACAATGAGAGCTGGAGAGACAAATTGGCTCTTGTGGTTTCACTACCTTCATGGCCCAAGATCTAGCAACAATAACATTATTAGTCAATATATTTTAATTGTCTATATTAACTTCTATAGCAACCAAGATGTGAATAAGCATTTAAAACAAAGTATATTGATAATTACTAATCTCAAAAAGTGAAATACAAAGCATCTAAATTGTAAAAACTGGTACGAATCTGCCAGGATAGGTAAATACATGAACCATTTAACATTGACCATAAAAGGCTCCAAAAATACACTGATTCCCTTCAGGACGGTGACATAGTAGGTAGGGGAGTTTGTTAGATGTGTTATTATCATCTAGTGGGTATATGAGTTCAGTCCCTGGATCAGCTAGTGAAACATGGGAATAAACTGTTGACATTGCAAGGATAAAATAATATGATAATCAAGAGATATTCAATTTCAGCCAAAAAACAATGGTACTTGGCCAAAAAATTGTGCTTATAATATCATCTCTACCAACCAAAAGTTCAAAACAATTAAACTATATTGGCTAATTTGAGTTTGAAATATTCCTGTCAATAAATTTACTGATCAGTAGAGCAAGAGAATGAAGAAAGCAAGGGCTGATCTAAAAATTATTGCCTGACTGCAAGTTATTTCAATGCCAAGGTTGGTTGATGATATATCAACTCTTGTAAGGTTATTTAATGTTTGAATTTTGTATGAGGCCCCACCAGTGAGGATGAAACTCATTATTTGGTAGTGATAACCAACCAGACTTGTCTTGCTAACCATTTCTGCATACCAATGCACCTGATCATTTAAATTAGAGACAATTTATTTTGATTTGTCCACTGGATGATTAAACATTTTAACATGATAATCAGTGTTTCTATTTTAACTCTGTTCCATCCCCTTACACAGAACTTGTATTGGGGGATAATTAAACTGGTAAAATATTTGACTGAACTTGCTACATTTTTTCTGCAGGTTGTAAAAACAAATGTTGTCATTCTAGTAAAGACATCAGAAATGTTTTTCTCTACATATATATATATATATATATATATATATATATATCCATCATCATATGCTACAAGTGCTTCTGATCTTTGCTTCATATCAATGAGTGTATCAAACTAGCCTTCTTCCCCACAAGACAAATATTTTCAAAGATCACTCATCATACGCCAGCTTGCAAAGCACTTACTATTAATTTTCTCTCTCAGGCGCCATTCTTGTTATAAATATCAGCAGAAATGCATCTGTGGACATTTTTATCGGGACACTTACAAGTAGGTGCATTTCTAAATCTGTAAACATCAGTGGCTTTTTATCTTCAAGCCATTTTGCCTGTATAATGTTTTTCTTCCTCTCTTGACAGCATTTTTAATATTCATTTATGTTTCCTTGTCTCCTTTTATATATTTGTTACATTGTTATTTTATTTCTGGTGAAACTGGGTCCTTGGTACTATTCAGTCATTAACAGTGACAATAAGGTTTTCTTTCCCCTATAAACTGAATAGGCTCTAAATGAATCAATAGGAATTGATTTAAACAACTTTCATCATTTTCAAAGTTAATTTATTCATTTATCCAACACATATTTATTAGGTTTATTATATATTATTTCTAAGTTCAACCATGAAATTTTCATTGTTACTGATTTATAAAAAAAAGTTTCTGTATTAATAATAAAAAATTGTTAATGAATGCACTCCACCTCAATATTTGATTAATTTAGGCAGATAGACATGTGATTAGAGGGATTTTGCAGTTACCTTTCAAAGATTTTTTTCTTTTGTTACCTGAAATGAACCAAATTGTTATAATTGTTTCCTGCAATAAAAGCTTAAATATTTTTGAAGTTAACAGTCAGAATTTTATCAAAATTAGATGTTTCTTTTCATTTTTTACATATTATTTAATTTCATAAGGAATTTTATTGACTAAGAAAAACTTACAAAATGATGAATTATTTATTGTTTAGCATGAAACATTTTGTCCAAGATGAAGACATTGTTCCAAATTGATCTTTTTTTTTTCTTGTGTTGCATAGAAAGAACAAAGTATGACATCAGAATTTATGAATTACATAGTGTCCTGATAAAAATGTCCACAGATGCATTGACAGTTCTGATACTCCCTCACAAATTGCCTACCATCTTAATGGGCCCAGTATATATCTTATATATATTTTAAGACATTTTTATATTTCTACATTCTTTTTATAGATACAAATATTTAAGTAAATGCTCTGTTTTATAATAAACAATATTAATAACACTTACCAGGTTGAATGTTCGAGAAATTTTCATAGAAAATATTCGTTCTCTGACAGGAATCAAACCTGTATCCTATACGGAACCGTCATTTAGCCTGACGTGCCTTAACCAATCGAGCCACAGAGAATTGTTCGATTAGCAAGATCAATTTTACTGTTTATAAACTTCAATCTTCCATGAATCTCTCATGTACATTCATATCAGTAAGAGTTGCATTGCATTTTAAATATTAGTTTAGCAGTTGAGGAGACATCCTATTTTTTCAAACATTGAAATTAATGTCATCACTGGTGTACATTAATTTTACTGTTTCAAAACAACAGTTATGTCTAGACAAACATGCGCATCCACTAAAGTAATGTTTATAGTAGTATTATTGTTGTAATGGAATGTCCCACACTCCCTATTGCCTATGTGCACTGACTATATCAGTAGATATATATAGGGAGCACAGGATATACCTGGGGGCTTGCTTTAGGAGTTACTAGCCTGCCACCCGATTCCCTGTCTTTCAGTAGTGTATTCTCTTTTACAATAAACCTCTTCTTTTTCATCTACACATGTATTGCTGTTCTTTCACTCGAGTACCACCTTTGTTTGTAACCTCTTTAAGGATACAATTATCTATCTATCTATCTATCTATATATATATTCGTAAAAAGGAGATTAATTTTTTTATTTATTAATCTTAATTTTTATCACTTAAACATTATTTTTAGTGATACACTCAAGTAGATGCTCTGTTAATTTATTAAACAGTATATCTATTTATGCACATGTTGGTGTTCTTTCACTTGAGTACCACCTTTGTCTGTTTCTAACCTGTTTAAGGATACAACATATATATATATATATATATATAAAAAAAAGGAGATTCATTTTTTTTTTATTTATAATCTGACAGACTTTTTTATCACTTAAACATTATTTTTAGTGATACACTCGAGTAGATGTTCTGTTAATTTGTTAAACAGTATATCTATTTATTTTCATTTGTTAACCTGAATATTCAAAAAATCTCAGAGAAATATATTCACTCTCCAGAAGGTTTTGAACCTTTGAAGACCAAAAGGATGGCTTCCAAAAGCTAAGCAAAGTATTCAGAAGAAAAAAATGACATTGGAACTGTTATGTAATATCAGTCCTCCTACATGGCAGTGAATGATAGACAATCTCCACACAGATGAAGAAGCAAAAGAAATGTGGTTCTACAGAAAGATGCTGAGAATACCATGGACATGACATGTGAGAAACAACAAAACAAAGTTCTAGAGACACTGACAACACAAATGACACTTGTACTTAACATCAGTAAGTGGTAGTTGAAATTTCTGGGGCACATCATATGAGAAAACATGCTTGAAAAATTTGATACTCACAGGACAGATTAAAGGTATGAAGGATAGAGGAAAGCATCACCTACTTAGCAATCTGTAGTAAATGGATGGCAGAGCAGGGTTTGGGAAAGATGGCAAAAGTACAAAATTTATTAAGAGCTACAAGGAACAAGAAATTGTGGAGGGCCATGATTGCAAATGTTATGAATGGACACAGCACATAGAAGAAGATGAATGACTTAATTATCTGTGGTTTTAAAAAAGAATTTTGATTTTATTTAGAATTGAAAAATATTTTTGGCAATGATTTTCCCTTGATTACCATTGATAAACTAAATACAGGGTGCAATGGATAAATTGTCGTCTAAATGACGCAAAAATGAAAATAACACTGACATTTCATTTTCACACATATATTTACAAAATGGACACCAAAATATCTTGAAATAATAGAGTAAATTTCTTCAATATAATCTCCATGGGCTTCAACCACTCCCTCCAGATGACTTTGGAATCTCCTACAACTCTTCTGGATGGTCTCCTTGTTTAAGTTGGTGAATGCCACCATAATCCTTGCATTCAGTTCATCTTTGGTGTCACAAAGAGTTTTGTTGGTCTCTTGCTTAACTGTGCCCCACCCATAATAATCAACATGGTTGCAATCTGGGGAGTTAGGGGGCCAGATAGAAGAGGTGATGTGATCGCAGAAATTGTCTGATACCCCTGACTGGGTTCTCTTGCTTGTGTGGTATGGTGCAGAGTCCTGTTGCCAGAAATAGAGTCCTCCAACAGCCACCCTCTTGACCCAGGGCATCATTACCTCCTCAAGGCACTTGATGTTGGCCTCCATGTTGAATCTGAGGGCCTGTGAGAAGATGAATGTAGACTTAATGTTGACATCTCGAGTGATCACTCCTGATACCTTTGTAATCATTATTAGACTGATCTAACTCTTTCCGAATCCTCTGCACTGGCCTCAGATTGACACCCAAACACTCTGAAATGTTTATATTGGAGCTTCTGCTATGAATGCCAAGCAGTACAGCATACCATTTCCAAATTTTTGGTGGAGTGAATTGTATCATAGTGGGTTTTTTTTCTCACAGATGGTGCCCAACTGACCCTACTATAATGGGCATTCAGCAAAATCAAAAACAAACATGCAAAATAAAAAATGGCAACAATTTACCCATTTCACTCTGTATAAACAGGAAGAGTATTGCCTTCAGCTTTAAGAATGACAGTTTCATTTGTTCTTTGATTGTAACTGTCATTTGAGTTTAAATTTTCAGTAAAGATAAGAATTGCAAGTATTTATTAAACTATGTTACCAAGGAGGCATGGTGGCGTAATGGATAGCGGCTTGGATTGAGGAATCGGTGGGCCAAGTTTGAATTGTAGTTGAATCCATTACATTCACTTATGTGCTAATACCCTTGGGAAAGGTATGAATCCTCCTCTTCTCCCCCCAGCTATGGGTAAATAGCAGGACAGAACAGGTTCTATAGCCTTGGATGGCAACTGGTCTACCACAGCAAGAAATGGCAACATACTGCGGAAAACAAAATCAGCCTCATCAGTTATATATTGAAAAATACATGATCACCTAAGCATGTATCACGAATGTCACATAACTGACTGACTGATGGGCTAATACCCTTAGGAAAGGCATGAATCCTCCTCTTCTCCCCTCAGCTATGGGTAAATAGTAGGACAGAACAGGTTCTATAGCCTTGGATGGCAACTGGTCTACCACAGCAAGAAATGGCAACCTACTGCGGAAAAATAAATCAGCCTCATCAGTTATATATTGAAAGATACATGATCACCTAAGTATGTATCACACATGGCACATAACTGACTGACTGATATTACCTTCTCTCTGACCCTTGTTTTTTTAGCCATCGTTTTTCCTTAGAATCTGTTATTCAGGCTGAAATTATTTCAGACTATTTGGTAAAGTTGATAATTTAAAATTATTCAATGTTATATAACTGGAGTTCTGTGTTTTTAACTGCTTTATATACTTTTACTCTTGGTGAAATTGTTGGCAGTTAATCAAAATGACCAGAAGAAAAACTAAAAAAAAAAAATTAAAAGTTAGAGAAAGCGAGATGAGGATGATCTGGCTATTGTTGTACAGATAGTTTACAACAAAAATCTTGAACAGTTCTGTTTACTTTTAGAATAATTTATGTTATGGGCATTTTGACAATACTGTCTGCTTCTCTCTCTCTCCTAATTCACTGGTCCCGGTTTTATTTTCCCAATAGGCAGGCCTAAGATGACTCCTAAAATATGCCAGAAACAATCTGACTGCACTCTTTCCCTTTCCCATTGAATTCTAGTAAAGCTTCTCTTTCCTCAAGGGGAAACCTTATCATCTTCCCGAAAAGTTGATGGAAAATAAGTGTAAAATAAGAAATCAAGTTATAGTTTTGTTTTTAACAAAATGAGCAAATTTAAAATGTTCTCATATGAAACCTGATGGTTGGGAAAGTTGTAGATTTCTGAGTAGCCTAAGTGTGTGTGCAGTTGGGGGGTGCTCTACTGGATTTCAAATGCTGATTTTTGAAGGTAAGAAGGCAGTATCAATAAGTGTGTCACTGTGTTAATTTAATGCTCAATAATTGTTATAAGTACATTTTTAATGATAGTTTCATATGAAGGCTTTAAAACTTTATTTTTACAATTAATTTAAAAAATATTACCATAAAAATATTTTGTCAGTGAAAATGAATATTTTTGCACCCATTGTTTTTATATAAAAAGAAAGTGTACAGTAAGTTCCACTGAAACAGCTACTTCCCACAAACCACTGCTATATGGAACAGACTCCCAAGATGATGCTTCCACAGTATTTACAATCTTGGTTTGTTTAAATCTGGGGTTAACTGTTACCTTCCTCTCCTATCTGTACTAACTGCTTCCTAATTTAACTCTCTACCTTTAGTGGCCTCTGGGCTTTGTAAACGGTGAAACTTACTGTAAAAAAAAAAAAAAAAAAGACAGCAGCTCCCAGATCCATTTTGCATTCAGAAAATCTTTATAAATTTGATTCTGCTTTATCCATTTCTTTGTCACAAGAGCAGACAACGAAACATGTTTTCTTTGACAAAGGGCCATAACTCATCTTAAGATAAGGTTTTTTTTTTTTTTGTTATCAGACCAGGAATCACAAATGAAACTTTGTTACATCAGCTGTATTGTAAATATGATAATGATTGAATTTTTACTTCTTGTTATGTTTAAAATCCCACAATACTGAACAGGTCTGATACAGATAAAAACAAAACAAGCCCAATAGACAAACTGTCTTCAAGCCTGAAATGATAAGGTGGGTCAATATATTTGACCTATGATGCCCACTTGTCCACAGAGATTCCAAGACATTTTTCCCTCAGAATGTTTTTTTTTCCTTCTTTCATTATGAAACTGAAGAAGTCAAAGAGAACATGCATTTTCTCTGCTGGAGAAAGTCGTCTTTGCTAAAAAATTTTCCACTTTGTCTCATTTTCACTTCTTGTTATGTAACATTCTGAATTTGTTCATTTAATGTAAAATCATTGTGCCTTTAAAGGATGAGGTCTTTTAGCACATTGACTCCTCTATAATGGTCATCAACTTCCAAATAGATCTAGTCATAACCATTATGTTCCATTGTCACTGTGACTTCTGCTGGTGTTTGGGCAAGCAGTGGGCTGCATTGGTTGTCCTCGGACCAATACCCTAATGTCACACTGTTTCGATTACTCAATAAAAATCAGAAACCTCTTCACCATGTCGGTAGTTTGCTTTTCATAATAAAGGGCACAATGTGTATGGTGTGTGTGAGGTCTGTATCTGTAAATCTTTATTTCTAGCAGCAAAATGTTACCATTTCCCTCATCAGCAAAATGTTACCATCTCACTCATCAGCAAAATGTACCATCTCATTCAGCCAAAATCTATGTTGTAACATTTGCAAGTGTATAGCTCATAAAAGAGAACTTCCAATGCAGTCGAGCACTGTCTGTTTCTACAACTGAACTGTACAATTGCCCTGTCCCTTGTCAGCAAAATGTTGCCCTCTCACTCATCAGCAAGTACTTTTTAGGGCATCTATTTGTTAACAAGACAAAAACCTCAATGAAGACAACTGAAAGGGGAAACTATTTTTTTGTTTTGTGTTTTAACCTAAAAATTTTAACTTCTTTCTTGTTCCTGATTTGTCAATTCAAAGATTTCATTACTTTCTGTATGTTTTTTATTCTTATTCTTTTCACAAGATGTTTGATCATTAACTAGCCCTTTCAAATATCTTTCCAATAACCCGTGTGCCTTTTTTTAGGTAATGATAATTTTTCTTCTTCTCCTTAATCACCAATTAAACTTCTTTATTGTACATCCACAATGTTACAATTATTCACATGTATCAGACTCTTCAAGGTTTTGAATATTTTAAATATGAATTTATAATAAGTTAGAAAAAAATAAACAATATTTTTTGCATATCCTTGGTAGAACTCTGGATCTTGTAATAACTTTGCTCCCTCTTAGATATGTGTTTTAAGACTTTACTACTCTTGTAATGGAAAGGGGTGACTGATTTTTCTATAAGAGTCATCAGATTATAGCAGCCTTATCTTGTTTGTTGAAATGGGACATTTTCTTGTGTTGAACTGAGATAAATGAGATATGATAGGTTGTTGTGGAGATATTATTCTGGTCACAGGAGGGCTTTATTTGAACAGGAGATAATGTAAGACTGTATGTTGTAATTTGTTGAACAGGACCCATGATTGCATTAGAGTTGGGTGGTAATCTATGTTCCCCATGACCAAAGGGGAAACAAGACATGTTTTGGCATTACAGTATTCTGTGGTTGAAGAGGGAAAACAGTGTTTAAGCCCTTTTCTTTTATACTGCTTTAAACAACACCACCTAGTAAGAAATCCCCTGGTAGACAACGTGGAGTAATTCTACACTGTTATCTTATATATAAAATATAGTGTATGTGTGTGTGTTTGTGTGTCCAAACAACTCCTCCCCTCCCACTATGATTCATAGCTCATTCAAAAGCCCTAGAAAAGTTAGGTGCAGGAAACAATTTTCATTGAGCTCAGATTCAGGGTTGCCAGATTATGTGAAGTTAAAAATACATATTAATATATTATACTAAACATTATCATTGCTTTTGTGGTTCAAGGGGAGTAACTCTTATTTTCTTTTTGTATCCAAAATTGTAGCAAGCTTAAAATCAGGCAGCATTTAAGCTATGGAGGAGTAGATGTGATCGGCATCAATAAGCTACAGAAGAACTCAAAATTGATTGCCGCATTTAAGTATTCAATTAATGTTTAAGCTTACCTTTTAAAAATTCAGTGATAATTCAGGGGACAATTTATAAGATAAAATTAATGTAGTGTAAAGATGGGTAAATAGAAATTAGAATTAGTTGTACATTCAACATTTGAAGAGTTAAAGAAACATAATAGCTAATTAAGTAAAACCTATATTATGGAATCTATATGAATTAATGCGAAATTGGAGCTGAATTCTTCCACAAATTCTGAGATTAAAAGACCCCAGCTCTCCTTTATAGTAATTTACATATGGTATTTATTCTGTCTCCTCATTGAGACTAGATGCAACACAAGTTCTTTTTTTAAGGTGTGGTACCCGAGTGCGAACAACTGAGCAAGTAACAAAAATTGCTCACCACCCCGCAATGGTTGGTTACACTGGCCTCAGTGCAAGCACTGATCCCTCTCTCTGGTACCATGTCAGGGCACTAACCCCGGCAGCTGTTCCCCAGGGCTGGGCACCTCTTCAGTTTTATTTTTCTCAGTTGCCTCTCTTTCCTTTGACAGAGAAGCCCCTGAGCGTACTCTGCTCAAAGACAAAGATGAAACTGAGAGATGATAAGTAAATGTGTAACTACTCAAAAAGAGTAATTTACACACTAAAAGCTCAATATCTGTAATATATATTATCTACTTCTAGGTTGAACATTTGTTGATTAAAAAATGCAAGCAGAATCCGCCACATGAAAAAATGACAAGATTTTCAAATTATGGCTTGTAACATGAGTGAATTTTAAACTTTTTACTTTGAGCTTTTTGACAATGTTTGGTGAAATTCGGTTGCTTTTCTCTCTTTTAAAAATCTACATTGAATACATGAATTCTGCTTAGTTGTCTCCTTGACACTGCATTTTTCTAATTCAGTTATTAAGGAATTTTGATGAATTGCTGTTAAATTTGATTAGAAAATATGTTATGGCTGCCCAAATGAATATTTGCTGACAAATCTTTTTTTCTTATTTATTGATCTCATCAAGCTATCATTTGCCAACTGATACATTTTCTCCATTGCTCTCAAAATGAGATTGAAAACTAAATTATATGAGAAAGAAGTAAATAGACATGAGAGGTGATGAAAAGTTATCAGCCCAGCTAAGGAGGCAGTTCAAAATAAGTTCTGAATTTTGGTAATTTCTTTAGATTTTGGAAAGTAAGTCAAACCAAGAACTTTCCACTATGGCTGTATCAGTGTGGGCTGACGACAGAGGAAGGGTTAGCGTGATAGTCTCTAAACACTTCATAGTGTTGTAGGTCTCATATATATTGGCTGCCAAACAGATATTGAATGACAGAAGACAACATCAAACAAAATGAAGACATGTGTAAAAAAAATATATTGCCATGTTGCAATAATGTTACAGTGTGCTAGGCAAAAAAAAAAAAAAAAAAAAACTCTGCTAGGTCATGCAAAAGGTGAGACAAGCATTGTCCTGTTAAGGACAGTTTTGTGGGTACTGAAGAGTGTTGTCTGGAAAAGGACAGTTTATCACTGGCAAGGATGGCTGAAGCTGAAGGTCTACTGGAGATGGCATGTGGAATAATTGTAGGTTTTTATTTAAGAGCCATTAGGATTTTTAACCTTGAAAAAAATCTCCTACTATCATAGTTATTTCATATATAATGCCAAAAGAAAAGCATACAAAATCCACAAAAAGAAAAAGAAAGTACAAATACCAAATCCTTCCTACCATACATTATTCCATGCCTGTTATATGTGTTGGTTCAATAATGCAAGGTTTGCTGGTGACCTCATTGAATTAGTCATTGTCCAATTTCATCAAAGGACAAACTATGTTAAGTAGCATAGGAATATTGTGGGATTGTTATCCCGATTGAAAGGTACATTGATACTCGCTCTCCCTCCCTACTGGTGTCACAATCTCATCAATTTAGAGTTGAGCTGACTCGATCTAATCATAAATTCTATGCTAACAGTTTTTTTTCTCACATTTTTTTCCTTGTGGAACTCCCTTCTGGCTCCATGCTTTCCACCCAAATTTAATCTGCAAAAATTTCAATGCAATATCAATCGCTATCAACTGTCCTCTATGCAAAGCGACCATAAGATCCAGAGGAAACTCAGAAAATATAAATGCAGAAATCACAGGTCACTGGAAACAGAAGTTATTCACACAAGACACCATTTAACAAAATATATGCTTACAGCATATTCCTCGGAAATAATATTTGGCAACTGAAAAATATGAACCAAAACATACCAAAAAATAACATGGAAAATAAACACTAGTTTAAAACTAAAAAATATAATTAATCTTTGCTTATAAGAGAAAATAATGTTAATTACTTTCCCAGAACAAGATGAAAAATCCTAAACAATAGATCAGAACTTATTCCCAAATGCAAATATGAAAACAAATAATGACCAAAACATCTAAATTAAAATCCCATAACTGCAATCTAATCAAATTTATTTCAAGGACTAAAACTTAGAACCAAGGAAAATACATGAAAGGAAAGTGAACAAAATAATGGAATCTATAAATGAATGAAATAATAAATATGTAAATAAAATAAACAGTGCTGAGGTCCTGATCATAAATAACACAAAGCATTTTATCCATGAATCAAAGAACTTGGAAAAGCCACTTCCCTGAATTCTCAATATAGAGAGAGCTTGTTAACAGAATTGTGGCACTTGGTCTGAAGATCAAATTGTGGGGTAGAACTAACAGTGACTATGCAGTGTTATTCCTTTTGTTTTGAATAATCAAGAGTGGTCACCCCTTGTTTTGTTACTCTCCTCTTTGAGAGAGTTATTTCTGTTTACTGGGACTATAAAAGGACACTATATGTGAACCTTGTATTCTCAGTTGAATAAAGCTTTCTTAAAGCCTACACCTGCATACTTTTGTCATTAAACCTTTGTCCACACTTTGTCCAAATGTTCTGCATATCTGAGTGCTTTTGGCTATTCTTGTAGCCATTCCTAAGGCCACTTTTTATTTTTATTTTGAACTGAATTTATGGATTTTTATGTATGTGTCTAGAGGAATAGGAATGTTTTATATATGAACACAGCCACAAGATTTTAAAATTGTAATTTTCAGAAATGCCTGTGTCCTTTTTCAATGAAGGAAGAAATAACAAATAAAACCTGAAGTGGAATTTACTTTTCCAGTGAATTTAGTTATTTTTTATTTTCTTAACAAAGAGATCTGTTAGTTTCATGCTAGTTGTTTAAAATCTTTTTTGGACATGTTTTCATTTGGTCAAAACACCTACTAATATATAATAAATATTACTATCTTTTTTATCAATATTATTATATTTTTTGCTTTTTTTTTTTTTACCTTGCCAATTTTTCTCACCAGTCTAATATTATAAGAAGCATATGTAGATAATCTTTCTTTATTATATATATATATATATATACATACACACTCATATTGTGAACATTGTGTTCAAGCATAAAAATACCACTGTAGCCACTTGGTGTTGACTAGAGTGTCCACTTTTATATTTACATATGCTCTATCCCTGCTATTGAGTTCTTTTACCCATAAATATAGCATGCTTTAAAACTATATTTTCAACATATATATATATATATATATATATATATCCCTGCTACAACATAAAGAAATAATTTTCTATTTTCTCCATTTATATTTTCATGTATTTATGAAATATTCAAATTATGCCAAACTTTATCTCCAGTTAAGTTCTTATACAAGTCAATTGATATCAAGATAACAGCCGTTCCTCACAAAAACAGATAAATGTGTTTTCTCAAATCTATTTCTCAAAATACACTTAGTTATAAATAAAAAAGACAAATCTTTCTCATGATATGGAAATTATGTTGAACCAGTTTCTTTTTAATGCAAAGTACTAACTCTACAAGCACTGCTGTTTAGTCAACCTAGATACAGAGATGCATCGATATATACGCTTCTGCATTGAACAGCTGTAGAATTCTGTGGAAATATATGACAAGTGCTCATCATTTTTTTTAAATTTTAAATAATTACATCTGACACTGATTTTGATATCCAAACATTGAAATGCAATTTAAATTTTTTGAGATTATATCCAAACAAGCCATTTAGCAAACTGCAGGAGGAAATTATAGTGAGACTGACATATAAAACTATATGTGTATATTTGAAGAGGTTAAGATTGTAGTGATCAGGGAAGCATAGTCTTGGGAGTCTATTAATAGTTCAGGTGAAGAAGCTTCTTGGGTGGAACTTTGTCTTTCCCAATTGAATACAAAAGGAAGGAGGATAAATCTATCCTGTTTACTTGACAGCTCCAAACCTTAAAGGTCCACCAATCCAGACCTTCACAAGTCTAGGGTCAGTCATTATCTATCCTTATAATATGCACTTTTTACTTCCCCTTTTCATACCTTTGCAACAACCCTCTACCTTGGGAGGCTCTTAGGTTTTGTATAAGAAGATCAATGAAAATATATGTAAATACATACATATATAAACACATAGAGGAATGGAGAACTAATATATAGAATATGTGTGTATAAAAAGGACTAATTCCTTCCCCTTTCTCTCACCAATATTATTGTTTTATTACTCCTTAAGCAAATGAAGATTTTTTTGCCAGCCCAAGAATAATTTGAATTACTACCACACAGAAGACAATGGTTGCAATAAGAAAACACAAAAAAAATTAATTCCTTTAAATAATATGTGGAAATAAGCTTTCTTTACCAGATGAAGGTCACAAGACCGAAACCTGTGTAGCAAAAAATATGGAAAATAAAGAATAATATATAAAAAAATCCTCATTATAAAACGTTTGCAGCTTCTCTTTTTTCTTTAATATATATATATATATATATATATATATATATATATATATATATATATATATATACACACACATTATAATTTTATCATATAGACAAAAACAGTTTACTCACTACAAAGATGCAACTTTGTTTCAGTGCATTTCCTTTGCACCTTGACTGGTGAGAACTAAAAATGGTTAACCATTTATAACCATTATTGCTTCTCACCAGTTGAGGTACAATTGAAATGCACCGAAACGAAGTTGCATCTTTGTAGTGAGTAAACTGTTTTTGTGTATATGATAAAATTATAATAAATAATTATTGCTCTACTATTGGTATCAGTCCCTCTTTTAAATTAAAATAAATAAAATTTATATATTATTTTTCTTCTCATTGCATCAGATATATGGAAAAATGATTAACCAAAAACCATTCAGAATGAATCAAGCATATTTATCATGGCTAAAATATATTTCTCTTCCTAATTTTGATACATCTATAAATATTCATGATATATTTGTGTGTAGATACGTGTGTGTGTGTGTGTGTGCACACTGTTGTGCCAATAGTCATGGAATGAATGCAGGTAAATGTAATGGTTCATCAGTTGTATTTTGACATTGATTAGTTGGTGTGAAAACTATCATGGCAAAAAACAATTTGAATTTTCAGAGTTGAAAGGAATTATGGTAGTCGGTACCTGACAGATTAGACATTCATTTTTTAAAATTTTGCAGACATTTAACATCCTTTGAACTAGCAGGAATATCTGAAAGCATCACCACACACTGGGAACAGCCGCAAGTCTTTGATGATCACAACCAAACGTATCTGGCTAGAATTGTCAGGAATGACAGACAAGTGATACTTATTCAAATCACATCTGTATTCATAACAGCAGGTGCTAGATGCATATCCAGCAGGTCAGTTCAGCATTCTTTAGCTTCCTTTGGATATAAAGAGCTTTCCTGTTAACATCCTAACACTGGAGACATATCCTTGAAGAGAAATGGTAACCTTTTTCTATTAAAACAGTCTAGTTCTAATGCTTTTGTGCCTATTGAAACCATTTCCTGTAATAGACATTGGTCATGATGAGGAATCTGATCAACTTATGAGTAAAATGTTTCCTATGCAACAATGTACTGTGTGTTGTGACACATTCTTCACTCCTCTGATCACAACTGAATATAAGAACCTTACAGGCTGTAACATTTGGGAAATAATCTGTTCTCGTCTTCTGGCCATGACAATTCAAAGATGCTCAACTCTTTCTTGATGCTCATAATTGTGGCATTCAAAATATGAAAATGATGGGCCTAACATGAGTTTACATACATATGAGAGGTGCTGAAAAGTTCTTAGCCTGACCCACTTCCCAGAAACTGCTGGCTATTTTTAAAAGGTTTCAATGTCAGGTTGAAAACTTTTCAATATTCCCTTATATATACTTTTAACCCTTCTCTCTCTCTCTCTCTATATATATATATATATATATATATATAAAGAAGAGGTTATAGTAGTTCCAACAAGAGAAAAGTGTGTATATTAAAAAGATTTAAAAAAATATTATGCTTTATTTTCCATAATGGAAACTAAAACATAATATTTAAAAAAAAAACGCATTACAACCAAAAACGTTTGTGGTTTCTCTCTTCTTTTTAATATATATATATATGTGTGTGCATGTGTGTGTGTGTGAAAAGTGTCTGTATATATATATATATATATATATATATATATATATATATGTACTTATTAGAAAGCACTCAATATCAGAGATAGAGCTAACATATATATATATATATATATAATTTAATCTTCCTTGGGATTATTCATATGGAATTCCAAGATTTTTGTTACTTAAATATGTATATACATACATATATATATATATATATATATATATATATATATATATATATATAGCTTAAAAAGCCACCCTATTGGGTGACATTTAAGCTAGCTCCTGCAAAGGACTCTTGATTGGACCTTCATCACAATAGGTAGAGAATGAGTAGAAGCAATAGGCAACAATAAACTACAGAAGAACTCAAAATTGATCGCTGCATTTATTTATAATAATATTATTGCATTAATATTTAAGCTTACCTTTTAAAAATTCAGCAATAATTCTTCTGTTGCCACTTAATTTTAAAAAGATTGATGTTCATAGAGTTTTACTTTCCATACGAACAATTACTTGTATTTCATGGTTGGCTTTTACTGGATTTCACAATTAATTTTAATAAATTCCCAAATTTATTTCAAAGTTCTAAAAATTGTTATTGCACAAAAAATCACATAAAAAAATTGCTGCAAACAATTGCAGGAATGAAAACTTGGAAATTCAAAATTTCAAGATTGCCAGTCTGGATCCAGCCTGGAATTTGCTTACAGAATCGGCCTGATTCCAAAATGGTATGATATGTTGGGTTACAGCCTCTCGGAGTAAAGTTGAAAAAGTGTGACACACTGAAATTTGCATTTATTATATATTCATGCACTCACATATATTTTAAAATATTGTTTAACTAAATTTAGTTGATTTAAGTACACATACAAAGATATGCAAATGTACTTTTTAAATAATTCTTAAATGAATTTATTTATTTTGTATATTTTTGCTAGTTTGAGAGTTTAACAAACATAAAATAATAAAATTTCTCATTAGACTGTTGAAAATCTTGTAAAACATTGAAGTTTGTCTGATTTTCCTGATTAACTTGTGTAACAAAACATGACTGGTAAATATTTTCTTTCCAATTATTTTGGTTTTCTTTCTGAACATTTCTATCTACATTAAACAGTCATCACAGTTCCTGCAAAATGTTTCTGTCTTCTAATTGCAAAGAGGAATTCTACTGGCAGTTAGGGACTGCAGTCTTAGTGTCTTTCTTGCCTTTAAATTCACTATTTGAATAAAATCCACTCACAGTGTTAGATAATAACATTTTGTTTTTACTTCTTATTGAGGCGTTGAAGCTTGTAGAGAATTTTTTTCTGATATTTTTTGTTCTCATTTAAAACATATAAATTTATCTTCAATGTGTCATTTCAGCATATTTCCCAAAACTGATTCATTATTTGAATGTGATAAACTTCTTTGAATGCTTGGATATAATTTCTTAAACATTAAATTTCTCTCAATTTTCTATGAATTTCTTTGTAAGTCTTTCTTATGCCTTGATTTCTCATTGGCTTTTTGTTAACAAGTTAGTTTGATTTACTTTGAATAAACTAATCTTGCAATTTTCAGCAGAAAATTATTTAACTCCAAATTTTATTGTAAACAAAATTCATTTCAGAAAACTTACATTAAAAATCACCAATGTCCTACAAACCAAAATATCAGAGGCAAAATATTTGAAATTTATTATTAGAACCTTTTAACACTAAAGTATAAATGGTGAAACAATGGATAGCAGCTGAGTTCAAATTCCTGTCATGTTTGTTATATTCACTTACCTGCAAATACCCTTGGGTAAAGTAGGAATCCATCCATCCCTCCCACTACCTATGGGGGTAAATAGCAGGAAAGACTGGATACTATAGCATTGGATGGCAATTGGAAGGACAAGTCTGAATTCAAGACCTCCAGCCATGTGTTAAATAGCCTCACCAACCCACAATTGAGTGAGTACAGCTACACTCCTGAAGACCTAGTCAGTCAGAGCATCGTTCCTCCAACAGGAATGAGAAGGCCCTGAATTTGGATTTGGATCCCTAAAATGCAGGAAGTTTCAAAAGGAATATTCTATTTTCCCATTTCTTCCGAATTAAATATTTTTGCAAGATATTCCTTTTTATGTAACTGGTGAATATTTTTCCTATCTGGGGGAAAATAACAGTTTCTCATCATTTTTCTTCTTATTCATTGCAGCCTGACAGCTATGGTCATGTATATGTGAACCTGCCAAAAACAATTTACTTACTTAAAAATTTGCTTAATCATTTATACACAATAAATACTTTGTCAGATTCAATTAAAATTGCTATTAGCCAACCAATGTTGGCAAAACTTTCAGGAGGTCCTTATATTTATATAATATATATAACATGTGGATTCCACACTGTTTTTATTAGAGATATTTACAATAACTCATTTGCTTATGTGAGATCTTATGCAACTCTAGGATTATTTATATTATAATTATATATAATAATACAATTATTGCTCTTTATTGTATATTGAGTGATTTCAACCAAATGTTGGAAATTGTGAATAAATTGAAAAGGAGAATAGAACAATTAAAAAAGAAATTGTAAATATTAGCAAGAAAAAAACAAGAAAAAAATGCTTTAACTGGAAAAGAAAATATTTAAAGAAGCTTGTGTTATGAATGTAAACCCTGTCTTCTCCTAATATGCTTTCAGCCATAACTATACCAAGCTCTTGATAATAGCAGCAAAGCTCAAATTGTGGCTTTAAATATCTCGAAGGCATTTAACAAGGTTTGACATGCTGGCCTTCTATGTAAGCTGAGGACTTCTTTTAAAACGTTGTTGTTCTTACTTCCCACAAAGTTAGGTGTACTCATACAAAGGAAAACAGTAAAAAAGATCTCAGAATATCTGTAAGGCAATATCCACCACTAAAATAAACTTTATTTGTTTATACATTAATAATAAGTATGAAATTTTAATAGAAAGTATTTGATTTTTGCTCATTAATTTTCCATGCATTCTTTGCAAGATCCAAATCTATTTTCCTATTTATTATTAATAGTAAGTAAACATGTAAACTGATTTTAGTTAATTATTAATAACCAGCAATGTCACAGGAGACAGAGTGAAAAATTTAAGAATTTCAAAACAAACTAAATTTTATTTAAAAATGGAAATGAAATATCTTTTAAAAATTAATCTTTCAGTTTATTTTTTGAGAGCACAAGTTTCTTTTTTTGTTGCCATATTTCACAAATTCACAAAAAACTTTCTCAAAAGAGTTTTCAAAACAAATGTTAGACTAGAAATACTACTCAAAATTTTATCTAACTTCTACTGAGTTAAAACTGTTTTTCATTTATTTTTATCAACTGTCAGTTATTAGATATTTTTAAGCGGTGTGTTTAACTTTTTGTAGTTTTAGTGTTAAAACAATAAAATATGGTTAAGAAATGTTTTACAAATGAAGTCCTTTGTCAACCTTACCTGTAATCTATAAATAAATAAAATTTGTCAAATTTGTATAATGTGTTAATGTTTTTTATTTAAAACATTCCCTCTAATTGATTGTGATAAACATTTGTAAACATTGGATCTATCCAAAAGAAAATAATCTAAGTATATGTTATGTTTTTTGGGGGGTGGGAGTAGGGGGCACCAGTTACAATCCTCGCCCCAGGCACTACCAGACCTCTGCACATGACTTGTGTCATGCCAGTAGGTTTTTCTCATCTGAGTCCATTCTTCCTATTTAGAAATCTACCATTCATCCTTGCATTGAATACTGTTGCCATATATGGGCACATGTCCCCACTGTTCATCTCAAGGTTCTTGACAAAATCGAAAGACAGATATGCAATGTGATCGGTGCTGACTTGGCTTCTCAACTCCAGCCACTTTCTCACAGATGTGATGTGACTTCTCTCTGTCTTTTTTACAAATATTTTCACAGCAACTGCTCTGACCAGGTATTTTCACTAGTGGCCCAACTGCATGAATTTAAGCGTGCTACTAGGTTGGCATCTTGGCTCCCACCTTTTTACTGTCAAAATAGTTAAATGTAACCACCTCTTCTACTCCAACAGCTTCTTCTCTTGCACTTCCCAACAGTGGAAGTCCCTTCCTCTTACTTGCTTCTCTGATAACCATAATTTTCAAATATTTAAATGTAATGCCTTGATCCCCATTCTTCTTTTTATCCTCTCCTCAATCCCCCCCACCCCGATACCCAGTCTTTTTTTTTAATTTCATTCTCTGTAACCCCTTGCATACTAGTAGCACTCCCGTCTTGCTTGGGGTGAAATGCTTCAGAAAAACAACAAAAAAAAAAAAAAAAAAAACAGTAAAGATGCAGAATATTAAGAACATTGGCTAATGATATGAAAAAAATCCAACTATGACCATAAAGAGAATTATATAAGTTGCGTAAAGAAGTACATGAAAACTGATTTCTCAACAGTAATTTTTAGTGATGTATAGAGAGCTACATTGTATGAACCTGGTGGTAAGAAGTTTAGTCCTTTGTAGAGAAAAAGTCAACCATGACTGAGAAGATAAAGTTTGATTGATTGACTGATTTGTTTTTATGGCTTATCAACCTTTGGCCGGTTATTTAAAGACAGAAAATATTATTAGATTCTAAGAATATTTTGGAGATAATAATAATTTACTGATACAAGTTCTACTAATTAACCCATAGTTGGGGGGTGAAGTCATTGCTTAACTTCAGTGATTGTATGTGAGCTTGTGTTTCAATGTGATATGGCTGTAAGCCTGAGAAGATGAGAAAGATGTGACGTAATCTTTTGGACTTATATTCTAAGCAGTAAAATAGTGTCTTTTCAAAACTGATGCTAGTGTTACATATTAAGAATTATTGTTAATTTTTTAAAAAGATGATTTATTTTAAGTGGTGCAAACCACAACCAAGAAGCTTTAAGATGAAACATATTTTCCTGCAAAATAAGGTCCTTTACATTCTACAAATATGATTGTTAACCTCTTCACTAAAAAAAAAAAAAAAAACTTCAAGGACAAGAAGTTCAAGGAATGACCTCCAGCATCTGCAAATATTAATCGAAGAGAAAATTAAAATCATTAAAAGTAAGATATATGATAATATAAAAAAATATTCTGGTAAAGGTGAAGATCTAATTTGAAACAGGGGAAATTATTGACTGCCAAGCAGCCTATATTAACATATAAAATAATAATATAATGATAATAGGTATATGAGATACTGTGTACATTAAAAATGATTCTATTTTTTATATCTTTGGATTTATTTATATTACACTTAGTTTTTATATCCTCAAAACAATTTATCAATATCTGAATAACGATAGAAATTATAAGGTTGGCTATTATAACTTGAGACTGAAATTATATATGATAAATATGACAAGAAGATTTTTCCAACATTGGTTAGTTAATGCTAATTTTAATATAAAAACCTCGACTTGAATATTCAAACATAATGTGTTTGGTAATCCAATTGTTATACTCATAAGAAAATAAAGGAAAATTTGAAGAAATTAAACACATCTGCTTTAAAAATGAGTTTAAATAATGTGTTAAACAATTTATTCAATTATGATATTTTTGAGTGGCAATTTACAGAATTAAGAAGTGGTCTGCTTTTTTTTTATTATTATTGTTAATCATCTCTTATTTATTGTTTGCCTTTTTTTAGTCCAACTTGATCTTTGATGTGATTTTCCTGGGTTCAAAATGAAAAATGTTCCGTTACTTATGAAATGCACATTAAAAAAATGCTTATAATCTCCAGCTAAACAAAAATCTTGCAACCACCATTTTATCATAGGAATGCTATATTTTATTTCTCTGTGATGAGTGTTTCTAACACTAGATGTATTTTTGGTTTAATTGAAATAAACATTTTAATACATCAACAATGTTTTGAAGCATTCATAGAAGAATGATAGCTTTCTTGAACATCCTGTTTATTCTCCATCTTGACAAGAACCCAAGTAAAAAGCAAAATGTCAGGCAAAGTTTTTGTTACTGATCTACTTTAATTTATATTTATCAGGCTGCAAGTTTACATTTAATGTTGTATACAAATGGTTTGATCAAATTTCTGATACTTATTTTCTACGGGAAGTTCTTGGTTTTCTTTCAGCATTTTACTGTTATACAGTTTCTTGGAGCTGATCTGTTTCTGGTTACCATATATGGACTTTTGTAGTACTTTCAATCTTTTATATGATGCATCAGAAAAATCTGTTCAGTCTTCACGAACAATGAATGAATCAATGTCACCTTGCTGCTTTTTTTTCTCCATTTTTGTATTGTTGGATGTACTTTTATGAAGACATATTGTTATGAAACTCAGGCCAAAATATCAAGGTCCTGGGTATGACGATAAACTACATCCACATCCTGGGTAAGACAATAGACTGTGTCCAGCAGCAAGGCCTCTGATCAGGAGGTTTTGAGGAGCATGGAACCATCTTGTAATTGCTGTTCCATGGACAAATAGTTAACCCCGAAACTGAGGTAAAAAGCACTATGAAAATGTAAAAATAGGTTTTAATACCAGAAATACTTTGTAAAAAATTATTACCAGAAATAAATTTTTGAAGAAAAAAATTATTACCAGCAATATGTTTTTGGAAAAAAAAATATTACCAGCAATACATTTTTTAAAATAATATTGCCATTTATGCATTTTTGAGGAAAAAAACATTAGAGAAATAGATTTTTGACAAAACAAAAATATTACCAGGAAAAAAAGTTGTTGGCATTAAGTAACCCATTGAGGTTGATATGCCATAAAACAAAATAAACCAAACCAAAATATCAAGTCAGTATTTTATTTTGATTTTATAGCAAACCTAAAATAATTATTTATTGGTCCCAAGCACTTTTGTTTGTTCTGTATAGTTTCAAAGTTGAATTATGAATTCTTTGGGTGATCAGATGTAGATAAATCAATAAAACATTTCTAAGCCACTAAGGATAGATAGAAACATAAACAGTAAATGCAACTGCTTTCATCCAATTTTATCAAATTGAAAGAAGGTCCAATGACATGACTTAAACAAGAAAAATGGTTTATTAAAAAGACAAACAATAAACATTAATAAAATGATTGGATCAAATTTTAATGGAATTTTGAATTATGCTTATAACCACCTGAAGAAGACCGGAGTGTACAACGGCCGAAACGTTGTGATAAATATGGCGACAAAGATGAGGACAATAGTCCAAATAATGTAAATAATGTTTATTGCTTTATATTGTCAAATAATTCCTATACAGAATTTAGCAAGATTTGTTAAATTAAGATTTAAATTTTGAAATAAATATTTATAATTTTGTTGGTTGCGATCCAACTGTGAAAATGACTGCAAAATACTTTTCCCACCCCATTTTATAAGCAGCTGTGCCGCACCAGGAAATTTTTCTCCCCTGAATCGATACTTCAAATATACAAAACAACCATTCGCCCTTGCATGGAGTATTGCTGCCATATATGGGCTGGAGCACCTTCTGCTTACCTCGGAGTTCTTGACAAGATCCAGAGACGGATATGTAATCTAATTGGCCCTGATCTAGTGTCTCATCTGCAGTCACTCTCTCACAGACGCACTGTCGCCTCTCTCTGTCTTTTCTACAAATACTTCCATGGTAACTGCTCTGATGAGCTGCTTTCACTGGTTCCCAGACTCCATGAATTCAAGCGCCCTACAAGGCTAACATCCCACTCCCACCCTTACACCGTAGAAACTTTCAAATGTAGCCGTCTCTTCTACTCCAATAGCTTCATACCTCGCACCTCTTGCCAGTGGAACACCCTCCCCAATTACTGTTTCCCTGAAAGCTATAATCTCCAACTATTCAAATGTAATGTCAATCGACATCTCCAGTTACCTTGATCTACCCACTATCCTTCTCCTCATCCTTTTTCCTATCACTCCTATCTGCTCTCGCTCCAAATCTTCTGCAACCCCCTGCGTCCTAGTGGCTTCACGCCTTGCTTGGGACGTAATGTTTAAAAAAAAAAAAAATAAAATAAAGAAGCACACAAATGCATGCTGGGATTTTTTCCCAGCCTATAAAATAGGCTAGTTCTTGGTTTCATCTGATGCAGTCCTTATCTGTCTTGTCTTGAAGTCAGAACACTTTGTTCACTTGTCCAAATTTGTTTTTGTGTGTCAACACCAATTCCTAGTTTGTGAACTTTTTGCCTTATTACTGTTGTTTTGCCTTGCATATATTGTTTGCTTACTTTTTATTATTTTTGTCCTGTTTTTTTTTTTTTTTTTTTTTTTTTGTGTGTGTGTAATCATTTATTGCAAACTTTGTCAAGTCTGTTTGTTGGACAGTTTTGTTACTTATTTTGCATCTGACCATGGTTACTCACTCCACAGATTATTTAACTCCTTTGAATGTATATTTTTCTGTTATTTCCTGATAAGCAAATAGAATAATTTCTCTGTATATTTATAAAAACAAACATATTTGTAGGTGCAAATAAATTTCTACTCTTAATTAATGAATGTGTTTTCTTTACAGCAGTTGATAAAGCATTCGGTACCCAAAATAATGTTAATTTTGTACTTTGTTTTAACCTGTAAAGATGTTATTGTTTTCAGATTGATCAAAGAACATATTGTTCTATGTCAAGCCTATGAATGGGCATCTTGAACTCAAGTGTTGTTTAAGCAACCACATCATAGTATAAGTACACACTGAGCAATTGACACTGAAATGTTTTGAACAAAAGTCTGCTTTCAGTTCAAGAGATGAAAATTATTAAACCAAAATAGGTCGTGTCAGTCGAATGTTTTTCTTTGTTTACCATTGAGCTCACAAGAAATTGCTTCTGTATGATTGTGATTATTTCAAACCAAAATACAGACTTGTAAAAGATCAAAAACTTTTTCCCTTTCAAGATATTTACCTGCATAATGGAGGATATATTTTTGTCTTTTTATTTAGGATTTAAGTTGTAACTTGACAGAAATTTAAAGTGGATGTTTCTTTCATTTACTTATTAAAATATATACTTTCTATCTTAAGGGAATATTACAGCATCTTTGGCTTGAGTGATGCATGTATATGTGTCTATTGAATATCATAGATGCATTTATTGACTTATATGTCTACATAGATTTACTTTGTATTGTTTTTTGACTTTCTTTCTTTCTTTCCAAAATCTCTCGAACTATTTATGCAAAGAATATTTATTCTTTTCATATAAATATGTGTGTTATGTATACTTGCATCTCTCAAGATAGATATATAGATGTGAGTTTAAAATAATATATATCTTGAGTAGAATCATTTAATCTGCTTTTGCTTTTCAGTTGAACCAGTGGCAGAGATTGGAATCGTGTTTTTAGTGTCTGTAAGATTGTTATCTTTGAATTCGGCTTCAGAATCACTGATTCCATTTGCTTTAGTCTGAATTCAAAATCTAGAAAGAACTAAAATTAGAATGAAGCCATTCCTCGACTTTTAAAATGGTGATTGCCTCCAAAGAAAAGCTAGTCTATAAAACCTAGTAATGCTTAGTATTTTCATCTAGTCTTTATTTAGTAACTGAATTGGATTTTGTCCCCAAGAAGATTGGTTCTTAATTGTCAGGGTCAGTGTGTGCAGATGGTCATTTATTCAGTATTGACCTGATATAATCTTGTCAGAACTTGATAAGTATTTTATGATTTAAATAGATTCATCAACTTAAGATAAGGGATTGCAGCTTTTACATTGGTTTTCTCTCTTTCTCTCTTTGATAGGTGCTGTTGCTTTTGGCTCAGCCTGAATAAATTTCAGTTTTGCCAATGTGCAGAAATTAACAATGTTATGTGATTGCAAAAATTATTCGCACAATATTTGTTGTTTTGGCCTTTTTGTTCCGAGATATCTTCTGATCTGTAAAGCTCATCGAATAAGTGTTGATAATTTGCCACCACCCCAGAAACATTTCATAGATCTGGGCAAGGCTCATATAAATGTTCCCTGAAAGAAGACTGAGAAATGGATCAGACAAAATGTAATGATAAAAACAACATTTCATCGTAATGTCAAGGTTTCAACCAATTTTGTTATGAAATAATCATTTCGGCCGTTGTACACTCTGGCCTTCTTCAGGTGGTTGGAATGTCGAACTGAACCCTTTATTTCGCTCACTGGGGTAGACTGTTCTAGTTCCATGTGCCATGTTTAATGGATGTCAGTTATCTCCTGTTAATTCCCCTCTCCAAGTTCTCCACTGCCTTAACCGGGTATTCAACTCACACTCTTTGGGTCTTGTCACTGGATCTAATGCCTTTATCGGCTGTGCCATGTGTCCTTGAGGACTGAAGAAGGCCAGAGCATACAATGGCTAAAATGTTGTGATGAACATGGCAACAAAGATGAGGACAATAGTCTGAATAATGTAAATAGTGTACATAATACCTCATCTCAGAAATATAGACAGATACTAAAATAACTTAAGTTTTTTATTTTAATTCTTCTAAAAAGATGTTATTTTGTTTATGTGTATATCCTGCTCAATAAAAGACAATAAACTTAAGTTCATGTTTCCTGGAATAGCCAGAATGAATTGGGCAAGTAATGAGGTAAGGGTGGGTACAGTAGGTGGAGCTTTGAATTTAGAAATATTAGCAGCAGCAGAAGTTTTGTTGTCTGCATCATGAGAATGAAAGTTTCATTCTTTTTCTCTTCTTATAAAGTTGCATATTTTTCAGTCTTTTAAATGATTTTGTTTATTCTTCATCTTGCTTCTTTGATTACACCAAGCAAGAGGTCTTGCAAGGAAAATAATGTCCAGCTTTCTGAAACCAAAAGGAATTTAATTGCTTTCTGTTTAATTTTACCAGGTCATAAGATTATGTTCTATCAAAATATAAAGCAAAAATATTTTCAGTCGATTCATCATTGACTTTGGGGGGGAAATTGTTATTTCGTACATTTTTATATCAACCATAAATGTGGTCAACTTCAATTAGTTTTTATCTCATTTTAATATTTGAGACTTTATATAGGGATTATGATTTTTGGCAAGTGTAAGGGTTAATAACAGATAAAGTGAAATTGTCAAGCAGAGTTCAAAGCTGGGTCTTGTCTGTTATATTCACTTTTGCATTAATGCTATTAAGAAAGGCATGAATCCATTTTTTCTCCTTGCTGCTATGGATTAAATAGTAGGATAGACTGGGATCTCTAGTCTTGGATGGCAGTAGGTCTAAGAGAAAGACTATTTTGAATTCAAAAGCATTGAGAAGCCAATTTTCTCAAGATGTCATGGCAAGTGAAAAATACTAAAGAAGGAGGAATGTATGGAGAGTCATGATTGCCAACATCGTGAGGAGGGATGACATTAAAAATATCTCTTGGTTATTTTGAAGACTTTATTCTGTATAATGACAATATGGTGGGTCTAAATTCAGTAAGAGGCTGAGGAATTTTTACCAAATTGGCAATTGTCCATCTGTGTTCACCTGCTGCCTTAGAGATTTTATGGACTTGGAAAATTGGCTGTGTGTGTTACATTAAAGTTGCTGTCTGAAATAATTCATCAAGTTTGACACCCAAAAAGTAATCAGTGCATTTGTTTCATTTTCACTTGCACAAAAGAATGTTGTTAAATTAAGTAAAGAATTATCAAATTTCATGTTCACTTTAAAGTTTCTTTTTCATTATACGAGATCCTGAACGGATCATAGTTTAACTGATCCTATATTGGTTGATTTCAGATCCATGCTCATTTTATTGGCATTTATTTTTCTTCATCTTTGAATAATGAAGAACAAAGATAAATTCATCGAGTTTTCTTTCTTTTCTCATTATCTTCACATAATTGTCTTTTGGCTTTCTTTCAAACAATAAGCAATAATCCTTGCCAGGTTCCATTTCAGTGTGAAGAACTTTTTACTCTTAATTTGTATTTCTTCCTTTTGCACTCCAGCCTCGCTCTCTTTAGCATCAGATCAATATTCTTTATCTTTTGACTTGTTCCCAGTTTCTCACTAATCTATCATTCCATTTTTACCTTTCATGTACAAGTGGGGTGCTGAAAACTCAACCCACATCAGAAAATTGGTATTTCAATGACTAAACATCAGAATACTGATTTTAGGAAGTGGGCTGAGCTGATAACTTTTCAGCACCCCCCCCCATTTTGATCCACTGATTTACTATGTCTACTTGTAGTTTCTCATCTATGTTTTTCTGTACCAAAAATTAAAATGGGCTTTCTTTTTTATCTTTTTTTTCCCTTTTCATAAAGTAATGTAGCAAAACTCTTTTGATTCATTTTAAAAATGCTAGTTCTCTTCAACTGCTCAGATATATTCCAAATTCTCAAACAGTCAAAATAAAAAAAAAATAGGCTTTGAGTTTAATAAGTAAAACTTATATACCAAATATTCTAAAGTTTTACAGCCTTTACTATTACATTCATACACACACATGGCTGTGATTTTGTTGTTGAAGCATGACTGGGATTAAAATCTCGCACAAAGCAATGTGGGTCCTTCCTGACAAAGGATTTGTCATTCCTGATTTGAGGCAAGATTTTACGAGGTCAGATTCTCTTCCTGATGTCTAACGCAGACACTGACACTGAGTCCAATTATATCCAAGTGTTTTTATTGAGATGAAACTCCGCCAAACATTAAATATTTTTGTATTTTGTTTTTTTATTGGCATTCAGCCTCGTCCAATTTACAAAAAGTTATGTAGTGCAAAAATATACGAAAAACAATGTAAACATTTTAAGAAATTTAGAAAAAAAGTAAACTTAGTTTTGTTGATATCTCTTTTGAATTAGGATTTCATAAGATGTAAAAGATTTTTTGTTAGGTAATTGTTTTAATATTATTTATATTTGGTGTGGATTTTTCAGGTACTCATTTATTGTTAATAATTAGATTAGGCATTTTGATTTTTTTTTAGTAAATGACAAACCAAAGATATTTGTTTGGATTGTTAACTATTATAAATTGAAGAATTATACTTATAATGGCTTTTTTGTCGTGTTTATAATTAGAATGCATTTGGCTAAAAATTAAATTAATAATATCTTCATTTTTCTTCATCTCAAAATGATTGTTTATGCATATTTTGTTTACTAAGAGCAAAAAAAACAGGAAATAGTGAATACACACACACACACACACATATATATGAGACTCCATCCTAACCTGATTTTATATATATATATATATATATATATAAGGTTAGGATCGAGTCTCATGCCTTGATTGGCAACCTTCCTAGACATAATGAAAATTTTTAATGAAATTATGCGTATATATATATATATATATATATATATATATATATATATATATATATGGTTAGGACGGAGTCTCAAACCTTGAATGGCAACTTTCCTAGACATAGGAATGTCTGTCATTTTTAATGAAAATTGTGTGTATGTGTATATATATATATATATATATATATATATATATGCACCACTCTCCTCACCAGCAGCTAGTTGGGAAGCTTGGCTTAGACGCCAATTACCAACACCTGATCATGTGGCAGGTTGCACTGGGTTACATATTACCAGTAGCAGGCCTAAGACTGACCTGATGTTATTAATAAAATATATCCTCACAGATATATAAAAAGATGAAGTCCTGTCTTTTATAGATGTAGAAAGGGATAAGTTATTTATTTTAGTCAGCTTCCTCAATTACTATGATTTTAACCTCTTCAAGTCTAAAGTAACTCTTTTCTTTCTTACTTATATCTTACTATATTGCACTTCTTACCTCTTCTTACATTTATAGAACAACCTCATTCAGTACTACTCTATCTTGAGTGGTTCTTGGGCCTTGTATTTGGTAAACAATTATTAAGAACAAATTTCTCACAAATAATAACTATGGTTAGAACAATAATGATTTATCTCAATGACATATCACTCATATACATGTGTAAGCTTTTACAACTGAATGCCCTTACTGTAGCAAAGCTTTAAAGATTTGGGAAATAATGTTGTATGTTTTGGCATTCAAAGACAATCAAATGTCATCATACAAATTGGGATATTCTTTTTTACTGTGACCATCATCAAATTTGCAGAAAGTTTTTCTTATTTCTACTCTTCTTATCTCCAACTATTAAATTCCTATTGGTTTCCAAAAGATTGTTTCTCACATACTTTCCCTCCATTCTGTTCCATTACCAGATATCTTCATAGTCTTGACACTAATATACCGTGAAATCTTAAGAAGAATTGAACTTCACTTGGTTGTTGATTCTATATTATTGGTTCTCTATCACCATATTATACTTGTCACAAGGAAAGAACCTCAGCAACCTGAGTACTTAGCCATTACAAGTATTTCCAGAACTATAAACCTATTTGGAGATGAACCACAAGCTTAAACATGTTCTGTTTACTAGCAGCAGCAGGAGCCTTTCTGCTCTTGACTAGTATGTCATTGCCATACAAACAAAATCTTGACGAAGAAACAGTCACCAGCAAGTACTGTATTTTCCAGCTTACAAGACACTGCGGCTTGGAATATACACCCTAATATTGGAAAGAAATTTCTAAGAAAAAGAAAAGTCATTCTCATACAACAACACATTCACCATGCGTCCCTCACATACTGGCACCATGTATTGTTTGCATTAATCACTCGTCCAATTGTGTTTGTATGGCAATGACATACTAGTCAAGAGCAGAAAGGCTCCTGCTGCTGCTAGTAAACAGAACATGTTTAAGCTTGTGGCTCAGCTCCAGGAAGGTTTATAGTCTTGGAAATACTTGTAACAGCTAAGTACTGAGGTTACATCATATAAAAAGGTTGAATTAGATCGATAGCTAACATTATAGTGTAATGACTCAACATACACATCCATGTCTCTATCAGTCAAGCCAATTAGGTGACCATCCAAGCTTACTTGAGCCTGGACATTGCTTTACATTCATCTTGGAAGAAGCACATGTATCTTTCAGGAAAAAGTGTGTCTTGTAAGCTGGAAAATACAGTAATTAAGGTGACTTTCTCCTATGCCATAAAGGATGAAAAAATTGGCATAGCACCTTAATAATTTCTTTGTTATGAAAAGAACAATTTTTGTAAATCTCAAAGTTCAGACCATTTGCTGCCAAATAATCCTGTATTTTGGAAATATGCCAGTCCTCAAACTATTTTAAAGGAATTGACAACTGACATATTTGTATTCGGAATTTTATGAGTTTCTTAATGGTGTATACTGTCAATCCATATTTGTTGGACAAAAGAGTTCTAGCACAAAATATAAAATAGGTTAGAAAAAACTTCTAAAATCCCTGATATACACTGAACTATCAAAACACTGCTAATTTTACAGTTGACACTATGAGTCCTGTCAATAAAAATTTTATTTTTTAAATCATCATTTAAGTGTGATGATAGCTCTAAATTACCACCCTATGATTTCTTTTAAAAGATGGGGACATTAGCCCAGATATAGTGTAAACATAATTTCTGTACACTGACCACCACACAGATTAAACTAGCAATTACAAAATCAACAAATTCATACAGCAAACCATTAGGCTATTTGTTCTGTAGAACAACTGTGTGTGGAGAATTTGGAGCCTTAATCCTAACCTGCCTGCTGCTGAGTGCTGCTGGTGCTTGTCATGTTTGACTGCACTCACTGAAGCTTTTTCCCTTTTTTGTTAAGGCCCCTGATGCTGCTTCTGAAGATTTGCTGTCATTTCTCTTTCTTTGGAAATAAATACAATATGGAAGCTGCTAATAAAGAAAGAAAGACACGTTACATTTGATCTTTAGCAGCTGTAACAAAAGAAAAGCACGACAAACTGCAGCAGTAGCAGCAGACGTAAACATGTGCAATGGAATGAGAGCAATCTACCCTCATAGGTTAAATAAAGGGTTCGGTTCAAAATTCTTTGTTGATTACCCAGATTGCCATGCACCTGATGAAGGCTGGGTAGCACAATGCCTGAAACGTGGTAACAAAAACAAATGTAACAACATGAATGGTACTCAGACATTCAGATGAACATTTAACCAAATATGTAGTGACATACTTACATGTAAGTCAGACTCTTTATCGTAATGTCCTACATATATTTATATTTATTTACTGTATTAATTTATAATTTTTCGTTTATTTTACACGCCTTTTTTAAATCTATTCTGCATATATTATATTTTACTTCAAATATTACTGTTCGATGATAAGTATTTTGAAAAAAAGCACATTTTACTACAGAAAATTATTAAGATTTTATGATATGAAAGATCTTTCAATTTCACTTTTAATGATCATTATCTTAAAGGAATAAACTAGCTTTTATTTTACTGTTAAATACGAATGTATGTCACACTCTTTATCGTAATGTGCTACATTAGGTGCTACTTTTTACCCAGATACACTTATCTTTAAAAATACTAATTTCAATAAACAAATATTAAAATAAGAAAACTTTTAACTTTAAATTTAGATTTAGTAATTTAATCACTTGAAATTCAGTGGTAATTATGGTAGCTTCTAATAAAGAAGGAAAGACAAGTGACAGTAGATCTTCAGCAGCTGTAAGAAAAGAAAACCAGAACAAATCTAAACATGGGCAGATGAACGAGAACAATCTTTGTTGGTTACCCAGATTACCATGCACCTGATGAAGGCTGGGGAGCACAATGCCCGAAATGTGTTAACAAAAACAAATGGAATAACATGAATAACCAGTTCTCATGAAAATTTGAGCATCGCAAAAGTCTGGTGTGACTGTTTGTAGGATAGAACTTAAAATTTAACACAAGGGATTCTCAATAATAGGAGTTTCATTCCAACAAAAACGTTTTGATACACAGAGAAATATAGGAAAATCAATGACAAAGTGGTGAGTTTCATCCCTTAGGACTTCATCAGACTAAAGTGATATTTAAGTTGAGATGATTACATATGTGCATAAAGGAGAGGGGGTGCTGAAATTTAAAATTTACTTTTTTTAATATGTGTTTGGAAATATAGTCAAGCTGATTTCATTTATTTTCATATTCATTATCTCAGGTTGTGATAATCGAAGATCTGCCAAGAAAAGTGTAAGAAATGTTGTAAGAACCTGGACACAAATTTGCCATGGATGATCAAAGCATTTTCTATACTTTTTCATCTTTCATAAATCGCTTTCTGTTTTAATTAAAGTAGTATTTCTTAAGTCAAAATAATGATCAGCCTCATTATGGTGAGCAATGAATGCATTTAATGTGTTGTTTTGTAAAAGATCCCTTTTGTGTTCACAGAATTCTTTTTTATTAAAATTCCTTAAGGTTTCTCCTAAATATTCCTTGTGACAATTAATACAGATAATAGAATAAATTTCTCCTTCAAGTTTTAGGTTATCATTTTGCTTTGTATTAAGTCTTTTATGGTTTTAGAAGTAGTTCTAACAATTTTTATGTTAAGCTGAGATAAATTCTTTCAATTGTAGTTGCAATAGAGTTGCTCAGTAAAACAATATATTTTGATTTGTTGGGTTTGTTCGAACGGTCCACTTTTCTATTTTGAAATATTTTATGAGTCTTTTGTTTCATGTTGAATATGAAATAATTAGGCTATTAGAGGGGCTTAGAAAGTATTTTTAATGGATTTCTCTTCATATAAATATTGAGGGCTACAAATTCTTGGCACTCTTAAATAGAATCTGATGATTAAAAAAAACAAAAAAACAACCCCTCTCCTTCATGTGCATATGTAATCTCATCAATGTAAACATCACTTTTGTCCAATGAATCATGAAAGGATGAAATGTGCCACACAAAACATTTTTTTCCACATTGTCATAGATTTTCCTAAAATTGTTCTGATATATAAAAATTTATGTATCATTTTTCCTCATGAAGAATTATGAAGCTTAGAATATGTTGTTTAGAACTTAAATATTGTCCTCTGTAATACAAAATATACCAATTATAAAATTTTTCAACCATTTGGATAGCTGCACCTCTGCATGGGGCATCCTGGGTATGACGATAAACTACATCCACGTCCAGGGTAAGACGATAAACTATGTCCAACAGCAAGGCCTCTGATCAGGAGGTTTTAAGGAATGTGGAACCTCCTCTTAATTGCTGGCTTTCCCAGGTCCACCCTGACCTGGGGTAGTAGCACCTTTTAGGGTCCAAGCTATGGGTAAATAGTTAACCCAGAAACTGAGATAAAAGGCATTATAAAAGTGTAAAAATAGGTTTTCATAGCAGAAATACTTTGTAAAAAATTCTTACCAGCAATACATTTTTGAAACAAAAAAAAATATTACCAGCAATATGTTTTTGAAAAAAACTATTACCAGCAATACATTTTTTTAAAAATATCACCAGCTATACATTTTTGAAAAATAATATTGCCAGCTATACATTCTTGAGGAAAAAAATATTAACAGAAATAGATTTTTGACAAAAATATTACCAGGAAAAAAAAGTTATCGGCATTAAATGACCCATTGAGGTTGATATGCTGTAAAACAAACCAAACCAAACCAAACCTCATATTTTACCCCTTTTGATATTCCTACCTAATCCTTCATTCTGTTATCCACATATGGCTGTAACTAATTTCTGTAAAACAAAACAAACCATTTGTATAGCATCCAATGTCAGTGAAAAACTACAAATTTTATTAATTCATTGATTTATAGACAGTTTTAAAAGATATAAATATAATGGTGTTTCTACCGATATATACTCTTTTTTTTTGCCATTCTAATAAAAATAACATACTATATATTTTGTACTATAAATCTTTTGTCTGACAGATATAGTTTGGAAATATGAAACATTAAAAAGATCATAACACACTGTATAAAGAGATGTCAATTTCTCTAAATTCTTTCTGACGTGATAGAAATTTCTACAGCATTAAAATGGCATAAGAAGGAAAAGTCTTGTATCTTTTATCTCAGACTTTAAACCTTTAGCTAGCACCAAACATTGGGTATTGATCTGAGGATTTTCAAACAATCACTTGAATGGTTAAACAATTGAGCATCAAGCCATGACTTATATAGTCAGGTGTCCAGTTCTCTAACTACAGAACTCTTATTTGGGGGCCACAATGTAATTGTGTTCATCGCAGTAAATGATTACTACTTAGACTTATTTTCTTTCAAGTCTTATACACTTATAACTGTGGATTCCTTTCACGTTGCTTGCCTTTGACAAAATTGTGCAAAGAACAGTCATATAAGTGACATGGCCTCTTCTTTAATTACTGGAATCATCTAGTATATATGGAACCAAAGTGACTCTTCTGAATCAATAGGTTCTTCAAAACAATCCTCTATTGCTGGCCCATTGCCAAACAGTATGCAATAAATCTATATATCTATCTATATATATATCTATATCTATCTATTCATCTATCTATCTATATATATATATATATAAGTCTAAGCATAAACCCTAACCCTGCCATCAACCTTCCTTGTTCTAATCTAGTTTCCGTTCTGGTTGCCGCCTTCAGCTTGAATTCTTTAACCCACCATTCCTCTTGAAAACATCTTCCCTCTCACACCCACTGTTGTAGAATTTTATGTCATTGAACCATTATTGTTTAACATAAGTTTAAAGCTTTTACAAGCATTTCAACAAGATTAATTTTAATTGTCTTTTCAGAGAATATTTGAAAAAAACAGAGGGTCACAAAAAAGTATGTTCAGTTCTGTGGAGAGAAATTTGATCAAATCTTAATTGTCTTTTTGAATTCAAGCAGTTTTTATTTGCAACTTGTTAGATAATTTCAGTTTATATTGTATAGTGACAAATTTTAAAGACTTTTTTGAAATTAAACAAACAAAATATGATTTCACGCTGAAGCAAAAGAAAACGGTACAGCATCTTTTCTATGATGAAACTGAAGGCCCAATAAGGAGATAGAAAAAACAAGTTTGTAAATCAAAAAGAAGACTCATAGGGGAAAATCAGCTTTTATGATCACCTCAGATTCATATATTGATTGAAAGAGTAAAAACAAATTATTATTAGTGGTTTGTTTACATATAATGACTTCATATTGTATTAAATTTTGTCAAAGTCATGCTATGTTGATGCTAAATACAGAAAACATGCTGGGTTACAACTTTATCATAAAGAAACAAAGAAATAAATACTGAAAAGCATTAAATTTCTGGGATGAGGTTTTACCATTACAGTCAAACAAATATTTGTTGTTTCTACCCCAATATATATCAATCTGTTTGTATCTCTTTCTCTCCCTCATTCTCTCTCTTTCTCTCTCTCTCTCTATATATATATATATGTGTGTGTGTGTCAGTCTATTCATATCCATCTGTCTATCTATCTACCTCTCCCAATATATATATATATATATATATATATATATATATATATATATATATATATATACAATTTCTATATATGTTATATATGCGCAATGGTACTTATTGGAAAGTGCTCAATATAGTGATAGAGCTAACATACTTAGTTGTATTGATGTAAGTTTGTGACCCTAGGTTTCGTGCTCTTGTGATCGTTAAACTCGAATCTGTTCATATCTGTCTATCTATCTCAGTCTGTTCATCTCTCTCTCTCTCTCTCTCTCTCTATATATATATATATATATATATATATATATATATATCAGTCTGTTCATATCTATCTATCTATTAACTGACTTTAATTATTTGCTAATGCCTGTGGTTGGAAAACTGAAGGAAAAAGAAAAAAAAAAAAAAAAAAAAAAATTGCCATTGCACTTGCATCCAGTGTAAATAAATCCAAAGAAAAAAAAATAGATGGGCTGCTTATAAGGTGAATAGGAGGATGCACATTCATGTAATGGATAGTGGCTCAGATTGAGGAATTGGAGAGCTGAGTTCAAATTCCAATCAGATCCATTACATTCACTTACTTGATAATACCCTTGGGAAAAGTATGAATCCTCTTCTTCTCCCTACCCCACCAGCTATGGGTAAATAGCAGGACAGATTGGGTTCTATAGGCTTGGATGGCAACTAGTGTACCGCAGAAAGAAATGGCAACCAACTGTGGAAAATCTGCCTCGTCAGTCACGTATTGAAAGATACATGATGGCCTAAGCATTTATCACATATGGCACATAACTGACTGACTGACATTCTCACAAATATGATATTTGGTTGGTAACATGCAAATTTTAAACTGTCAAAAAGAATAAAAAAAAAAAATTCACATTTCTGATGGTGGGAGGGGAAATTAGATCCTACGATTGTCTCATAGTCAAATGTAGATTTTCTGTGGTGGATAAATGGTAAGAGCCTGAGAGATGAAGAAGAGAACAAGACAAGGAGGAAAAAAGAAGAGATTTATTGTTGCCGAAATGAACATCAAAGAACTGATGAGAAAGAGAGTGAAATTGATTCTCTCACAAGTGAACACAAACTACAGTACTCTCCATCCTTCTTCAGGTATGTCTGTTAATGTGGGTTGCCTTCAGGGAATTCAAACTGAACACTTTATTTAATCTTTGCAGGTAGATTCTTATTGTTCTACTCTCCATGTCTGAGGATGTCTTCTATTTTGTTTAGTACTGCTCAGTTATAACTAGTTATATTTCTGCTGAGTCTATATCTGTCCTATGTAGCCAGGGACTGAATTCACAGTTACTAAGTAACCAAATTCATAAATAAAGGAAATCAGAAACATGAGTGTAGATAACTAAGCAGTTCTCGAAACAGAATGAGAAGAGAGGTACAGAGATAGTATTTTTGCCTTTATTGATTTTACAGCCGATATATTCTTCTGCCTTCCTCCTCTGGTGTAGGTTGCATCTGGCATTCCTTGAAAGTCACTACTTTAAAAAAAACACTGAGGCATTGGAAGTTTACTGAACCAAGTATCAAATTAATACACAATATCTAAGGGCCATCAGATGCAACATAAACTTGAAGAATGTTAAAGAACATATTGTCTGAATAGCGGGATAAAAATAGCAAAGATAAAGATATTGTGGTGAATAATGATATAAAAATATATCTTAGAAACTAAGAAAACACAGTTTCTGTTGAAATTTCATACAAAAAATGCATAATCTAAACATTAATTGCAATCACCACATTAAGGTGTCTCTTGGGTATAGTATGTTAAATGTTATTGCTATCAAATTTAACAAATAAAACTAAAATGAACAAGTGTATATTTACAAATTAAATGAAGTGGGAAAAGTATTTCTTTCTCTGAAGAGAAGGAATGGTGGCAGCTTCTCTTCTCCATGTATCAATGCAATAATTACTTCATCAAAAATGATTATTATTTAATGAAAACAAAACATTCCATTAAATTTAAAAATGAAGTTTTTTTTTTTTTAATATTTTTCTTTTTCAAGATTCAATTTCAGATTTCCATAATAGTTTCTTTTTGTCATTTTTTTTAAATATATAATTTGTAATTTGCCAATGGAAATGTTTTTGTTAGATTTTTGGAGAAAAATAAATGAAGAAAAGAAAAATTACCAAGAAGAATAGCAGACGTTTTTTTCCTGATTATTTGTTAACCCTTGAGAAAGGCTGTGAAATAATTAACTAAAATTTACATTAAATTAGTTCTTTTAATATAGAACACTTTTTTTTCATCAACATATCTGTCTCAATTAGAAACAAATCATTTAATTATTACTCACCTCTTTCTTATTCTGTCTTTCTCTCTATTTTTGATATGTTTATTGTTTTATGTATCCAGATTATAAGTATGATAAGTTCTGGGCATGACAATAAACTACATCCGGCAGCAAGGCCTCTGTTTGGGAGATTGGAGATTTTGAGGAATGTGGAATGACCTTTTAATTGCTGCTGTTCTTAGCTCCACCCTGCCCCAGGGTGGTAGCACCTATTAGAGTCCTAGCTATAGCCAAATAGTGAAACCCCAAACAAAAACAAAACATGATGAAATAATAATACCGATTTACAGCCAAATAACCAACAATACATTTTATAGCAAAATGACCAAAATTTCATTTGGTCTGTGCTTGAAGATATACAATTGCATTCAAAATATTTAGATTTCAGAATTAAATAACCCATATAGATGTTGATATACTGTTAAACAAAATCAACAAAACAACCAACATGAAAGAACTCTTTCACAACATTAATCCGTATAATATCCTGCAATTACTTAAATCAAACTGTATCCCCAAATATAACTTGAACAAATCCACAATAGAAAACACACATCACTGCCTCGAGTAAATATGTCCACACAAACGTATAACCATAAAAGCTTTGTATCATCTACCATCTATTCAATTGTGAAAGCATAACAACATATATCATATTTTTATTACTTCAAACCTCCCAAGAAAATTTAAATGACCCATAAGCAGTTGATATGCCACTAAACAAACAAATCATATAAGCAGGATAATAACAGGCCCATAGAAATAATAATAATATTAATAATAAGTCTCATAGAAAATAATTGTTCATTTACAATAAATAGTTTCATTTATAAAATTAAATTTTAGAAAATAAAAACCTATTCAGTTTCTGCCTCTCTCTCTCTCTCTCTCTCTCTTCAAACTAAATATCTTTATTACCCTCTGCAATATATTCAGTATGCTTATAGATGGAAGAATGTGTTGTCTCATAGAACTAAAAATTAACATTATTTACAAAATAAAAAAAAACAACTACGAGGCCTATTGAGTTTTATCAAGCAAATGAACTTGATAGATGAAGTTCTACTTTAATTCTCTCAAGGTCCTAGCCTGGATATTCCACTAAGACAAAGACATTTCTACAATTACTGACAGCATCAGTTATACAAAAATTGAAGTATCTGTATACAAAGCAATAATATTTATCTGGTGACTGAAACTGTAAATGTATATTGCTCTTGAGCATGAGATGTCTCCCTTAATAAAAGCCTTTTTTGGGATTTGTTTCAGTTGGTAGCATTGGCAGATAATTTTCATGGCAATTGTGATGATGAGTGTTTGGCCAATCAGAGTTAACCACATTGTTATGTAAGTTGGTTGTTTATAGAAGGTAGTTGCTTCCATACTGAAATTAGAGAAACCATCCTTATCCAAAGGAAAGAGTCATATACAGTGATAGAGAATATCCAAGAAAAGAATTATTATATAATTATTGAAACCATCTTTACCTGAGATAAAGATAGTTCCAGTGATTGGAGCAGTATTTATTCAAAATGAAAATACTTATATAATCCATAGCCAAATCAAAAATACATCCTTATTCAAACCACCTACACAGTGACTGAAGCTATTCTGATACAGATCAAATATATAGTGATATAAACCCATCCTTTATATAAAATTCATCTTAATTGGATCAAAACTAGATAAGAATGAGTTATTCAATCAAAATAAACATGCCTTTCTCTCTTCTGTCCTAAAAAACAATCCTGATCCTAACAACAAACTGGATTAAGAAAATATTCTTCACAAATTTTTAGTGCTTTTTAATTTTTCTTTTTTCTTTTAAACTATAGTAAATTCTGTCAAAATTAAATGTGGGAAAACATTTCTTTATCGCTTTGCATTAGTTTTCTATATATATAAAACAGAGGATATCTATGTGTGTTTCTATCTGTCTGTGTGATATATTTTCACTTGAGATCCATGCAACCAATTTTGACCAAACTTGGCATATACATTGTACAATGTAATAGATAGGTTCTTAGTGTAAAAAATCATTAATTTTTAAAAATCAATAATTGATAAAGCCAATCAAAAATCAATAAATTCATGTTTTTTCCTCTGATTTCATTCTAACTTAGTATTTAGGTTACGTACATCATGATGAGCTCAGCATACCTCATTTTTATCTCTACACCACTGCATTTAGCAAAAAACATGAAAAATCAATTTCAACACAAATTTTAAACTAAAAACTCCCTCAATTTTCAAGCAATCTAATACAAACTTCACTTAATTTTAGCCAACAATAAGTTGATTGTTTAAGTCATTTAACTTGATAATTGAGTCCACTCATATAGTGAAAACCTATGTAAATAGCGAAAAATGGTGATTTTTACTGGTTTCTTATTTTTTGTTGAACTCTCAACTAATTTTCATCAAATTTAACAACTGCTTTATAAATGTATCCTCTTTTACATCCCTAGTAGCACACTGACAAATTGAATTTCAAAAACTCCAAAGTAACTGTGGTCTGAAGTGAGTCTTCTTGTTGCCTGTTTTACCCTTTCATGTCCTTGGCTAACTTCAATTGAATAAATACAGACAACTTCTGTTATATCAGTAACTGCATTAATTCAGAATGTTTTTTTAATGAAAGTACTTTAAAGTAATTGAAGAAGATAGACTCTGTTACATCTAAACATGATGGTGTTTTTGCTCCATTCTAATTGAATGCTTTTTCTGATTGACCAGCTGAGTATAGCTGCTAGTAGCTAATAAATCTGCTTTCAAATCAATCTAAGATTTCTATAATATATAAATTTATATTCTCAGTCAGTTAGAAATGAGTGTTTTCAAAAAAGCATAAAATGTAAAATACTTTTTAATATGTATATTATATGAATGTGAATGTATCTATAAATTTTGAGGACGTATATGTTATCTTTTGTGTAGATGTACGTCTATGCACAACAGTGTGTACATGTACACATGTAAGTATTTGTTAGATATGTTTTTTTAGGTATATGTCTGTCTTTATGTGTGTCAACTTTATAAAAACTGTTTTCCTGGTTTTCTCCGGGGTTTAAAGGAAGATACAACAAGCAATACAGTGGGATGCTAAAAGACAGGAGAGAAATAAATATGGCAAATAAACAGGATTGAAAGGCAGCAAGAAAAGAGAGTGAAAAAAATGAAAGAAAAAATAAGAAAAGGAGAGAAAAAAGTGAAAGAATCAAAAGAGGAGAAAGAAAGAGAAGGAATAAGTGAGGAAAAGAAAGAAAAAAGAGAGCCTGAAGAATTTGAGTGAGATAAAGAGAGAAGATTTTTAAGAAGAAAAACAAGTGAACAATCAGTAGTATGAGACAGAAATGGAATACTGCTGCCATATATGGTCTGAAGCCCCCTGCTGTTTATCTTATGGTCCTCGACAAAATCCAAAGATGGATATGCAATGTGATTGGCCCTGATCTGGCATCTCATTTACAGTCACTCTCTCACAGACCTGCTGATGTTTCCCTCTGTCTCTTCTACAAATACTTTCACGGTAACTGCTCTCACAAGCTACGTTTGCTAGTTCCCAAACTGCACAAATTTAAACGTGCTGGTAGGTTGGCATCTCAGTCCCACCTTTTCACTGTTGAAACGGTTAAATATAAACCAACTCTTCTACTCCAATAGTATCATGTCTCACACTTCCTATCTGTGGAACTCCCTTCCTCTTACTTGCTTCCCTGATAGCTATAATTTCCAACTATTCAAATGTAATGTCAATCAACATCTCCAGATGCCTTGATCTATTCCCTGTTCTTCTCTTCATCCTTTCCTCTATCACACCTCTTTACTCTTGCCCCCACTCTCTGTAACCCCATGCATGCTAGTGGCATTCCCACCTTGCTTGGGGTGAAATGCTTAAAAGAAAAAGATAAAATGCGGAAGAAGAAAAAGAGAGATGGTAAGAGTTACCTTAATTATTGAGACCTAGTCTTGAAAAAGATGCTGTCAAATTTGGGAGGATTTTTTAAAAAACTACAACTTCTCAATACAAGTCTTAATTCATCACTGATAGTAGAAAGTTGCTGTTAAAATGAATGAAGTGTGTGGTGTGAATGAGAGTGATGGTTGTAGGAAATAAAGATCCTCTGGTTAAGGAAGATATATAATGAATGACTCTGGACCTGAGCAGGTTAAGATATTAGTGTTCTAAGAAACACTCCCCATGGGATTCTGCCCTGCAATGTGTTAGGTCTTGGAAAAAAAGAGTGGAACTTTTTCTTTCCCTGGAAGAAATGAGGGTGATTCAACTCCATGGAAATATCATCACATGTCCCAGCTGCACATGCCTAGTGAAACTAAAAACTTGATATCATCTGAACATTTGCCATGAAAATAGTGATAGAATAGGTTTGTGACATTGTTTTCATGAGGAAAGAGGCTGCAGAATTTAAGATAAGTCTTTTTACACAAGACCTTGTTTCATTCAATAAACTGCTTTGAGTCTTTCATTTCCGCAACAAGCACAAGATGCTTATTATTATAAAAAATATCATTATATTATTATATATATATATATATATATATATATATATATATATATTTATATATATATATATATTCTCAAATGATTCAATAATGTTTTTTTTTTTCATTTACTTCTCTGGCAGAAAACATTACTCAAATACATAAACCATTTTTATTGAATATACTTAGAAATGGATTTTTATTATTTTTTTATCAAATAGGTTACATGAAATGATTCAAAAATAACATTTCTTAATTTTTGACGGTTTCCAATAATTTAAAATAGAGATTCCGTTTTCTGCTTTTTGATTTTGAATAGATAATAGCAGAAAAGAGATTCAGGTAGTACATTTTGAATATGACAAAATCTGGAAAATATTATTTCTGGCAAAGGAGATTCAAAAATATTACTGTATTTTTTATAACATTACACTTAAATACATTGAAAAGTATTTTATTGAATATACTCTCCACGCTGAAAAGAGAGGGAAAATCATCTTTTGATTTTGATAAGACTAAGAGATATTTTAGCATTTATTTTGAATAAATAGGTTACATGTTAGATTTTTTGATTTTGAATATGACAAAAAGGAGATTCAACATTTCTTTTGATTTTGAATATGTTTCCAAAAAGGATTTTCAGGTAATGGAAAATAGAGATTTTGAATATGACTCTCCAGCCAGAAAAGGAGATTCAATAAAATTAGTATCTTTTTGATTTTGAATATGACTCTCCAGCCAGAAAAGGAGATTCAGGTAATGGAAAATTAGCATCTTTTTGATTTTGAATATGACTCTCCACCCAGAAAAGGAGATTCAGGTAATGGAGATTCAGGTAATGGAAAATTAGCATCTTTTTGATTTTATGAATTCAGGTAATGGAAAATTAGCCTTTTTTGATTTTGAATATGACTCTCCAGAAAATTCTTTCAGGTAATGGAAAATTAGCATCTTTTTTTGATTTTGAATATGAAGCCAGAAAAAGATTCAGGTAATGGAAAATTAGCATCTTTTTGATTTTGAATATGACTCTCCAGCCAGAAAAGGAGATTCAGGTAATGGAAAATTAGCATCTTTTTGATTTTGAATACAACTCTCCACCTAGAAAAGGAGATTCAGGTAATGGAAAATTAGCATCTTTTTGATTTTGAATATGACTCTCCAGCCAGAAAAGGAGATTCAGGTAATGGAAAATTAGCATCTTTTTGATTTTGAATATGACTCTCCACCTAGAAAAGGAGATTCAGGTAATGGAAAATTAGTATCTTTTTGATTTTGAATATGACTCTCCACCTAGAAAAGGAGATTCAGGTAATGGAAAATTAGCATCTTTTTGATTTTTGAAAAATCATAACAACCCTTTTATTTGGATATTTTCCTTTGCCTTACTTGCTGTAGATGCTAATTTTACCTTAATTGCTTACTTCTATCTAGCCTGGATGTGTACATAACTTCGCAGTAATTGCCACAGAGAGTGGAATTGGTGTTAAATTCAGATTCCAGCGATGGCCATTGCATTCACTTTTGTACAAATTTGTTCCATTCTTAAAGCATTATGCCTGACTGTATACAGATTTTAATCTTTGCAGGTTTGTGTGACAGTTTCAAAGTTGGAAATATTTCCTTGTTTTATTCGATAATGATCAAAATATTAAAAATATCTTCTATACTTTTCTTTTCATTGAAAAGAGTGAAGGTAGATAAATTCTCTTCATATAGGTTTAATCCTAAAATTATTGATAACAGAAATAGGACATCTTTTCTTCTCTGTGTTGTTTTAAGAGAATAGTTTTCATATAGGTTACTCAAACCATGATTATAAATTGAAGGAGAAATGGAAAATAGTTGTGTTTGATTGTAGTTACATGGATTGAAATCAGCCAGAGACAATGCGATACTTTTTCTCATGTTCTGCCATTTGAATAAATAGCAATTTCATTTTCTTTCCGTGCAATTTTATGAACTGAATGTATTTTACTATTTATCCAAAATTGAATACAAAGCAACAAACAAATAATTAACACTGTATATTTCTTTTAAATCTTTAAAATCATTTGAAGATAACTTTTAAAAGACAGATTTCCAATGTTATCATTTCACAGAATAATTAGTTTTGTCAGCTGAATAGATCTTCAAAAAAAAACATTTTTTCATTTTACTTGCTTCATACTTTCTATTTTTGTTCATAATGGAATATCTTTTCTCATTCAGAGAACATATTTCAGTCTTGGACAGATTCTGGAAGTGCAATTTGATTATTCTCCCTCATCCATTTGCAAACGGGGTCTCCCAAAATTCCTTATTTCAATTTTTGAAAAAAAAAATACATTTCTTGAAGCAGTCTTTTTTTGATTTCTTCACATTTTGAAAGTTAAAAAAGGAAAAACCTAGCAACCATTCCCTCCAAAAATTCTCTCTCTCTCTCCCACTTCAATTGTTGAATACAAGACGGCCATTTATTTCCCATTTTTATAAAAGATGCCTCTCCAAAATGAAATTAATTCTTTTGATTCTCAAATTTTATCTCTTCATCTATTGTTTAGCTTTTGCTTGATGTATTCAAGATTTAAACAGATTGAAATTCTCTTTTCATTTTGCTTTTGCCCAAGTGGGAGCAGGTGGCTGAAGAATAATACAATTTTAAGTTGACTTTCACAGTTAAGTGACAAAAGTCTATCTAATTATGAAGGCACTAAAAAAAAAGTGGAAGACAATGTTTTTGAAGCTTGTTAGAATTAATTATCACTTATGAAAGATATGCTGCAGGCAGATTAAACTTCTTTTTTTTTTTGATTGCCAAAAATTATTTTAAGATTGTTCGAAGAAAAGTTTTAATTGTTATATTTCCCAATAACGAAATCCTATTGCAATTTGCATTTGAAAACATGTGTGTGGAATATGACAAGTTAAAAGTAGAACTTAAAAGCTTTTGATCCAAATTGAATTTTGTGTTTCAGTGTAGCATTTTTTGCTTGCGAGTCAAGTGTAAAAGAATTCCTTATCAAACGAAATATTAGAAGTTAAGGGAGGAAGCTTTTTTTGATTTTTAATGTTCAATGAAACCCAATGGAACTGTACCACTGCTTGACCATTTGTGTTTTTAGAAAGAAATTTCAGCTGAATCAAATATTTTTGTTGGAAGATGAATAAAGCAAAATTCAAACTCCAACTTTACTCATTGAATGAAAGGTAAATGTTAGTATTTTTAAACCAAAAGATTTGGGCTTTTGAGATTCAAAGAGGTTTTCATATAAAGTCTAGCAACCCTGTCATTCATCTGAGATTTTCAAAGATGATCTTAGTATGACAAAAAAACTTTGAGCAATTTACGAGGGATCAAATTTGGTCAGATTGAGAGAAAAATTCAAATTACTAGATGTGATGAATGTTAAAAAATTGATGAGTTGAGATTTTATTTGATAATAAAATAAAACTTCTTGTAGTATAGTGTTACTGACTCAAGGGAAGTAGTATGCGCTGAACTGTCTCAAGGGTAATAGCCATAGCTATTTATAGTCTTTGTGACTTCATATGTAAATGAGTCACCTCACTTCCAGTTTAATTTGTTTTTAGATTTTATGCTAAGAAAAATCTGAAAAAACAACTGAATATTGGATGAGTTTATAAGGTCACCGGGGGTGTACTCTTTACTCCACAACATATATATATATATATATATATATATATATATAAAAAGAAATATAGTCTTAAGATATGCTTTATTTATGAGGTAAAGTGCTCAATATCAGAGATAGAGAGTGTGTAAATATAAAATGGACATAGAAGTCAACACTTAGAGGTGACAGTCTGTTTCATGCTAGATGCAATTGTCAGGCCACCGATTGAATCTAGCATGAAACAGACTGTCGCCTCTAAGTTTTGACTTCTATGCTCACTTTTATATAGATATATATATTATAAAGAAGTAGTCATACCAAGAATAAATCAGTAAAGTTAATTTAATTAATGGTGAATAATACATTAACTTACTAACTACTTGTTGAATGATGCGATCCTTGTTTTTAAAAATTGCAAAATTGATTAGATGTTCCGTCTATTTGCTAGTACTTTTGATAATTCTGTTATCATCATCAGGCATGGATATTGTTTTTTTTCATTTTCAGGTAGCTTCAGGTAACTTCCAAGACAAAAAATAAATGCAATACAGGTTGAAAGCTTAGATAGAATTTAAACATTTATCGTTATGGTGATTTCCTTTTGTCTTTCAATGATAATGTTATTAAGCTTATCAGACAATATGAAAGGAACTTACTTAAAATAAATAGACAAAACTTTTCTATATTATTTAATGAAACATACATGAATGAAAAATTGCTGCCTAACTATACACAATATATATATATATATATATATATATATATATATATATACTTCAGGATGGAGGAATTTATGATTCAAGTTTGAATATTTTATTGTTCATAATGGGAAGCGTAAGTTGGAATTTAAAATCATTAAAAAATTCAGGTTCATTCAGCTTTAAAGTCATCTGATTTACCTGTTAATAACTCCCTCCCCTCACATCTTAATAAAATACAAGTCTTTTACGGTATATTTTAAAGAACAGTTGTAAAGTCTCAAGTTAAATTTATTATTTAATTATGAAATTAACTTTATGTGAGAAAATTCTTAATAGTTACATTTTTCGTTAATTTCATAGAACAAAAAGATTTTTTCTATTTGTGAAGGATGGTAAAATTAAAATTCAACATGCATTTTTAAAAGCAAATTAAAAAGAACAAAAATTAAACCTGAAAAAATAAATTTTATAATCAATTTGCTGATTGTTATACTGAAAAATATTAACTTTGTGACAAAATTCTTAATGATATTTTTTAGTGAGTTTCACGGTTTAAAACAGACTAAACAATAAAAATGTAGGAGAAAACAGGAGACTCTCTTCCCTTTTATATTTTTTCATTTATTTTCAAGAACACTTGTAAATTAAATTTACTGAATTTAATTATGACAATAATTTTATAAGATAAAATTATTAATAAATAATATTTTCATTAATTTCATGATGCAAAAAGTTATATTTTTGTCTTCTATTTATGAAGGACAGTAAAATTAAAATTCAATATATCTTTTTAAAATACCTTCGATAAACACATGTTACTCATAAAAATATAAATTCCATAATCAATATGATCATTGTTATGAAGGATAATATCACAGAGGAAAGTGTTAAATTAAAATTGTGGTAAAATTTTTAATAATGACATTATTGTCAGTTACATACCCCCAAAATTATTGTTTTTTAATAATAAAAATAAAATTAAATACTGCAAGTTAAAATAAAATAAAAAAAACTATTTACTTCAGTGTTTTAAATAATAAATTTAAATTAGTCTAAGGGTAAAAGGTAACTTGTTTACTGAGATTCTAGCAATAAATTTTTGCTATCTTGAGTTATAATTAAAATCATTAGCACCCAATTGACCAGGATCTGAGCATGCTTTTTTGGTTTGTTATATGTGTTGTTATCAGTGGGGGTTGGTTACTGTACAGTTCATTGTGCACAGTGGTGCTCATCATCAGTTATTCCCAGTAGACATATTCACATTGAATCATCAGAGCACAACTCATACAGACCTTTTGATATCAAAGAATAGTGGTACTTTGATTCTCTATAGGAATTGTCATTTATCAATTATTATTCCTTCCTACCTACTCCAAATGCAATCAATTTTATGAACGAAGTCCAGTGAGGCAAAAAAAGATAATAATCTACTCTTGCACATACGTCAAATTCATTAACCTAAAAACTCATGTTCTTAAATAGATTTGCCAGATAGAGATTTTCATGTGTATGCCATGCATAGTGCCAGACTCATTCAGAAATATCTAAACTGTCAGCTGTATTACAACTGCTTTCTCAGATCAATGGTTAAAGTCGGCTTTGTGTCAATGAAGCCTGTAGGTCTTAATAAAGCCCATCTTTTTTTGTAACTCATGGACTGGTGTTATGGAATTCAAAAAAAAAAATCTGTATCAAATAATAGAAACTATATCATTTGAATATTACCAAAAGTGACAACAACTAAAATGGATATCACATGTAACTCAAAGGGAAAATAATGACATGTTGGCGTTGCATGCAACTTCAAATAAAAGGTTTAGAAGGAAGATTCTAGAAAGAGTGATAACAGCTACTGAACTTGAGAAAACCATTGTAAGATTTTCTGCCAATGAAGAGGAATGGAGAAATCAACAGCACTAGAATAAAACTATAAAGAAGCTGAATGCTGGATGATCATGGGCTGGGCATGGACAAGACTTCCATACAGGAACATCACACATATGGGATGAATACATCTGAAACATTGGAAGCACAAACAAGGATGAGAAAATTTCAAATTGTGCTGCGTAACACAAACAGAAATCATTGATAACACCTGCTGGTTATGTTATATGGTCAACACTGTGAACTACCAGCTTGCCATTTCTCAGAAAATGTGCCTGCATTTATGGAGCCTAATCCTTTAGCAGTTGGCTAGCAAAGGAATCCTTTGCCTAGTTAACACTGCTCAGGTCACTGTCCTGACTATCTCATTGGGAACACTTTCTTTCTTTATAACCAGATGTTCTGGGGTTTGTACCAGTTCTGTTCTGGTATAGCAGTCATGTGCTGTCTTTTTGCAAGGACAACACACTAAACATCATCTCTTTGACTGATGGGGGTGGGTACTATTAGCAGCAATGACTTGCTGCTCCTTCTGCATTTCTTTTCTGCTCCACCTATTTCTTTGAGATATTAGTTTCATAGTAAGATTTTATAAATTTCAACTGAAAGTAGCACTGCTTGATCAATGAATGCTAAATTTTTTCCTTATAAGGAAACAGCTAATATTATCATGACCATACATTGGTCATCAAACTACCACTCTATCTCAAAAATTAAAATACTCACAGTGATTTTATGGTGCACAAAGTTGTATTTTTTGTCTTCTATTTATGAAGGACAGTAAAATAATGTCATTGCTTAACTTGCTCTGATTCATTCTCACATTAATGTATATTATTAATATTTCTCTTTCTATATGCCAACTCCCCATAAACAACATGCACTTCCTATTCAACACTGCCTTGAGAAGAAAATTGTTAAAATTACCTTTTCCAAATAAAATGAATTCCTAAAAAAAAAGAAATGAGCTCATTTGCAAATACAAACATGAAAACAAATCCCTTCTATACTACCTACAACCAGATTATGTTCAAAATGACTACATTAAATCCCATAACCTTGTTCTAATAAAGTTTATTCCTAATGCCAGAAAATAGAAACAAAGAGAAATACATGCAATATATATATATATATATATATATATATATATATATATATATATATATATATATATATAATCAATCTAGAGATCATGGCTATAAATAAATAAACCCAGCCTATTTAAATACACGTATCCTCCAACCACTCAATCAGCAAAAAGAAGTAATATGTAGGTTATGACCATAAATCCTCATCAGTATTAAATTTAAACAAAAGAAACTGTTAAGGGCTGGTTTCCTTTTCCTCAACTTTCCTTTATACCTAGTGACTTAAATGTACAACCTTCTGTATATACATAATAAGGATTTTTTTTATTATCATTTTCTTTTTGCAAAAAACAACACAAAATCTGTTTTTGTTTAGAGACTTGTTTTTTTTTTTCATACATTATAATAATAGTAACAAAAAGTTAATATTTTCAATTTTCTTTTTGTTTTCTGTATTGTTTTATTTAAAGTGATGAAAGAAAACTTTCCATTAAATTTTATCACACCCATATCATATAGGGGGCTTGATATAGAGTTTGACCTCTGAGCTTGCTTCATATTAACCTTTGGTCCTGGATATTGGTTTTCTGTTTGAAAACTTTCACTTTCAGTCAATGACTCATCTAGAGTAGGTTACAATGGAGCAGGTGTTGGATTACCACTTTATTCTGTGGAGAAATTGTGTGAGATTCATGAAGTTTGCCAAAGTGGGGAGGGTTTTGACTGATCAGTACAAGGAACCAAGTCTTGGACAGATTCAGTTGGTTGTCTTCTATCAGCATACTCAATGTTGGCAAAGGTCGGATCACTATCAAACAGTTCAACTGGTCCAGGTCTCATTAATCAAGATGGAAGTGAGCTCCTATGAGAAGTATACCTTTGAAACTTGAAGAATTGCTCATGGGATATACAGTTAGATTAAACAGAATGAAGAGATTGTGGGAGAACTGATTTCCATTGTTTTTCCAGAAGTTGCCAAAATCTAAGAGTCAAGTGAATAGTTTTCCATATAACCCCAATGTATCACTCTACCTGACCATTTCCTTTTGGCTGATATAGCATGGAATTACTTGTTGCAATACTTTTACTCAGTAAATACTCCTTCAATTCTCAGGATATGAGTGAATATCTCAGCATTCTACAAATACTAAACAAAATTTCTCAGCAGCTAATAATTGTTGAAGTGTGCATATTCGAGCTGGAAATGCAAATGGATACCAAGAATATTCATCAACAATTGCTAACAAGTACATATTATAAGTACTCATTGGGAGAGGCCACTTAAAATCAATACTGATATGTTCCATAGTTCCAGTAGCTTTTAGCAGTGAACCTTCAGGAGGTCACCAGAACAGAGGTTTTAACTCAGCACGACGCTCATATTTTTTTAACTTCAGTAGAGAAGGAGAAATTTCTTGATCTAAAAAAGCACAGGAGTCTTGATACCCCTGGATGGCATAATTCTTCATGTAAATCCTCAACAGTCAAACCATGAGAATTTAAGGACACAACTAAAAGCAATGACGTTACTCTTCCCAGGTTGATATTGGAACTTAGTTCACCAATCTTCATTCTCCATTCATTGGTTTTGGCATTATTTTGCTTTTGCACACCTTCAATTATCATGCTTAAAAGGCACTGACCTGGCATTAGCTTATAACTTGAAGTAGCTTTGCTACAAAAGATACCTCCATTTATACATTACAGAGATTATCACAAAAGCTTCTTCCTTGCTTATATTATGACCTTTTTTTGATTCTTTGAAGTGTCTTCTTCATAAATGTGATAGGTCTCCCATTCTGATTTAGTACTGCAGATATAGAATTATCTGAAGCATCTCACTGTACCTCAAAAGGTAATTATTTTTTGAATAGCCCAAAGTGTTCTTTGTATTTGGGTCTAAGTTACTGTAAAAAGACCCCAGCCTTTGGTGTGTTGCCCACCACTTTAAAACCTTAAACCTAATTGTTAGAAATCATACTACTCCCCACAAACCATTCCCCAATAACACCAATGTAGTGTACAAGTTTACATTTTGAGACTGTTTTTCACATAATAACCCTAGCACATATATTGGACACACAACTACAACTCTCTTATATCACATACCATCTTAATGAGATCAGTGCCATAAAAATCACCCTATAAGAAGACACTGTACAGATTTGAATCCTCTGAAATAAGAAAAATTCTAACCAACAATACCAAAATCCTCTACAAAGCAAATGCAAAAAACGATTACAAATTCTTGAAGCCATCACATTTAACAACCAAAACACTCAACATAAATAAAATAGGATTTAATACTGGCACAAACATCTTAAATATATTTAATAACTAATCCTCCAAATAATAAATACCTACCCCCTCCTAAATCGCAAATGATCTACTCCAACAACACAACCTGAATGCCCCAAATAAACCTATAAAAATAAAAAGCCTTCTACTTAAAACCAAAAATATCCAGCTATGATGACAGCTGACAAGAACTAAAAGAACTCTGCAACACTCCAAAGGCTTTTTTCAACAACTTAGACCCAAATACAAAGAAACTTACGAGAAAGCAAGAAAATATTGGAGGGAAGATTATTAAACGAAAAAGTTCCGGAGACTTCAATATCACATGCCTCAATAATGACATGCTGCTAAACTAATATATATATATATATATATATATATATATATATATATATATAGGCACATGGCTGAGTGGTTAGGATATTCACATTCTGATTATGAGACCTGGGTTTGAATCTTACCATGGTCGATTTGTCAGGAAGGAGACCTTGATGTTATAAGACTGGAGGGGTCGATCCCAGTGTCCAACATCTTTGGAAAGTGCCTGAAAAAATCATACCACAGGTTGACCCAAGCCTTGTGAGTAAAACTGGGTGGGCAGAACCCTTGGGGGATTGGGGATAGCTGTGCTAGCACAAAGTCTCAAGTCATCATGGCCAAAGGCTTTAATGTGCTTGCCTTGTTCAAATTGTTGATCATGCTAGATAACACACTCTTTCCCAGAAACTGTAACTAAGGTCTGCTCAGCATAATTGCAGTATAAATCACAGAGCAAGCATCTGCTATAGGGATTCGCTAGCCACCCTAGTAGACAATTGTCCTTGAATATGAGTGGCCAGCTATTATTTCATTATATATATAATGAACTAATCCAACAACATGCTCTGAATGGCCCAAAATATTACCTATAAAAATAAAAAGCAACCTTACTTAAAACCCAAACCACCCAGCCATAATGAAAAAGAGCTAGTTGAATCCATTACATTCACTTATGAGTTAATAACCTGGGGAAAGGTATGAATCCTCTTCTTCTCCCTCCAGCTACATAGTAAATAGCAGGACAGACTGGGTTCTTTAGCTTTGAATGACAACTGGCCTAGGAAAAGGATAACTCTGAATTCAAAACCTGCAGAGGTTCATTTGGAGATCTTGTGGCATACGGTGCACCAAGTCTCTGTATTTGGCCCTTCAAAAAGTGTGGTTGGTTCTGCACAAAGCCTCATGTGCTGTTGTCTGTTTGTCGGTTACTAGGAACTGAGCTGTTTGATCCTTATACGTTGAATACAATGGGAGAATCCAGCATATATATATATATATATATATAGGGTTTATCTGAATAACAATTTTTTAGTTTGATTTAAGCCCAACAAAAGGTCATTGTTAAGAATTTGTAGAACATTTGTGAAAACTAAAATACATACATACATATATATATATATATATATATATATATATATATATATATATATATATATATATCGAAATAAAAGTGTAAAATTTAATATTACAAGACATATTAAAACAATATTAAATAATAAAAAAAAAACTCAATCGACAAAGGGTGGGAAGCAACCGGTTTTCCCTCCCGCTCATCAGGCTTCCACGGGAGATTCAAAATTAAAACAGAGAAAGGTACAATCAGAATAGGTGGAACAAATAAAAAAAAAAAAAAGATACATATATGTACATATATATACCTGTATATATGCAAGAAGGAACTAGAGGCAGATGATAGGGAGTCCCAGCAAACACCCACGTTGTTTGCACAAAGAAGGTTCTGCGTGTAAAGACGTTCTCCCTCCCCACCATATTAATTCAATTGTTTACAAATACGTTTGTAGGGAGAACAACTCAGCGCTTAGACATTAGAATAAAGCAGCACGTTCCTACTAAAATCAGAAACCACACCTTGCCTTCAAATGGACTCGTCCCGAACACCTACAGTTCCGCCAGATGCGAACATCTTTTAAATAGCAGAGATTGTGCTGCCAAATTCAGTGTCGACTGGTTCACCGTGTTGGCCCGGTCACACTCCGTATTTCATCTTAAGGTTCTGGAGGCGCTTTACATCGGGTCCCATAAGTTTTCTTTGTGCAAACAACGTGAGTGTTTGCTGGGACTCCCTATCGTCTGCCTCTAGTTCCTTCTTGCATATATACAGGTATATATATGTACATATGTATCTTTTTTTTTTTTTTTTGTTCCACCTATTCTGATTGTACCTTTCTCTGTTTTAATTTTGAATCTCCCGTGGAAGCCTGATGAGCGGGAGCAAAACCGGTTGCTTCCCACCCCTTGTCGTTGAGTTTTTTTTATTATTTAATATTGTTTTAATATGTCTTGTAATATTAAATTTTACACTTTTATTTCGATCATTAAATTTTGTACCTACAAAATATCTTTTAAATATTATATATATATATATATATATATATATATATATATATATATATATATATATATATATATAGGGTTTATCTAAATATGAATTTTTTAGTTTGATTAAAGGCCAATAAAAGGCCATTGTTAAGAATTTGTAGACCATTTGTGAAAAGTAAAAAATACTCAATTTATATTTAAATTTTTGCTGGAAATGGTCTGAAATGTATAGAGAAAAAGAAAGAAAGAACATTCATTTATCTTTAACCAAACATGATATATGCATCTATTCCGTAAGTGTAATGAAGAAAAATAAATTTAAAAAGAAAATATTTGCTTTTTAACATAATCTTTATTCACTTAACCTAACAACACCTTCATTGATCATGTTTGAACATTATATAATTTCAAGTCAAAATTCAGATAATAACTAGATGTCATGTTACAGATATTGATCGACTATTTTACATATATAAATGCTGTCTAGAAAACAAATTTTAAGACAAAAAACCTCAAACAGGCTAAAAAACTTGCTTATTTTGCCCAGAAAACACATTTATTGCTAATCAATATTTGATTGACATCACAGTGTCATGACGGTGGGGATTTACTGTAAGTTTGATATTCATTCCTATTTTATTCAGGACAATTTATTTTTTGGGTTGATGCAAATAGCCATCAAACAATGAAAAAAATGTCCACAACAATTTCTTTTTCATCAAATATTGATTGTCAATAATCATGTTTCTTTATATGAGATAAGAAAAAAATATTATTTTATGATCTGTTAATATCTATTTACTTACCTAATAGAGAATTTTTCCACATGATTAATTCTCTATATTTTTATTCCAGAATTTTGTCCAGCCAGAAAAGCTTCTGCAGGATTTTCTAACTTTGAAATAATCTTTTTGTGCTGACAACAATTTAAAATTCTGCAGTGAATCAATTATTGTTCTTTCATTCAAACCCTGAATTCCCTCGTATTTAAGGAATCAGTAAAAATCAATACAAAATCTTTAGTAAACAATGTTTATTATCTTTGACTATCATCGGATATTCTCTACTCATTCTTAATTTTTTGACATTTTTTCTTGATTTGTTTGAAATTGATTTCTTGTTACCTGCTGTCATTCTCAGGATCCGTTTGCCTTTAACTGAAATTGAACAATGAAATTCACAATTTAGAGTCCGATGCTTTTGCATCTATGCAAATGACTGCATCTAGTAATTGATTTCCCCTGTGTTCTTGTCTCATATTTTGAAGTTATTGTTACTTAGAGAATTATTTAAACTAGAATCCTTACCTTTGTTGTTTCAATTGCTGCATTTCAGTCAATCACTTTTCTGACCTTCCTCAGGTGTATGCTACATTTCAATTATCTATTTGTCTCACTCAGTTACACTATCTTCTAACTTTTCAGAAGACATTAATACAACATCATTCATTAATATCTGAATACTTGAGTCTTTTCATTCATTATCTTTTCTTGCACTTGTATTTCTATAGATATTATATTTTCAATGTCTTTTCATTGTTGTGTTTCCATACTACATGTTAACAAAAATCCATGTCTTCCTGACAAATTCTGGATGGATGTATTTGAATTTTGCAATTGGTGATCAGGCACATATTCTTTTAGATAATCTCCAAATGTAGGCATGAGAATAAGTACCTATTCTCCGAATTTATACCAAACAGTTAAAAAAATAACAAAAAAAAACCCACCAACAATCACTCTTTAGTTCAAGCTACCATCACAATAATTACATTTATTGTTATTATCATTGCACCACCATTAGTAATCATTTCTACCACTTTACAATAACTATTAACTACTAATATTAGTATTATTAATCATTACCACCAACACCTAACACCATTACTGCCACATCACATCTACTATTAACATATAAATCCACTATAATTATTAACGTAAATTATTCCCCCCAGCATATTTAATACCACCAAATAAAGACCAATAAGATCAGAGATAATTTCCAAATCTAGGCATGAGAATAAATACCTATTATCAGGATTTATACCAAAATAAATAAATATATGAAATAAAATAAAATAAAACACCAACAATCACTTTTTAGTTCAAGCTACCACCACAATAATTACATTTATTGTTTTTATCATTCTCCCACCAACATTACTAATCACTTCTACCAATTTACAATAACTATTAGCTACTTATATTATCATTGCCACCAATCCCTTTACAACATTACAATCACATCACATCACATCTATTATTATCATATAAACCCACTATAATTATTAACGTAAACTATTCCCTCCCCTAGCATATTTAATACCACCATAAAAATAACCAATAAGGATTACAAACCGAAATTTCTACCAGTTACATATACACAGTCATCAAAAACAAGCAAATAACCAGCTTTAAAATAATAACAAATAAACTTTTAAAAAATTAAAAATAAAAATAATAGCAATTTTTATCAATCATAATTTTACACAGACCCCCACCACAGGTATATATGTGCATGCGAGGAAATATTATTCAGTGAAAAAATAGAAAAATGCTCTGATTGCTGACATGTATACATTCATGAGACATTCATGAGAAATTTTCACTACACTTCCGATCTTTGAATTTCAACATACAAATGCATATGTATAGACACAACACTACCCATATATATATACATATGTCAAATCCCATACTGTCCACATATGTTTATATCTGTATGAGCCCTGGTGGACGAGCGAGTGTGTGTGTGTCTCATGTACCTCATCAGGTGTATGGACATGCAGCTATGTTTGCGTTAGCATGAGTGACATCACGATGACGATTCCCCCCCACTTCCATAATAACACCAATACACACAATCTACATCAACCCAAAATTTAAAAAAAAATTAATCAGTTTGTCTAATGATCACAAAAGCGTGAAACCCAGGGTCACAAACTCACATCAATCCAACCAAATATTCTTTTAGAATATTTTTTTTTGTTTTTATAAATTTTACAATTAAAACAAATGAGAAAAATAATTTTGCATTATAATTTTGTTGATGACTTTATATTTGTTATGGTAATTTACCCACATGCGCATGGACTCTCCCAGTTATAAATAGGAGGAGGTACTGCCTTTTAGAGAGTGAAGTTTCTAGCAGTCAGCTCTGACAGTCAGACCAAACATTATTACTGTAACACTCTCATTTGTATATGTTTGTATTACTGTTTCTGTTAATATATTTGTTTAACTCAATTCCTCTCATGTGTCTTTATTTCTGGCCCTAACAAGGCCACAACAATATTAAAAATAATTAGAGAAAAAATTATCTTAACATGACTCATTAAAGTCACATCAATTTTATCTGAAATCAAAATCACTCATTATCATCAGTCCCATGACTGGGTGTGGTTGTACAGCTGAAAACCTCACCAGTTTACCATATATATCTGGGTTAAAAGTCCGTGAAGTATGAGAGGCATAGCATGTTTTGGGCAAGTCAAACTCATGGAGCTCATCCCTCTTCAAGTCAAATCACAGCTAATGTCTTTTACCATAATCATTGAAAAACTTAGATATATGACCCAGTGTTAATGATGCTGGAAAAATGGTCAGTTCCTCCAAGTGTTCCACAAAGTACATAACACCTTCTGTCAAGCTTTATCTTTACAAGAACCTGGCCCAAACACTTTGGTCTAATTTGACCGAAAATGGATTAGTGCTGTCATATCTGGACTGGAATAACCCAATCCTCATTTTTTTTGCCTTGACAGAAATCAAGATCATTTATGCATCATTGTGAAGGATGACTTAATTTCCACTCTGCTGCCTCAGTCCACGGATGCAACATTGCAAGCCTGTTATCTTTGTGGCAAATTGTTTGGACAAGCTCCATTTTTTAGTTCCAACAATCCAGACATTTACAGTTTGGTCATGCCGTGCTATGTCCACAGAGATGATTCACCCTCATTATCTTTGTATTGCAGTCGTAAGAAAGAAGTTCCCTTCAGATATTTTCAAGGAATGCTATATTTGTGAAACAAACATGTGTATGGCTGCCTCTCCAAATGTTTTTAATTCTAGAGTCAATCGTTAAGTACCCACCATATCCTTATAATCGTTAAGTACCCACCATATCCTTATAATCTTTACTGTTCTACTTCCTACACTTACATTCATATAATGCACCTCATTCTGTGACCCTTTGTCATATAGGAATAAAGTGTTGCTGCCAACACTTGAGTTTGAACATAGATTGCCAGTGAGCAAATACAGGTGATCATATTATTGAATTAAGTAGACCACATGACTATAGAAGAAATGCATATATGTGAGGTAGTTTCTAATGTATCCTCCATTAGACCACTAAATTTCTACCGTATCCTGTATTACTATATAGACCACGACATTTCTACCGTATCTTGTATTACTATATAGACCACGACATTTCTACCGTATCCTGTATTACTATATAGACCACTAAATTTCTACCGTATCCTGTATTACTATATAGACCACGACATTTCTACCATATCCTGTATTACTATATAGACCACTATTCTCTACTCGAGTCACTATACTGTTTCTCTATTCAGATCACTATATAGGTTACTTGTCAGGTAAGTATTATCGAGCAAGTGCTATTAGTGTGAGTGATGTTTGCGATTATAAAGTCTCTACTACAACAAGAAATATCTTTCCTTGAGTGGCTCTTCAGCCTTGTATTAGATGAAAGTGCTGAAACTACCCTAAACTATAAACCCGTTACTTTATATTTAAATCATTTACAAATAAGTTTGACCTATGTTAATTTGTTCAAACTGCCAAAAATAACAAACCATTAAAAATAAAGACAAAGAAAAAATTGCAAATCATTCATTTTGAACATTTATTGAAAATAAATCAAATTTTTGTTTTTATCTCAGGTACATAATTACACAGCCAATTTATACAATCAAGTCATTTTAAAGAAAGAAAATATTCTGCATGAGGTTTTGTCAGAATATGAACATAGAAAAAAAAAAAATTTTTAAACATAATTGCTAAAAAAATACATAAGAGTTTGAAAGGGTTAATAGGCAATCATCTTAAGCAAATAACAATTTACTTCTTTTAATGCTTTGTCAATAAATGAGACCCAAATGCTGTTCATGAAACACAAGGCAAATCATGGTTGATTTGGCCAAGAAATAATCTTGACTCACAAAACTCATCAGCAATGATTTAAATGCTCTGTATTTCTCCATTTTTAATGAAATCACCTCAGTGTATCAGGTAGACAAAAACATTTAAATATAATGTATATTTAGGTAGCAAGAATTGACTTAAAAAAGATTTCTTAAATTCAACTATCATGGTCTGTCTGTTTAATTTTTTATTCTATATTTCCAAATTTCAAATAAGTTGTTATATATCCAGATGAGAATTGTGGATAAACTGTTTAAAGTTTGTTTTTATTTGAGTACTTTCAGAGTGTCTCTGTCATTATCAGAAACTAAATGCTGTTAGAATCATAGGTAAAATTTTTCTTCATCCTGGCATTTTTAGAACATTACATTTCAAATTTAAATATAAATGCATAATGTGTAGAATATTTTTATAGTGCTTAATAGCTCCATAAAATGAATATATTAAATATTTTATACACAATTTAAAATATTGCTTGCTGTAGTAAAAGGTATTTAAAGCAAGTTGTTGCTTTTGTATAATAATAATAATATTGAGTCTTTTTTCACAGTGAGTGCCAATAAAAAATTAAACATAACTTGTTTGATTGAATTTGATGTAACTTGTTCAATATTTTTATATACCAGCGTTTGGATTCGAAAATAAAACAACATTTACCCCCCAGGATTTTGAATCCGTCTGCCAGGAAGAGCCAACTAACCAATACTTCTGGCTCTGCTATTGCTGAGTATATAATAAATAGTAGGAAATTTGTGGTTAATTTTAGTGTGGACTGTTTTTTGATTTCATCTCAAGGTTCTAGAGTCCTTGTATATCAGATCCCGTGGGCCTTCTCTTTGTAAACAGAGGGAATGCTTACTGGGTTTGAATGTTATTGGACTCTAGTTTCTTGAAATTCAATTTTCTTTTTTTCTTCCATTCCATTCTTTAATTTAAATTAATTTACACGCTTTTAAAATTTTCTATTTCCAGAAAAATAAATTTGATAAGTCCTGGGATGATGTTTTTTTTTTAACTTTTTCTTTCAAAAAATGCCCTATAAATTTTGTCTTTTCCTGTCTATTATTAGATTCTGAATCACAAAAAACTTATTTAAATATATATATATATTTTGTATTTACTCAACCTCCCATGAGGTAAGGTTATGACACAAGGTCGGTTTAATGTGGGGAGCCTGAGTGTGTACATCCGGGCTAGGAAGAAAAATTGCCTGAGCTCCCACAACCATCAGTTGCGCTGACTTCAGCACAAGCAGCAATCCCTCTTTCTGGTGCAATGAGAAGGCACAGCCTCAGGCATCTGTTCCCCAGGGCTGGGCACTTCTCAGTATAATTTTCCTCAGTTGTGACTCTGTCCTTTGACTGAGTCGCCCCTGAGAACACTCAGCCAAAGGCAGAGATGCAACTGAGGAATGATAAATAAACATGTTACAAGCTACTTGATAGTAATCTACACACTTTTATATATATGTATATATATAAACTATATACATCCACAGACTCACTAAAAAATGAGCATACCATGAAGAGAAAATGCCCCAAACTTAATCAAAACATATTGTCAAACATTAAGAGGAAAGATCAAAGGATTTTTTGATTATTAAATTATATTGATGATTCTTTTTAGAACATTTGAAATTTTGGTTAAAAATCTTGTTTTTCTTGCGTTGCTAGTTGGGGGTGGGGACCAAAAATTAGTATAAGAAATTTTAGTATTTTTGTTGCAATGAAAAATATTGATTTAGAAATTCTTGTAAAAATTGAATAATTGTTGGATTTTAATGAAACTTTCAGGACTTATATACAAAAACATTTTTTTTATATCTTTGTTATAACTCACTTCTAGCAGTTATAATATGTCTTTCTTAGCCTACTCACCATGATATAATTAGAACTCATTGACTGACTCCAACTGACTTCTGACTCACTTTGAGTTCTTTTATTTAAGGCATCTTGCTTAGTTCATTCGTGTTACTAGGAGGGGGACTCCACAACAATCTGTTACTCCCCCCACTGACTTGTTATCTATTTTTATGAAATTTCAAGATTAAATTTTGTCCCACTTAATATTTATATTAATTATATGCTGAACCTCTTGGAGAATTATATATAATCAGTTTCTCTGTTGTAAAACAAGGTCACCAGTTACCAAAAATCTGCTCTGAGTCCTGCAATAATGCAATAAAACTAAGACATTATTTAATTAGAAAAGTTTTTAACTGCTTTTATGAATACAATATGGACACTGTTATCTTAATGAATTTTTACAAGAATTGTTTTCATTTTTTAACAATTAGAGTAATTTATAAAGTTTAAAATCTTTTAAATTTCTGTATTGATTTGTACTGGTTAGGTGATATTGTTATGAAGTAAAAACTATATTTACTAATCATAAATGAAAAAGCTTAGTACAATTCAGCAACCTCCAATATATTAAAAAGAATTTTGTATTTTTGTGGGGGAGTATAAACATGCTGATTTTTGTAAATAAGGATATTCATACATAACATTATAAAAAACTAAGAGCAATAACTATATTAATTTTAAAGCCAAAGTACCTAAAATTCACTAAAAGATTAGATGACAGAAAATATTTTCCTAAATCTTTAAGAATACTGGAGAGTTAAAAATTATATAAAAAAGTGCTCATGTTATATTCATCAAGTAATTTTTACAGATATAGCCACCATAGAAGAAAATAGATAAAATTTTGGCTGTCAGTCAAGTTCACAACATCTTAAATAAGCATCTACCTCTATTTTAAAAGAATGCATTTCTGCAATATTTTATGTTTAAAGTAATATTTGTTTCAAATTAGATTAAGTAAATTTTAAATCAACTAATAATACTTCAAATAAAGTTCTAGAAAAGTATATTTTATCTTTGAAAGACTTTTTAATAAAGAGAATTACATTATGCTGACAGATGGCTAAAAATGGTGCTAAAATCAGTGATTTTTAATGATTTAAAAAAAAGTCCTTCCAGTCAGTTTAAAAGATTTTGCTTATTGGAAATATATTTAATCTATTAGCTTGAAAATAAATTAATACACTAAAATAAAAAATTCAAGAAAGATTTTTCATTTTTAAAAATTCATTTTAAACTTTAGCTACTACATTTCTTTGTAGGTACCCCTAATATGAATTATCTTTTTATATAATCATGGATATCACAGGTAGGTTTTATGAAGTCTATATTTGATAACTTTTATTTCATCTGATCTAAACATCTTTTATACTATATACTCTCAGCAGTTGAATTGTGGGGAATGAAACAGTTTTCTTTGTATTATGGTGCTGATTGTATCTGAAGTCCATGGTCATAGGCAAAGTTTTGCCCTATTACTGACCACTGACCTTATCAGAACTAAAACAATGACCCTCACCTTCCTTAGTGAACTGACAAACTAAATAGTGTAGATGGAAGGGAAAAAATGATGCTTAATCATTGGACTTTGCTATTTTAGGCCAAAGGTTTGTCTAAATTAATTCTGGGTACATGCTATTTATGCTATGTAATAAAATAAGGGAAAAATAAATTGCTACTTGTCATGAATGAAAGTAAGCACTAATGACAGCAGAGCAATTAAATGTGGATTATTGTCCTCATCTTTGTTTCTATTATCCCAATAATTAAAGAGAAGTGACAGCAAGGATACAACAGCAGCAGCAACAGTAGAAAAGAAAATCCTAGGTGAAGGGAGTCAAGCTTGACATGTAGCAGCAACATTCAGATTAGATTTAAAGCTCTACACTCAGGATTGTTCTATAGGACAATCACCCAGGAGATTAAAACATTGGTTTATGAATTTCAGACATTGTAATTGTGAGTTCAATACCTGGGATTGCAGATTTAAACTCAGCAAGCAATAACTGAGTAGTACCAAATTAAGGACTAGATGAGATATCCCAAGACAGGGTCAGTGGAACCAGAGTAGCTTAATTTAATTGTTCTTCTTAAGATTCCTTGAAGGTTACCCTGATTGACAAGCACTTGATGAAGGCTAGAGGGCATAATGGCTGAAATTTGTGATAATAGCAACAAAGGTGAGTCCATATATAGATAATGTAAATAGAGCTGTAATAGCTCTATTTACATTATCTATATTAACCAGTTTCATGTTATCAATGAAAATAACTTAGTTTAGAAAATGTTTAGATTGTAAAATTCTTCAGTTTCATCCCAGTTTTTTGAAGACTGACACCAAATAGTATATCAGAAAAATCTGCAGCTTTCTCTCAAATATTCTAACACCCTCATCAGTTAAGCAATTGACCAACCTCAACCACTAACATAAACACAAAGACATCACACAATAAGTTCTTATAAAATCAGTGATGTGGTCAAGTGAGCCTGATATATAAAAGTAAACTGAAAGTGTCAAATTCTTTGTTTGGTTGAATTTGTTTCATAGATTTTAGATTATTTTTATGCAACAATTTGATAATTGTAATGTCTTTTGGAACCTGTATAATTAACTACTCCAACTCCTGGCCTTTTAACTGATTTTTATCATTTCAAAAAGTTATGTGTCAATGGCAAACAAATCAGGCCTCTTTCTGATCATTGTATCTATTTAGTCTTAACAGCTTGACCCTGGCATAAAAGAGCACCTGAGTTCATTTACCAATTGAATATCTAGTTTCTGATCTGACTCGTTAGCAGACTTTATCGGACTGAAAAGTTGGGAAGATTTCTACTACTTTGAGTTAACGATTGATTTTCATGTTGTTTGAGACATGAGGCAGAGTTTACACATTTTCATTTCACGAATAAGCTGGAAGATAAGCCCAGATTAACTGTTAGAGTTGCAAGCAGTACAAGAAGTTATTTGTGGCTGATCTTGATGTAAATGTCAAATCTATTCCGATAAATGTTTCTGGTTTCATTTGTGATATGTAATTGAAGTTTAACAAAAGCAGAGTTTAGGCCAAGAATGGAAAGGAGGAAAATACAGAAAATCGGCCTGTAAAGCACTTTAGATTTCTCATTGAACTGATTTAAATCTACTGATTACAATTTCGCTAGATCAATGGTTAAATGACTGATTAGAAGATGGATTGCTTTATAGACACGCTGAGTATGGAAACTGATTTTAAATCTGGGAGAATGAGACTCACGGATATTAAGTAAGAACAGTAAATTAAAATGACCAAGAGAGAATTTCAGAGAAATATACACACACACACATATATATATATATATATATATATATATATATATATATATATATATATGAGCAAGGATACCTGGCATTACCTGAGAGAGAAAAAATAATTTAAAATATAACAATACATGAAAAATATATCCTTTAATATATTTTTCTTCCACTACATATTCTAAAGCTCAAATGACACCATCCCTTAATTTTCAGACAACATTAGTACTTCACCCATTGGGTGCCAGTATGAAAAGGTTTGCGGGTCTAACTTTAGTAACAGCCAACATAGATCAGGCTATGAGAAGAACAAGGAGAAGTCCAGATGAAACTGTTGATCTTGAGAGTTTGTCCTTTTGTTTTGGCAAAGCTGAGCCTTATTGGAAATTGAATTCAAAGAGTTGGTCTGTTAGAATTAGAAAGACTAGGAATTACCCTCTAATCCTTTTGTTCTGCCTTGTTTAAGATGATTGCTTTGATGAATTTGGGGAGAAGCTGCTTAAACATTGTAAAGTTTATTCTCTAAACTTGTTTTAGGGCTGCATAACATTTTAAAAAAATCAGGAAATAAATCAAAGTTTTTTATTTGGCTGAAAAAATGTTTTTATCCCAAATTGATCTTTGGTGTTCTTCAGTAACCTTCGAGCTAATCAGGACATATTCTATCATCTTTTTTCTGCTTAACTTACCCCTGTATTCCAATTTAATTCCAAGAATATAATTCTTAGACTATAGATCAATTATGCCTGCTGACCTTTGTGGTTCAATTTAAATTTATCTGACCTCACATTTGAGGCAGGGTTAAAACCATTTTTGCAAATTCATTATGGATATGTACTTTGTTAGAAATTGCTTCACTTGATGTAAAATGTCATGCTAGCCTTGATCTCTGATGATTTTGTATGACCTCAGTTTCATATAACTTATATTAATGCATGAGGTCTTTCATTTTTTTATGTAAAAAATTTTTAAATGCTTCCTGGAACTTTGCATTTGGTTCTGATACCTGTTCATACAAACAAAAACTGGTACACATAAACAGTGTGGATAAAAACATCAACATTCCATTGTGACTTAGAGTTTCATGCCAGAAGTGATCCTTTTCATTTCTGTCAGTTTCCTGCTTTAAGTGTTCCTTTTCATTTCTGGCAATTTCATGCCAGAAGCAATCCTTTTCATGTCTGGCAGTTTCATGCCTTAAGTGATCCTTTTCATTTCTGGCAGTTTCATGCCAGAAGTGATCTTTTATTTCTGGCAGTTTCATGCCTTAAGCAATCCTTTTTTTTTTTTTTAAGCAGTTTCATGTATCTCAGAAATATTATATATATGCTAGCTGGTGAGTCTCCGAGGTGATTGACTTACTTGCAAAAATCATTTTTCTTGTAATAAATAAGAGAGAGAGAGAGAGAGAGAGAGAATGCCAGTTATGTTTTCTTGATTTAAATGTAGTATCTGTTCCATTTAATTATGAATTGGCATGCTTTGTTCACCAAAATACCTCCACTTTTTTTGGCAATAGTAATTATCATTCATGACTGAAAGTTAATTAAATCCTTTTATAATAACGAATAAAAGTTAGAATAATCATAGCTTTTGTAAATGTGTAAGAATTGTATGAGATTGAAAGAAAAATGTCTGGATACTTTTTCAACTTTGGAAAAATATTTTTTTTTCTCTGTATTTGGAAAACTTCAAATGAAGTGAAACTTTTATTTTGAAAATTTAACTACCATTTCCTCTTTGTCATGAAAACATTTCATTAACCGTCACCTAAGAATGAGAGCTTCTCTTTAGAAAGTGTTTTTACATCATACATTTGCAGGATAACCAGTACCTCAGCATCAATTAAGATGATATATTATGATTCTAAAGTTTTCCTTTTTTCACAAAAGGACATTATTAAAAACGTAATTTCTGTCTGAGTTTCTTGAATGAGGAGAGTTAATATTTTTATATTATTTACTTTCAGACTAATGTGCTCATCTTCTTCAGGTAGTGTTCAGAGAATTTTGAAATTTCTTGTTCATTTTTGTGCTGTTAGACATGGGCAGTTAAATGAGGACCGTCTTCTTCCAGAGATTAAATAAAGGATTCAGTTTGAAATTTGCTGAAGGTTACACAGACTGACAGAAACATGAAGAAGGCCATAAGGAGCAACAGCTGAAATATTGTAATAATAACAGAAATGAGGATATTAATCTGGTGTAAATAATTAAAAACCTATTTCTATATTCTTGATCAAGTCCTGATAAAAAGTGATATTTGGAAACCTACATGGAAATGTTCAAGTTAAACATTTTCCATGATTTCAACTAAGGTGCCAAGTCATGTTTTGAATATCCCACCAATTGGAAAGTCCAGTTGTAGCATTGGAATAATGAAAAATACTTCCTAAAAGCTAAGCAAAGTATCAAGAAATAGGAAAATTTAATTAGAAACAAAGAAAAGAGTAGTGAACTATTACATAATATGTCCTCATGTATGGTAGGGAATTTCAGACAATCTTCTTAAAGATGCAAAAGAGACTTAAGTAAAAAAAAATCTGGTTCTAGAGAAGGATGCTGAGAATACCATGAACATTTGAGTAACAAGAAAATTTTAGATAAGATGGAGACAAAAAGGATATTTAGACATAGAAAGAGATGATTGAAGTATTTATAGCACATGATGAGGAAAATTTGATATTTACAGGGAATATTGAATAGAATAGAATAATAAGGCAGTGAATGCAGGGCAATCACTTTTCAGAAATCTGTTTCTATAGAAGGATACTGAGAATACCATGGATGGAATAAAGTTTAAAGGAAAATGGAAAGAAAAAGGACACTTAAAATGAGAAAGAAAGAGTTGAAATTTCTAGGGCACATAATGAAGAAAGAGGGCTTAGAGAATTTGACACTCACATAACATATTGAAGGCAAGTGAAATAGAGGAATGCAACAAATAACCAACCTAACAAGCAGAACAGGGAATACGAGGGTT